>CM077189.1:20709265-20834265 GCA_039654105.1 Coreius guichenoti
CATAGACTACGTTCACACTGTCAGTCCGAATCCAATTATTTGTTTATCTGATTGGAATCTGATCTAAAATTGTTGACGTTGATCGCAACTGTTCAGATTGTATTTGTGTGCCCATCGCTCTTTCATTTTTCGGGATATCTGCATTGGTTTCTATGGCATTAACGTTGAGTTGGTAGGCATACGGCAAAAACAACAACCGCAGCATGGAGGGGTTTGCAATACAGATGGATTAGTGCGGCAGAAACGCAGGAGGATGGTATGAGCGGTTTTATTCCGCGCTGTCGCCTCTGTCAGACTTGCTAAATCTGATCGGATTTCAGTTGGATATGCACAAAAATCGGATTTGGACTGACAATCTGAACATAGCCATAGTGTGTTATGCTCATCATATACACTACTTGACTGTGTATCTGCATTTAATCATATTTTGTTACATACACTTTCGTTCAAAAAAATGTTGTTGAAAGAAGTCTCTAAAAATACAAAATTACAGTAATATTGTGAAATATAATTTAAAATAACTTTTTAATATATTTTAAAATGTAATTTATTCCTGTGATCGTTTGTTCTGTGTGCTTGTCGTTTTTACACTTTGGGTCTAAACGCTTTGTTTCATCAGTTGCTGTTCCTCTTTGTGTCCATCAGCAAGCAGATCTTATCTCCCTGGGGAAGGTGGTGTTGGCCTTGGCTTGTAACTCTCTAGCTGGCATTCAGAGAGAGAATCTGCAGAAGGCCATGGAGCTGGTGTCAATCAACTACTCATCTGACCTCAAAAACCTCATTCTGTGGGCCTCTATCTCTTTCTCACACACATTTTATTGCCTAAATTTTCTCTAAGTGGTTATATTGTGACACATGACAGTTTGTGGTTCTGTGTGTGCCCTATTAAGACTGATTAATGTGCATGCAGTCATACAGTCACACTTGTGGCCCCACATTCAGACTAATGTAAAAATATATATATTTTTTTGGTCATGTTTCAATTTTCAGGTACCTGCTCTCAGAACAGAGTCGTCTGCGCAGCGTCAATGATATTATGCCCATGATTGGAGCACGATTTTACACTCAACTTGATGCCTCGCAGATGAGGAACGATGTCATCGAGGAGGATTTGGCCAAGGTACTCATATTTGTAGTTTATATTTTCTATACACCAGTGTTTCCAACAGAATGTCGCTGTTTAACCCTTTCATGCATTTGAGGTCATTACAGTGGACAGCCATTCAAAAAGCCATTTTCTTGCATATGAAGGGTTTTGATGGCATAGTTGCACAACTAGAGTTGGACACTAGTGCATCATCCTATACACTGCCACCCAGTGGCAAGCTGTTGTATGTGGATTTTTTTTCTCCAAACCAAGATGGCCGACGGCCAGTCAGAAAGTTGCTCTGGAATATCCATCCATTCCTTCTATCCTAGGAGACTCTTGCAGGTAAAAAAAAGTAACGTCTAAGGAGTCATATCATTGTTAAATTTTCCAAGTTGATTCCATTGATTTTAGTTAGGGAGGAAATTCTGATTAATCATTTGTCCACTAAATTGGACATAATGCATCATTAGCTATATTTAGGGATGGGACGATTACTGGTTTCACGATAAACCACGATAAAATGTACTGACGGTTAGTAATATAGTTTAAAATTTAATTATCATTAAAACCGTGTTTGATTATCACGATTTTGAAAACTCGCGGTAAATCCTGTCCAGCCAGCATCAGTCTGGCGCAGACACATCACGCTACGTTGTTTTTTTGAATGAGAAGAAATGGCGGAAGGCAGTGACAGTGCTCGGGGGATTGTTCAGTCTTCTAAAAGGACCAAATCTGAGGTGTGGTCATATTTTGGCTTTTACAAAAAGATGGTCACCCTGTCTGTAGAACATGCAAAAAGAAAGTCGCTGCAATAGGGGGAAACACTTCAAATCTGCCGAGTCGTCTTCAGTGTATCGCGAACACAAGGCAAGTGGCCTTTGACCTCAATACCAAAACTACGTCTGGGAAATAATTGGACACACAGTTTTGAGTTTAAATATTTTATCTCACTCGCTTGAAATTAACGTGAAGCTTCTGTTAAGAAAAGTTTGCAGCAAGTGGCTTTGAGAACAAACAAGTTCAGACAAGACTATTAAGGGTGATAATAATGTATATTCATTGTACACTTATTACACAGATTTTCTTTACCACATAAATAATTAGGGGAACATATTGAATTGAGATTTTTAAATCTTACCTGTTTATAAATCCATTTTGTACAGCGTACAAAACAATTGTCCAGACAAGATGATCAAAAGAGTAATTATAGTAATAATTATAGTAGTATTAATAGTAAAGTCCTTTGATTTTCATTTTCAATACAATCAAAAACAGAGACGCAAGTTGCATTTGAATGAAACGAGAGAGCGCGTCTGTTGTGATACGTGGATGTGCGCTGTTATTATGCGTTGCTATTGACGACGGTCATTATAAGGAAGGAAATGCCACAGAATAAAAAGGTACCTTAAAAAGGTACATAGAGCTGCTTGTTTTATTTGTTGTTTGTTGATTTTCAAATATAAAACTTGTTGAAATGTTTTCAGTGTGTGCATGAGTTCTTTTTGAACACTTTCATCTAATTTGAACAAAGCCGTGATAATATTGATAATCGTGATAATTTGGGTCACTATAATCGTGATATGAAATGTTCATACCGTCCCATCCCTAGCTATATTTCAGCTACAGTTCATACTATTACTGTGACTGTTTTTCTTGAAAATACTTCATCTGCAGTAACGTTTTTGGCTGTAAATAAATGTATTTGTGTCATTAGAATATAATTTCCAGTTATCAAAAAAAGTAATCTGATTACGTAATTCATGTTACTTGTAATGTGTTACTTTGATCAAATTACTTTTTGATGTAACGATTAAAGTAACTCATTACAAGTAACATGCATTATGTACTCGTTACATTAAAAAAGTAATTTGATTATGTATTGCATGTTACTTGTAATGCATTCCGCCAACACTGCTCATTTCAGATAATATTGAAAACACCATATCACTAGTTTTTCCACACTCTGAAAACATCAATAGATCAATGTAAATTTCAGTCTGAGGTTTTCTCAGAGAGGAGAGCTACAATAGAAATTTGTCCATTTTGAACATGATCAGAATTATCAGCTAATAAGGGTAGACTGTAGGGATCGTGAGTGTAGAGATCTCTGATATCTGAACATGAGGACATGATTCCATCCATCAAAGACACGCAACATTCAAGTTGTATGTACGTTCAAGTTCTTCTCTGTCTGCTGGTCGAACAAGGAACGAAACTAATTGTGTTTGCAATAACTAAAGCTCTACTATATATATTTTTTTGTATACATTTTATAGTCTTCACATGTTTTTATATCATTTTATTTATTGGTTTGTTAAATACAATTAGTATTGCTGAGGTAAACATATGATTACAAAAGTTCACAATGCTGTTGCAGATGAAATATAATGTGGATAATATTAAATAAATATATTTTCATAAAGTAGATACTGATAGTTATTCACTCAATCCCCTTTATCTAAACTTCTCTACTTAACTGTTGGACTCGCACATTGGTCATGTTTGTAGTTTTTTAACACTTTTTATCTGCGTTTATAGTTCTAATCCAATCCTCGTCCAACTCGCAATGGGTCGTGGGCAATATTAGCCGTTAGATGCATCGATCTGCACTTCGAATTCTAACCGGAAATAGTAGACCATACGGGTATCTTTGGAATACTTATTTCAACATACTACGATTTAAGATACTAAATTCTATTTTCGAATACTATTTAGGACGGATAGTATGCAAATTGGGATGCACCGATTGATTCAAACCAATAACTGACTTTGTGTGATTCATTAAAAAAAAAGAACCAGCTCAAAATAAACGTTAAAAGTGTAACTTTGCCGATGTTCAACCCGCTTTGTATTGTTACAATGTCCGTAGTAAATGTGAAACAATGTTTACTCCTCGATGTTTCATGGACCGAGAAATTAGTTTATTTGTCAGCTTCAGGGCTTTCGTGAAAATTAGATTGTACTTCCGCATTTTTGTATCACCGCGCAGTCAGATCGACAGAAGGTTATTAACAAATCAGTTATCGTAAGAGTAGGTTTATCACTCAAAATTGTGTCATACTTTGTCTACTGTTTAAACAGCATTATGGTATTAATAGAACACTATGGCAACAAGTTTCTTACCTGTACGCGACAGCGTTTTGCTTCGTGGTTGGTCGGAACTGATGGAACGGCAGTTTCTTTGTTTTTTCCCCCCTCCATTTGCCCTAAAACTCTGTTCATGGTCATCCAGTTTAAAAATGTTGACTACACACATGGAGGTTTTTCAGATTTTCCATCACTGTGTTCTCTCCAAATTCTTTGAGAGCCTTTAGCCACTGTCTATAACGCGCTGGATCCTGCACTTGAAACTGAAAGTAATTCAATCCCGCTAAACGTTGACTTTTTGAATTCTTGCACCTGGGAACAATACAAGTCAACACCATTGTGATTTAAAAGTTTGTGAAAAAAAGCAAGGTACTATTTGACTCTGGTCAAGCATATAGCAAACTGGGAGCCATGCCCAGTGCATTATGGTGTTGAAGTTTTCTTACCTATTTGGCAAAAGTGAAGACTCAGCAGCCTTTTTCTCGGTTTTCTCTAGTCAGGTAGCACCAGTTTCAAATTGTTTTTGGCCTTTCTACTACACAGGCAGCCAAGTTTTATTGAAAGCCTATTTTGTCAGCGGTGAAGTACCCTTTAAATTTTTTGTAAAAATTGGACTACAATAGTCATGCTGTATTAGTCATATTTTGTCAGGTATTTTTTTTTTGGTCTCTCTCTATCTTGTCTCACTCTCACAACTAGGCTGTAGATTAAATAGTAGTGCAGGATACTAAAAAGAAACACCCTTGCAGACCATGCTATCTAGTTTACCTAGTATGCTATTTTCTAGTGTGTGCTGAAGTTAGACCAGAGAGAGGAGGGTGTGATTGCTAAAAATATTTTGGACCATTCTTTCTTCTGCTTTCCTCCTTTTAATCACTCATATCAGATGTGTGAAGACATTTTCTGCACCACCCTGCTACAAACCTACAAATATGCATTGTTTCATTTAACAAATTTTTTGTCATGAGAATGGCCTTTTTAAACAGTGCTGTGTTTATTACATTTGTTTGGTGCTGTGCTGCATTTGGTGTGTGAGCAAATGTGACTCAGAAATGGGTTTAAATATGACCTGGTTTCCTCTCTAACTTCCTTTCTCATATTCTGTGTAGTCTCACTTGCACAAACCCAAAATAACCACATTTTTTGTTATTCAAAAATGTTGCATATTTATTTTGCAGGAGGTTCAAAATGGCCGATTGTTCCGCCTTCTGGCAAAACTGGGAACGATCAATGAAAGACCAGAGTAAGTGTTTTTATTACAGCTAAAATGAGTTCACTTGAAATCTTTCTGAAATGGCAACCTTTTTATAAGACGCTTCCACATTGAATTTTAATTCTTGTAGGTTCCAGAAGGACCCAACATGGTCTGAGACTGGTGACCGTTACCTGCTGAAGCTCTTTAGAGATCATCTGTTCCACCAGGTCACTGAGACGGGCACGCCCTGGATCGACCTGAGCCACATTGTGTCCTGTCTCAATAAGGTGAGCTTGTGTATTGGATCATTGTTATATCTGGATCATTGACCATTTATCAATTTATTGAAAGTTACATTTTAAAATGCAATTCATACATATAATGACTTAACGTTCAATGTCAAAGATTAAACAAAGTTCTAGATGATAAAACTTCTTAAGTAGTTTGTCAATCTTTAATTATTTCTAATATAAACATGTAGCAACTGCATATTAATTTTTGAGGTTCTGTGGTACAACCAACATGCAGGGGAAAAAACAAGTGGTCAATGAGGTCAATAAGTCTCTTAAAATATGTATATAAAGATAATTTGACCTTTTTATGATAAGGGAAGGTTATTTCAGATTGTAAAATGTGGTGCGACTCAATTTTTTTTTATTTTTATGAATTAATTATTTTTGACATTTTTAGAGCCATTAAATTTAAACTTTTTTTTAAAATGTAGTTGTTGTTTTTTTTTTTCAAAAGCAACATGTATATATTAAGTACATTTCTAAGAACTTGGCAGATATTTTAAACTAGATTAAAATATTTTTCTTCACCATGGACACTCTTATTTGTCATTGACCCATAATTGTGGCATTTTATGGGAACCTTCACTTCAGCTGTGCTAGTTTAATGAATTCACTACTCTCTAACTACCTTTGTTTCTTATTGCAGTTGGATGCTGGAGTACCGGAGAAGATCAGTCTGGTGTCACGGGATGAGAAGAGCGTGCTTGTGGTGACTTACTCAGACCTGAAGCGTTGCTTTGAGAGCACCTTCCAGGAACTGCTGGCCGCCACTAACGGCCCCCTGTAACACCCAGCCATCCCCACAGGAGTGGGCTGGAACTGCCTGAAACAGAGCACATTGCACTACAGCCTGGAATCATAGGTGCAGAATGATGATCTCACGACCAGGGCGGAGCCAGCTGGTTGCTCATCTCCAGTCAGATACACTGTTCTGTCCAGAGAAAGTTGTTTTCTAAAGCTTATTTTTTTTAGTTTTCACAACAACAGCTGCAGAATTATGAACTGAACTGAGAGCTGAGATAATGATTTTTTTTTTTTTTTTTTTAAGACTTGGGAACAATGTCCAAAAAAATGAGTCTTTACTTCCTGCTTTTATTTCTAATTTTTTATTTTTTTCTTTGGAGGATGCACTAAACATTTTAAGTTCTTTTTTTAAGTGATTGTGCGTGCGTGTCCCACAGGGTGCATTGAGGGCCGAGGCCTCACACATGAATTGGGTGAAAAACAGAACACCATTTTCTCACATCATATCCTCGCCCTCTTATGAGGTACTACAAATTGGGACAGACCACTGGTCATGTGTGCAAGGTTCTCGATTTTGATGGGACAAACCACTGGGTTGGGCAAATTGATGAGACTGACCACTTAT
Source organism: Coreius guichenoti (assembly GCA_039654105.1). Classification (NCBI taxonomy): domain Eukaryota; kingdom Metazoa; phylum Chordata; class Actinopteri; order Cypriniformes; family Gobionidae; genus Coreius; species Coreius guichenoti. Next base: position 20,716,300 of record CM077189.1, read on the forward strand.
GAATGCGTGGCATTAGTAACGTGCCGCCACTCCTTCTCTGATGTAATGACTCCTTTAAAAGTCGGCCAATTTGGAGGCGGGAGGGGACGTTACTGATTCACGCCATTTGCTGGCGCTGACAAAGGGGTGCTCTCTCCTCTTGCTGTGTAAAATTGTCATTTATTTCAGAATTTCGCAACATCCTTTTTCATTTTATGGATGCTTTTTGAAATTGGATTTTGAGAGGATGGATTTTCGTTATCTTTTTTTTTTTTTCTTTCTCTTGATAGGAACCAAAGAACTGGACCATGCTAGCAAGGGAAACCAGTTCTGTCTCATTGTGGAATGTCCTTTTCTTACGTCTCTGTTGTGGAGCATCACAAGTTTGTCCATTTCGTCTTTCTTTTCCCTCATTCTCATTCGTTCTCATTTTCCCGCTCTCCACGCTAGTATCGGTTTGAATATAGTGAGTCTCATAGAGCTCCTTTGTGTTGTTACTGTCATTCCCATTCCTCACAAAGTTGTTGTACAGAGATGCATGATGGGATGTTTCTCACCTCACTAGTGTAATCTCTGTGGACCAATCCCAGCAGGACGGTTGGGTGAGTTGGGATTGTATTGGTTTCTCTTGGTTTTGTTTTTGTTTAACTATGATTTGACCTACAAATTATGTGACAACATCCGGACAACAGTTTGGAATTCGCTCAGGATAATCCCTGACAGGAATATGCCAATGACTGAATGTGTCTGACCTGTCATTGGTGACTGCCCAATCCGTGAATCAAGGAACAGGCGGGACTTGCAGCACAGATTTGGGTGTGCCACACTGGACCGAGAGGGTGCAGGATACAGCAGGCAGAGGATGCTGTGAGTTCAATAATGTATTTTTTTTTTTAACCGATCAGTAATCTACTTGGTGAACATGGTGCCAAGCCCGTATCCCTCTCTGAAAAACACAAACACAATACACACATTTTACAGGCAATCTCATATCATGTACCCAGCTTCCAGTCGAGGACACTCCGGACACACATACACATGTTCTCATACATGAAATCCTCCTTCACCATCCCAGTACGTTTTATGCCCTTCTTGTGTTTGTCACATTTTTGCAATATTTGTGTGTACAGCAGTATTTTAATAAAGATTAATAAAAGATAACATTCGTTTGTGTGTTTTTAAATGGCATGATTGTTGCTTGAATGTGACACTGCAGCAGCAAAAAGGAACTTGTCTGTAACTGTGGAGGAGATGACAAAAATAGATGCCACAAAAATTACCAGCAATGGTTTTGAATGGTGCAAATGTTTTATGGCAGAAAGTATGGGCATTTATTTTTGTCATTAGGTTAAATGATGATCAGTGATGATATTTTTAACCTATGGTACAAACACTCAAATGTTTTGAGTCAAATATATATATATCTTACTAATTATTTTTTTTTTTGATAAAATGTAATACTTTTATTCAGTCAGGATGTTAAATTGATCAAAAGGGATAGTAAATACATGTTACAAAACATTTCTACATTTCTATTACAAATAAATGCTGTTCTTTCTGAACTTTCCACAAAAATATTAACTTTTCAATATTGATAAGAAATGTTTCTTAAGCAGCAAATCAGCATATTAGATTTATTTCTGAAATAAATAGTCTACAGTGAACTTTTCCAGCATATGGCTTGCAGCACATGAACTGTGCTCTGCAGTTAAACATTTGGTACCTACAAGCAGTGACTGTATACAATGCATTTCATTAGCTCATAAATAATATTAGCTGCTCTGTGACTACTAAACAAATATAAAGAGGTATAGATTGAATGGTTTCAAAGAGGGTATGTAGATAGGGAATTGTTTATCAGTAGTTACATGTCTCAACATGATAGTAACACTAGACAAAATTCATGAAAATCCTGAAAATGTTCAGGCCTGACAAAAAACTCATTTAACATCTTAAAATGGAAATTTCCATAATTATATAATGGAAATATTTATTAGTGCACAAAGTGCATGCATTTTATGTATAAATTACCTGATGAATTTAATATAAATATATTTTATAATCCTTAACCAGTAGTTATGAGTGACAAACATTCATTAAAAAGTTTAAGGGTGCAGCGAATTTCAGAAGAATAAGAGACTCATTCAGAAATACTGTTTTGACAGGACGTATCTAACACGCAACGGAGCTGAAAGCAAAATAGTCCAGATAAGCAGTGTTTTTAAGAGTGGTCACGGATGTTCACTGGTGTTTACAGGCCGGTTGTCACACGTAAGTGTTAGAAAAAGAGGTAGAGGAAAGCAGCTTCATCGTCTGGAAGGGGAGAGCATCACCTCCCTATGATGACAACAGGGGGCGCTATTCATACCAGGCAGCACTTTTGCTGGTAGCATCATGCGCTGGTTTTGATATTTGGAGAATACCCTGCAAAACAAAAGGCAGTGACCTCATTTTAAGTAATTACATACATTTAATTACATAAAACTAAGTGTTTGTTTTTCACACATTCATTTTGGCATAGCCTACTACCATTCAACAGTTTGAGGTCTGTCATTTTTTAATGTTTTTAAAAGACGTGCTCTTTTGCTCACCAAGACTGCATTTATTTGATCAACAAACAGTAAAATAGTTTAAAATAAAACAAGTATAAACATTTTAAAATAATGGATTTCTTTTGTAAAATATCTTTTTAAGCTGCAGTCCGTAAGTTTTACCTCTTTGTCGCCATCTCTGTTTGAACCCTGAAATTGCAGTTTTTGCGGCATTATCTTCTTTATGTGGGTTGTGCAACACGGCTCCTCAGTGCGGAGTAATCTAATGTTTTGAGGCGTATGTATGGGTTGTCTATCAACACACCAGGTGTCAATGATGACTGTCGTTTTGAACTTTATGGATTTCACAAGTTCACACTTACAAATAATCAGATAGAGTATAGTATGCGTATTTGGCGTGCTGTCCGAGGAGAGGGCTCCGAGCTCGGTATTTTGGCCTGAACCCAGAGTACTCCCCCAGTATTTCTGGTTTACGAAAGTAATGAGACGGGGTGGTGGAGGGATGCTGAAAACTGTCGAGGAACATAGGTGAGTATATTTATATAGGCCTCCATTCATGCTGATTGGGTAGACATGTTGATTACTGATTGCTGACAGCTGGTTGGAATGATGTGATGATTGGATAGATAATTTGAACGTGTTCCTCCCGAACTTTGTTAATAAAACATCTTTACAAGCCGCCATCAAAATGACAGGTTTAATTACATTCCAGCTGCTGTAAGAAGAGGCCACAAATGATCCGCCACCTGCAGCATCCACACACGCAATATAGCTTAATAGCTTGGACTCCTTTATGTATACAGACGTAACGTAATGCCGCAAAGACGAACGACGGAAAGCTATGAGTACCACTCAAATTATAACACATTATTACAAGCTTACCGTTGTGAATCAGGCTAAGGTAAGGAGATCGTTTTGAACACTGGCTGGTTATGTACTTGCAAAAAAAAAAAATGTGGATAATTTTTAACCAAAAAAAGTTACGGACTGCAGCTTCAAGATGTAATTTATGTGATGTCAAAGCTGAATTTTCAGGATCTAGTCTTCAGTGTCACATGATCCTTCAGAAATCATGCTCAAGAAACATTTCTTATTATTATCAATGTTGAAAACAGTTTTTTTTTATCCATACAGGATTCTTTGATGAATATAAAGTAAAATATAAAAGAACAGCATTTATTTGAAATATAAATATTTTGTAGTATTTTGAATGTCTTTACTGACCCCAAACTTTTGAACGGTATTATCGAGGCCAGTCTCATGGCACCTACTTGGAGATTTTCTTGGTTTTGAATCTGTCCGTCCATTTCACCTGAATCAACTCTTCAGAAGGGAGAACCATTCCACTGTCAGACTGTCCAAAAGTAAAATAAAACGTCAGTCCTAACAACTTTACCTGAGTGAAATGCAACTATATTTTAAAACACTTACATCAGGGATTTCTTTTTGTAGATCCTCAAAAGTGTTGATGGAGTTGATGTAGCTAAAATATATAAAAAATTAAAATAAATATTAGAAGGAAAAAAAAAAAAAAAAAAAAATTATATATATATAATTATTATTATTATTATTATATATATTTTTTAATTAAACAATTAAAATTAATTAATAAATGAAAATAAATATTAGACAAAGTGTATATTTTGAATTGTACATATTCAGTTAATTTTTTTTTTTTATTTGAAAACATTCGTACCTTAAAGTTCCCAGCGTTTTCTGGCTTAGGCCTATGTCTTTCTGGTCGAGGTGCGCCGTGACGGTATTTCCTTCTCCAGAAATAGTGTTTAGCGGAATATAATCCTTTCCATCCTGTTTAAGAAAAAGTATGCAAGGTTCAGTTTAACAAGCCAAATGTCCCCACAAGGAAAATGTCTTAATAAACGCACAATAATTATGTCCCACCTGTTGGACGCAGGTCTGCAGGAGGTCTCCCAGTATCTCCACTAGAGCAGTGAAAGAAGGTCTGTCCTCAGGGTTTTCCCAGCATGCCCACATGATACTATAACTATCAGACACATCCCACAAGCTCATTACCATCAATGTATTGGTATTGGTTCATGCTTTATACAGCGTATTCACGTGTGAGAACTCACATCTCCGGAGTGCTGTACTCAGGAGGACACATCCGAGTCCCCTGCTTCAGTCTGTGACAAAACTCCTCATTATTGTTCAGCCCCGGGTACGGAGACGCTCCTGTAGATCACAAACACTGTTATGTGACTGTGCAGGTCAGAGAGAGATGTGGGAGAGATGTTTAAGTCGAAGATTTACAAGTCGCCATGGAAAGGAAGTTGCGATAGTCGTTTCCCAGCAAGCAATAGTCGTCATTTCGCCGTCTCGGTTAACTAAACCCGATATAGTCCGGCTATGTGTAACCCACTTTTAGCCAAAATAACCTTGAATTTGGATACATGTCGTTTTGGCCAAAATAACTTGCGAGATGTATGACATTCCATCATGTAAGCAAAGTCAACAGTGATTACAAGGTGTTTAGTTTATTTTCTTTCTAATGTTATATGCGTAGTCTGTGCGTAGCCACGATTTAGCTCCTATAAAGACCGGCTATTTGTAGCCCACTTATAGTCAAAACTGATTCATTGTAGTTTTTGGCCAGGCAACGGATGAGATGTATCCCATCATGTTCACAATGTCAATGATATCTACAAGTGTTATTTCATGACACGGGCGATTTGTCACGATTTAGCTCTGAATTGGATGGGCTGAATCTGCTTTTTTGCCTGCGAAATTGAGGCAATCTATAGTTTAATTTTACCGGCTTTCGGCGGCTTGGCTATAGCCCTGATTCAGACAAGCGAGGAGTATAGCCAAAATAGTGTTAAAATTACATGTAGTTTTCGCCCACGCAGCATTGTGGGATGCATTGTCATCAAACGCAAGTAAACATTTTAATTAGCATATTTTTTGTTGTCACACATAACATTCATACACATTCTACGATATTATTTGACTGTCTTTCATTTTAAGTTAAATAAAAATATAATTACAATTCTCAACCGCTAGATGGCAACTAGCCCTACTGAGACATGATTACTGGCAACGCGCGACTTTAAACGTTAATAGAGATTGTTGCCAGATCTCGCGACGAAAAAAAAAAAATGTACACGAGAGAGAGTAATACTGTCGGAGAGCAACGGGCGAGCAACAGCAAACGTTAAAGCAAATTCCCACTTTTATCTTGTAAGTATGTGTGTTCGTTTTGAACGTGTTCATTATTTAAATACATTTGTTATCATGTGTAGGAACCGTGACATTTCAGGGGGTCACACTGCAGAATATGTTTTTCTAACAAGCCGTCTTAAGTTGTATAAGTTGTTAATGTTCTTTTTCTAAATAAAACCTAATTATTAATTTTTTTTTGGATGGATTGTCATTTATGAGAACCAGTTATATTTGAGTGAAAAGAATCCTTTAGCCATAATTTTGTTGTCTATTAGATGTATATGTAGTCGTTCAATAGCCGTCTAATTGATGACTAGTCTATTCTTGGGCTATGGTTAGACGTCTAATAGATTTTCACTGACAGCCCAAATTTTGCCTTGTTTTAGCCTAGACGTCTGGGCTGTGTTTTGACGGCTATTAGACGTCTTTTAGACGCAAAATTGCTTGCTGGGTTCTCCTCTATTGTGATGTATATCCGAGTGAAACAGTGTGTCCTCCTTTGAAATTGGGTCTCCATCAACTATCAGTTAATGATTATGCTAAGTACATTCGATATTCATTTAAAATATGTATAGTTTACTATATATTGCATAATAAATCAAATTGAATGTAATTTCTTTGACTTTATAAACTGTTAATAATAATAATAGTCTATTAAGCGAATAACTGAACATCATTACATTCTTTTTATAACTGAAATATTTGGACATTTAACACTTAATTTTACACGTAATTACATTAAAGATGATTGTGAATACATGTAGGGTTAGTGCAAATGCATGTATATACTAAGCTATCAGCTAATCGGGTATCTGTATGCTATGCTAGTACATTAACCAATACAGACATTAATGGTCATTATAATGTAGTTAAAACAGCATCATAACATGATTTTGTAGGAATTGTACTTATTAAAGGTACTTATTTTGAGTAAGTAATTACTTCACGACCGCTAAAAAGTATGTTCTAGTATGAATGTAATCTGGACACAGGCTACTACATTCACCATGCTGTCATTATCATGTGACCTACCAGCGTCAGTTATGTTGCTTCACTGCCATTCATAAATCGTCTCCCGTGGTGTCCATCGTATGCACACTTCAGAATCTCACTGGAAGAAGTAGCTCATCTGGGTACTTTTTTGCCTACTTCTTTTGTCACATACTGTTTTTAGTAGGGAAGTATGCGATTTTGGATGCAGCCCATATTTCGAGGGAGGACCTGATTTGTCAACTCAATGGCTGCTTCCAAAATCGCATACTTCCCTACTATATAGTAGGTGAAAAACAGTATCTTATGTGACAAAAGAAGTATGTCTGAATTCACAATACTCATAAAAGAGTAGGCAAAAAGGATCCGGATGACCTAGTTTATGAATGGTAGTGAAGTGATGTAACTGACGCTGGTAGGTCACATGCAAGCCTGCCGCACTCGTGTTGAAAACTGAAGCCAAAACGTCTCGATCGCCACCAGGTGGTTGGTCCCAATATAGCTCATAAGCCCCGCCCCTCCATGTATTCTAATGGACACAAGACAAACTAAACAATCAAATTACACTTCAAATAATTTTTTCCCAAAGATGGCTTCTATCATTTTAGGCAGTTTTTATCACGATGATTTCATTTCAAGTGTTCGTTTTTTAAATAAGTTTGATTTTAGTTAGTTATTTGATGCTATAAAAACGGGGGTGTGACGTCATGATTGACAGCTGAGATTGAGAGCTTCTCTGAGTGAAGTTGTCACTGAGGCACTAACAGACTTTTTTCGGGAGGATTAAGCAGCTTTAATTTTTACATTTCCATAAATGTTTATTTTACACCAACATAATGAATTGTTCTGCATCTGCGAGAGTGTGGGCGGGCTTTTGATATCGCGGCTCTACTTCCTGCTCTCTACTGCGCAGACTCGGCCCCAAATCTGCGCAAGATGTCAGCGCCATATTCGGACGTTGGCGGCTTCACTTTTCTTCAGTGGAAGGTAGTGAAGACACGTCGTCCATATTTTTTTATGGTCTATGGTCACATGATAATCACAACATGGTGAATGTAGCATGTCCAAATTACATTCAGACTACACACATTCATACTATATAGAACATACTTTTTAGCGGTCGTGAAGTAATTACTTATTCAAAATAAGCACCTGAGTTTGTGATTTCGGACGCAGCCAATGGCTTCTTGAATGAGAAAAAGTGTAGGGCGGGACTTGATTTTGTCCATCGGTAATTGATTGGATATTTGGATCATTGTGGTTGGATATTGCTGTGATGTAACATGAGTGATAGGCAAGCGGCAACCTCCCCCAGGCAGTTTCTCTTGAAGCCAATCCGGAAGTGATTTAAACTGCAATTCATCGACTGGCTGCTAGAGACAGGCTCCAAAAGAGAGCAGAATCTCATTGAGCCCCATGTTAAAATGCCCAACTTTACAGCAGAAAAAAACATGTTTACAGCCTGGTACAAATTGTGGTTTTGGTCTATACAGCTAATTTTGCCCTTCATGACAACTGTGAGGGGGTGAATTTTTTTTATAACTCATCCGTTTAAATTATATAAAGCCTTAAAGTTCTGCATAATTAAGGGCATGGTCACTTGAGTGACAGGTGGATTGCCGTTTGTCTGCTGTCTGTCAGTCATCATGTCACCTCAGCTCCAGCCACGTCCCGCCTCTTTGCCCATTTTCAGTTATCCGGGAGTGACGCGCTGTGACGCGCTACCAAGATGGCAACGGCCGATTTTGAGGCTTCAAAAACTCTCTTCAGAAACCTACGTGTGACGTCTAGGACACTACGTCCATATTTTTTTTTTTACAGTCTATGGTGATAGGTTGTCGCTGCATGTGGGAGGGGAAGTTATTTTGATTAAAGATTACGAGGGCACATGAATTTTTAAAAATAATATGCACAGATGAATCATTTATAATAAAAAAAACTTGTCAATTTTGATTTTATGCAGTTATTATTTTAGTTTTATTTTACTTTCATTAATATTTTGAATGAGCTTTTATTTTTATATTTTTAGTTTTCATGTTAATTTTACATAAATTCTTAGTCATTTTAGTTTTGTTTTTTGTTTGATAATTTTAGTGCTTAAAGTTAAACTTATTTCAGTCAACTAATATTTAGATTTTATTTTATTTCAGCTTTATTTCATTAGTTAACGGTAATAACCCTGATTTCATGGTGACTTTAATAACTGTTTAAAAGTTTCACTGTCATGTTTCCTAACAAGTTTTCCTCACTTTCATTCTCTTGCTATGACCTCATTGACCTGCTGGAGAGACAAAGGTCAATTGTTCTATTGTGCCATTTTTTCAAAGGTGCTGTGCTATGAAAAAATCAACGGTGACGTGCTGTACACTTGACTGATAAATGGAAATAGTGTTGACATTACCAAGTGAGAAGATCTCCCAGAGCAGAACTCCATATGACCACACGTCACTCTGAGTGGTGAAGACTTTGTCAAAGATCGATTCAGGGGCCATCCACTTCAGTGGTAACCGTGCCTTTATGGCAAAACACGTTTATTACACATATTTTAACCCTTTACTTTATGTTGTTGATATAATGGCGCCAATGGCCAATGGCAGTACACTCACATCTCCTTTGCGCACATAGTCTGGGTCTTTGTATACGTCTCGAGCCAAGCCAAAATCACAGATCTTCACCACATTGTTGTTGGACAGCAAGATGTTTCTGGCAGCAAGGTCACGATGAATGCACTAAAAACATGAAAAAACCTTTGTGATTCAACCACCTTCATATTCACGCTCATATACCCTCATGCAAACAGGAAGAAACTTTACCTTGCGAGAGGCGAGAAACTCCATACCTCTGGCTACCTGAAAGCTGTAAGAAATCAGGTCTTCAAGCAGCAGAGGATTGATGGATTCAGGAAGAGAAGCTGGACAAGACAAACAGTAAAACTTTAGTCTCTCTTTAATGAACTGAATTAGATTAATTTTTAGGGGGAAAAAAACGGAGAATGAGCTCACTTAAAAATAAATATTCTGTAATTATTTACTCTCATGTCATTCCAAAGCCAACTTTCTTTCTTCCATGGAACACAAAAGGTAAATTTTTGAACAATATCCTGAAGAATATTTTCGATACATGGAAGAAGGAATGTCATGCAGGTTTGGAACAACATGATAATAAGTATGCTGTTCAAAAGTTTGGGGTCTTTAAAAATGTTTTCATGGTTTTGAAAGAAGTCTCTTATGTATGGAAGCTTGTTTCCGCCACAGAATAAAACAATTTAAAAGATAATTGCAACTTTTTATCTCACAATTCTTTTGTCGCAATTACCTTTTTTATTTTTTATTCAGTGGCGGAAACAAGCTTCCATACTTATGCTCACCAGGACTTCATTTATTTGATTAAAAATACAGTAAAAAATGGTAATATTGAAAAATATTATTCCAATTTGAAGTAACTGTTTTCTATTTTATTACATTTTAAAATGTGATTTATTCCTGTTATGGTAGAGCTGAATTTTCAGCATAATTAGTGTCTTTATAAATAAATTGAACTTGTACTTGAACATTTGCATCCTTGCTGAATAAAATAATTATTTCTTTCAAAAAAAAATTCTCCTGACCCCAACAATTTTTGAACGATATACACTATCTAATGATGACAGTCAGAAATTTGTTTTTTTTTGGTATACTAAATCCCTTCATGTCTCTTTGCATCATGCGTGATGTAACCTCACCACTATCTTCGTCTGAGATCTCTGCTCTCTCCTCACTAAACCCTGAACTGGCATTTCTCTGGCTGCTGGACACACTGGCCAGTCGTCCTTTACATCCCTCCTTCATGCTCCCCTCCTCTTCTCTGTTCACCTGAGTCAGACACACACAACACAAGAAATGAGCAGCCATTCAGCTAGTTCACACATCTAGTGAATAATGCACATATCGGTAACACTTGAAGGGTTAGTTCACTCAAAAATGATAATTCTGTCATTAATTACTCACCCTCATGTCGTTCCAAACCCATAAGAACTTCGTTCATCTTCGGAACACAAATTAAGATATTTTTGATGAAATCAGAGCTCTCTGACCCCTCCATAGACAGCAATTGAATTACCACTTTCAAGGCCCAGAAAGGGAGTAAAGACATCGTTAAAATAGTCCATGTGACTACAGTAGTTCAACCTTAATTTTATGAAGCTTTTTGTTATTTCTTTTTAAATAAATAAAACGACTTTGTTCAACAATCTCTTCTTGTCTGTGACGTAGTAAATACAGCGCATCGCTTTCGAAGCACTAAGTCAGAATGCTGGCTTACCATTGGCCGACGCTGTTCACGTGAGCACCACAACGCATGCGTGTGATGCTGACACAGGAGCTAGCCAATGGTGAGCAGCCGTTCTGCCGTAGAACTCGGAATCGCTGCACTGTTTACACTACGTCAACAGCGTAGGGGACTGGCACAGACGAGAAGAAATTGTTGAATAAAGTCATTATTTTTGCGTGCAAAAAGTATTCTCGTCGTTTCCTAAAATTAGGGTTGAACCACTGTATTCACATGGACTGTTTTAACAATGTCTTTACTACCTTTCTGGGCCGTGAATGTGGTAATTAAATTGCTGTCTATGGAGGGGTCAGAGAGCTCTCGGATTTCATCAAAAATATCTTAATTTGTGTTCCGAAGTAAAAACGAAGGTCTTACGGGTTTGGAACGACATGAGGTTGAGTAATTAATGACAGAATTTTCATTTTTGGGTGAACTAACCCTTTAAGTTTGAGGGCCAATTCCCACTATTAACTAGTTGCTTATTAGTGCATATTACTAGCATATTGGCTGTTTTTTAGTACTTATAAAGCACATATTAATGCCTTATTCTGCATGACAATATTCTGCATCCCTTAATCCTACCCCATACCTAAACTTAACAACTATAACAACTACCTTACTAATTATTAATAAGCAGTAAATTAGGAGTTTATTGAGGCAAAAGTCGTAGGTAATAGTAAATATGTGTTCCCCCAACTAAAGTGTGACCTACATATCATTAAGAGTCAAATACAAGGTCTGCATGTATCACATATTTGATCACTAGTTCCTCTGATTTTTGATAATCACTCTATGACTTTTGCATAAACACACTGCACTTTGTATGAACCTTCTGTAGAGGCCATTCAAGGAGGTAAGCAGCTTTAGTGATGGCCACACAGAGGGAAGTATGCCTCTGTTGTCTTGGTAAACACTGGTCTGTTCTTTTCAGAAGGAAACGAGAGAAGACTATAAACATGACAGGATAGGTCTCTAAACCTCACAATACCGCAAAACAAACAGTTTCCAGGTTAAAATGCTATGACATTTATAATATCTTCTGAGTAATAGATACAGTGCATCCGGAAAGTATTCACAGCGCTTCACTTTTTCCACATTTTGTTATGTTACAGCCTTATTCCAAAATGGATTAAATGCATTATTTTTTCCTCAATTCTACAAACAATGCCCCATAATGACAATGTAAAAGACGTTTGTTTGAAATCTTTGCAAATGTATTAAAAATAAAAACCAACAAAAATCACATGTACATAAGTATTCACAGCCTTTACTATGACACTCAAAACTGAGCTCAGGTGCATCCTGTTTCCACTGATCATCCTTGAGATGTTTCTACAATTTGATTGGAGTCCACCTGTGGTAAAGTCAGTTGATTGGACATGATTTGGAAAGGTACACACCTGTTTATATAAGGTCCCACAGTTAACAGTGCATGTCAGAGCACAAACCAAGCCATGAAGTCGAAGGAATTGTCTGTAGACCTCCGAGACAGGATTGTATCGAGGCGCAAATCTGGGGAAGGGTACAGAAAAATCTCTGCAGCATTGAAGGTCCCAATGAGCACAGTGGCCCCCATCATCCTTAAATGGAAGAAGTTTGGAACCACCAGGACTCTTCCTAGAGCTGGCCGCCCGGCCAGACTGAGCGATCGGGGGAGAAGGGCCTTAGTCAGGGAGGTGACCAAGAACCCGATGGTCACTCTGACAGAGCTCCAGTGTTTCTCTGTGGAGAGAGGAGAAACTTCCAGAAGAACAACCATCTCTGCAGCACTCCACCAATCAGGCCTGTATGGTAGAGTGGCCAGACGGAAGCCACTCCTCAGTAAAAGGTCGCCTGGAGTTTGCCAAAAGGCACCTGAAGGACTCTCAGACCACAAGAAACAAAATTCTCTGGTCTGATGAAACAAAGATTGAACTCTTTGGCCTGAATGGCAAGCATCGTGTCTGGAGGAAACCGTTTATCCCTGGCCAATACCATCCCTACAGTGAAGCATGGTGGTGGCAGCATCATGCTGTGGGGATGTTTTTCAGCAGCAGGAACTGGGAAACTAGTCAGGATCGAGGGAAAGATGAATGCAGCAATGTACAGAGACATCCTTGATGAAAACCTGCTCCAGAGTACTCTGGACCTCAGACTGAGGCGAAGGTTCATCTTCCAACAGGACAATGACCCTAAGCACACAGCCAAGATAATAAAGGAGTGGCTACGGGACAACTCTGTGAATGTCCTTGAGTGGCCCAGCCAGAGCCCAGACTTGAACCCGATTGAACATCTCTGGAGAGATCTGAAAATGTCTGTGCACTGACACTCCTCATCCAACCTGATGGAGCTTGAGAGGTCCTGCAAAGAAGAATGGGAGAAACTGGCCAAAAATAGGTGTGCCAAGCTTGTAGCATCATACTCAAAAAGACTTGAGGATGTAATTGGTGCCAAAGGTGCTTCAACAAAGTATTGAGCTAAGGCTGTGAATACTTATGTACATATGATTTTTTGCATTTTTTATTTTTAATACATTTGCAAAGATTTTAAACAAACTTCTTTCACGTTGTCATTATGGGGTATTGTTTGTAGAATTGAGGAAAAAAATAATGAATTTAATCCATTTTGGAATAAAGCTGTAACATAACAAAATGTGGAAAAAGTGAAGCGCTGTGAATACTTTCTGGATGCACTGTAGATAGATAGATAGATAGATAGATAGATAGATAGATAGACTAACCCTATTTAACAGAAACACCTCTCGTTTGCTCTTAAGGTATGCAGACAGGTTGCCAAACTTGCAGTATTCAACTATGACCATCAGAGGCCCTAAAAACACCAAGAAGACAAAAGTAATACATAAAACAACATTCTTTCATCTCTGTACTGTGAATATATACAGTATATGGGGTCGGTATGATGTTTTTTTTTCATGTTTCTGAAATTAGTATCTTTTGTTCATACAGTAAAACGGTAATACTGTGAGATATTATTACAATTTAAACGAACTGTTTTTTATTTGAATATATTGTAAAATGTATTCTTTGTGATGTCAAAGCTGAATTTTCTGGATCATTACTCCAGTCTTCAGTGTCACATGATTCTTCAGAAATCATTCTAATATGATGATTTGCTGCTCAAGAAACATTTCTTATATTATCATTTTTTCAGTGATCTCTGAATAGAAATTTCAAAAGAACAGCATTTATTTGAAATAGTAATATTTTGTAACATTATAAATGTCTCTACTGACATCAAGCAAAACCAAACTTTGAGGGTTTTTGTTTACAGAGAAATGGTAACATGCACACCTCCTGGTTTGGTGCATGCACCGAGAAGATTGACCACATTGAGGTGATGACCAATATGATTGAGGATCTTCAGTTCTGTCATCAGAGCCTTGTGTTCGCTGGGCGTAGCTCCATCTGCAGGGACAGCACAGTCATAACTCCTGATGTATCCTTGCGAAATACATTACATCAGAAGCCTGGGGACCCACTGTCCTGCAGATTTCAGTTCCAACCCCATTCAGACACACCTGAATCTATCAATGTCTTCAGGATCGCTTGAAAATACACAGGCAGGAGTGCTGAAGCAGGTTGGAAATAAACTTTGCAGGACAGTGAGCTCCCAGGGGCAGGGTTGAAGACCTCTGTTTTAAGGCCCGTTCACACCAAGGACGATAACTATAAAGATAACAATAAACATACAGGTCTAAATATCGTTTTCAATATTAAAGAATAACAGAGCTAATACCACAGCTATAACGATAATGACACAGATAAACGATATCGTTGGACTATCACTTTCAGAATGATTTTATCCAGCTGATGAACGATAAAAACATTGACAGCCAAACAGAATCCATCCTGCTGTAATGAGCTCGAGCATTCAAAGTGACAGACAAGCACGTGCTTAGAATAAACAGAATGATATTGTCCGCTGGTGTGGACGCTAATAGAGTTATCATTATAGTTATCGTTATCGTGAACGGGCCTTAAGAGTATACCTTTAAGCATTTTGACGGCCACTGTGGTGCAGCTGGCTGAATTGCAAATGCCGAAAGCTGAGGCTTGCATTACTCGCCCGAATGCCCCTCGCCCCAGGGGCTTTTCTGGAGAACGGGACAATACACCACATATCAGTATACTGCATAACAGCATCAAAACAACTTATAAAGCAGACACACAATTTACCCAGTTTAAGGCGGTCACGTGGGAACTCCCATTGGGCGGGGTCATACTGTAACCTGTCACAGTGCTCAAGCAGAGGCTCCTCCCCTGGGTGCAGGATGATTGGCAGGTACTCTACTTTGCCATCGATGGAGTTTGCCTGAGAATGACCCACATAATACAGATATACATTACATGGGTCAGTAATAGAAATAGTTTTTTGGCCTTCATATAGTTTGACCGGCTCTCACCTGTTTGAGTTTCCGAATCAGCAGTGTGAGAAGCAGCCAGAAGAGAGTGGCCACAACACACGTACATGCTAAAGTCGGGATCTCCAGAGAAAGGGATTCAGATGAGCCTATAGGATGCATAAATAAGTGTTGTCACAGAATGTGTTTAAAGAGAAAAAAGAGAGGGGTGAAGACATGACCTGGATCGGATTCGTCCCCATGAGCATGACAACTCCCTATAGGTCATGAGTAATGCATTAGCCTCTATAGAAACAGCTAAACAAATGAAACTACATAGAAATAGGTAAACAGTTTAAGGGTTGAAAAGCCAAGGCCATCTGTGGGAAATGAAAATGGGAGACAGTTTCCTTCCTGACCTATCGGAAGAGAACAGCGTGAACGTCTCCTCTCAGCACTGAGTTTAGAAGCATCCGACAAGAGTAAATAGGGAGTGTGAGAAAAAAAAGATGGGAGAGAAAGAAACAGCGAATAGTCTCTTGTGCTCACTAAGGCTGCATTTATTTCATACAGTAAATACAGTAAAAGGTGTAATATTGTGAAATATTATAAAAAAATTTAAAAACTGAATTTTTAGCATCATTACCTAGTCTTTATTACCATCATTACCCGTCTTCAGTGTCACATGATCCTTTAGAAATCATTCTAATATGCTGGTTTGGTGTCAAGAAACATTTACTTATGTTTACAGTGTCAAAAACAGTTGTACTAATTATTTTTGTAGAAAACAAGATTCTTTGATGGATAAAAAGTTCAAAAGAACATAGTTTTTTTTGTAACAATTATTGTAGATGTCTTTACTATCACATTTAATCAATTAAAATAAAAGTAAATAAAAGTAGGCTATTCATTTCATATTAACATATTAAACTCAAACTTTTAAAAGTTTTTGTGTATAGTACATGATGGTAAAGGTGATTTTCATTACTTACAAGCTGCTAAATATTTAAAACATGTTAGCGACACATTTTTAACACAGTGGCTTCAAAATTAGTTTGAGGTATGACTGTGGGTAACACTTTAGTTTAAGGTGACATAGTTACACGTTACTACATGTACTTACTATGGTAATAACAGTAAATAATGCATAATTACCTATATAACCCTATAGTAAATACATTTTGTTAATTAATAATACTCAGCACCTAAACATATAATTACACTGTAACAATGACTATAAAATAAAGTGTAACCAAATAAAGTGTAACCCCAAACCTTAACCCTAACCGTATCTCTATAGTAAGTATATGTAGTTAATTAATATTACTCAGTACTTATCTGAGTAAGTACAATGTAACTACTCACCTTAAAATAAAGTGTAACCTGACTGTGTGTACTTTTTATTTTTAGAACAAAACTAAAATCTTTAGATCAAAAATGCGAAGCTCTGTGTTTTAGAATTACAATTATTTCTTATTAGTATTATTATTAAATTTACACTGGCCATAAAACAGATAAAAAGGTTTTAAATAATACTACACAATAAAAAGAGTGAATTTCCTCCTGTCTAAGCAGTAGCTTACTTTGAACCCAAATGTGGGCGGAGCTCCCCACAGACCCCCTCTCATTGGTGGCCTCACAGGTATAAAGTCCCTGGTCTTCAACTGTAATTCGGTCGATATGTAAAGTCCCTTCCTCTGGAAACAGCATAATTCCTGTCAATAAAAGAAACATATGTTATATATTCATTTACAGGATTCTTAAAATAAGTACTCAAAGTACACAAGTACACTTTCCAGTCTCACCAGACACCTGCTGGAGCTTCCTTTGCTCCTTATACCATGTGATCTGGGGGTGTGGAATTCCCTGAGCGGGGCAGCGGAGAGTGACCGAGCTGCTTACATTAACACTGTGATCACTCAGATTTCGCAGCAGCACCGGCGCCTGCAGAACTGTACAGTTTGAGACAAAGAGGGCTCAGGTCAGGGGTCATTACGCACGATTTTCCACATCCACTGAATCAGTTTAATCGGAAAAAGATCAAAAACACCTCTGGGAAGACTGACGGAAGCCACGGCAGTCACATGAGGCACTTAGCATTACATGTCTACCTTATAAAGCAGCTGAGTGATTTACAGGCGACGCGGTTCACTATTGTTACAGAAGTGTGAATAGACTGTGGGTTGTATTTCTTTCATTGCAGATTAAGGCCTGGAATGTTTGAATTGCAGCCATTGGAGCTGTGCCATTCAGCAAAGTCCCTCTCTTGGTCTTAATGACACATTCTTAACTGATATTTCCTGGTTAGCCGGCCAAGAATGCTTACTATTGCATAGGCTTACGCTGTTGAGAGTTTTTACAAATAAAGCATCAAATTTATGTAGATTAATATATATAATTCCAGGTTAACACGTTACAACAAAAACCCCAAGGGTCCTTGAGGAAGGAGGGATCCTTCACATGAAGCTTGATTACATAAAACTCTAGTAAAAGAGGGGAATAATAATCTGACTTCTGCTTGAGATATTTTCCTCTGGGACACAAATGGTTATTGTCTCTTTCCTCATTCTGTGACAGTGGCTGATTGGCTGATTGTTCTTTGGCCATGTGAATCAGCCTGTAAATGTGGCATAGTGGGAAGTGCCATTGTGTGCTCTTCCTCCTGACTAGATCTCATTCCCACACCAAAGAGGTTGTGCTTGACACAGCCTTGGAGAGAAGGACTACAGGAAGCTCCAGTTCCCAAGGACTCTGTTTCGCTCTGTCTTTCTCCCTCTCTCTTTTTTCTCTTTCTGCCTCCGTCTCTAAATGTGTAGGTGTCTGCAAGCACATCCTTACGTGACTCAAAGTTAGTATCTAAGAGAAGTCTGATGGCTTCTGCATCTTACTTCTTCAGCAGATGTTTAAAAACTATTATTTGCCATAAAATTTAAATAATACAGTTACCCACTTTTTTCCACACTATTTTTGAAGAACATCACTCTCGATAGACATTATTATTATTATTGTTGATGTTTTTACTAAGTCCAGTTTTGAGAATGATTTGAGAATTTGAGTGTTGAAATATCCTGTTCGCACAGCAACTTACAATAACGTCTCGAATACTGTCTGTATGAATGTGGTACGGGAACTATCAACTGTAACCATAGTTAAAAAGATAGTTCACCCAAAAATTTTAATTCTGTCATTAATTACTCAATCTCATGTCGTTCCAAACCCCTAAGACCTTTGTTCATCTTCGGAACACAAATGAAGATATTTTTGATGAAATCTGAGAGCTTTCTGTCCCTCCATTGACAGCATTGCAACTCTGACACTTCAAAAAGTTCATAAAGAAATTGTAAAACTCATCCATATGAACTGAGCAGTTTAGTCCAAATTTTCTGAAGAGACTCGATCGCTTTATATGATGATCAGATTGAATTTAGGCTTTTATTCACATTTACACATTCATCAGCTCACACATCAGTTGTGGTCAACGGAAGCTCAAGCATGTTCTCTTGACATGCGAGAACCAATGAGGTTCATTCTCATGTTACGCAACACATTTGAGCTTCCACAAGAACCAATGAGGTTCATTCTCAGGTTACGCAGCACGTTTGAGCTTCCGCAAGAACCAATGAGGTTCATTCTCGTGTGTTACGCAACACGTTTGAGCTTCTGCAAGAACCAATGAGGTTCATTCTCATGTTACGCAGCACGTTTGAGCTTCTGCAAGAACCAATGAGGTTCATTCTCGTGTGTTACGCAGCACGTTTGAGCTTCTGCAAGAACCAATGAGGTTCATTCTCGTGTTACGCAGCACGTTTGAGCTTCCACAAGAACCAATGAGGTTCATTCTCGTGTGTTACGCAGCACGTTTGAGCTTCTGCAAGAACCAATGAGGTTCATTCTCGTGTGTTACGCAGCACGTTTGAGCTTCGGCAAGAACCAATGAGGTTCATTCTCGTGTGTTACGCAGCACGTTTGAGCTTCCACAAGAACCAATGAGGTTCATTCTCGTGTTACGCAGCACGTTTGAGCTTCTGCAAGAACCAGTGAGGTTCATTCTCGTGTTACGCAGCACGTTTGAGCTTCCACAAGAACCAATAAGGTTCACTCAATTCATATGGATTAGTTTTACGATCTCTTTATGAACTTTTTGAAGCATCAAAGTGGTAATTGCATTGCTTTCAATAGAGGGACAGAAAGCTCTCAGATTTCATAAAAAAGATCTTCATTTGTTTTCCGAAGATGAACGAAAGTCTTATGGATTTGAAACGACGAGGGTGAGTAATTAATTTTCATTTTCATTTTTGGGTGAACTATCTCTTTAAGCCTGTGCATTAATGCACCCTTGCTGATACCAAACCTGTTGTGCCATTTCTTAAAATGGTCTATTAGTATGTGCGTGAATGCAAAAGAGATTATACATATTATATATAGACCACTATTATGGTACTTTTTGTCATTTTTGATGTTTGACAGTTCCTGTCCGTGTTCACTTTCATTGTTTGGAAATGAGCAACCAGGACTTTCTGCGAAATATCTCATGAATTTTCATGTTTGGATAAACTATCCCTTTAATGAGAGCATGTATGTGTGTGTGTGTGTGTGTGTGTGTGTGTGTGTGTGTGTTAACACAATAACTCTTAAAGACACACCTGTGACCTCAACTGCTGTATCTAGGTGTGTACGTTCTCCTGTAAGCAGGTGTGTGGCAGAGCAGCGGTATGTTCCTGAATCCTGTGCAGTCACATTCTTCAGCAGAAGATGCAGGGTGTGAGAGAAGTGCCCCTCTGTGAGCTCCCTGCCGAGAACTGAAGCTCCCTCTGATACTGTGGACTGATTCGTTATTCTATACCATGACAGGTCCGAATAGAGATGCCTATTGGCTATACAAACCAGACGAAGGTCTCCGCCCTCTCTGGGCTCTTCCTCTAAAGATGCGATAAGGCCTCCTTTGACATCTGTGATGGTGGACAAAAGAAGATTCAATTTAGATTCAATTCCTGTGCATAAATCCTTGATACAGTGAGACAGAATACATGCAGACCTACTGGCAACAAGTTTTGTTTGAGGCCATTAAACAAAAAAAACAGAGCACAGAGAAACCATTTTGGAGTGTTGACCAAGAATAATTTTTTGTAACCTTTGATGACAATGATGAATAGCCATTGTCAGTACAAGTAGCAATAAGACGCTAGTGTAAAGGCGCGCTATTTACTTTAGCTATTTGAAATTTCCCGTGGAAACCGTTCGAGGGTTTCCTGATGGAAGATAATGTTTATCTTTCCCGAACACCACCAGCGTTCTCCAAATAACGCGCCGCACGAGGAGGCAGCATGATAAGAGCCACAGGTTCCTGTTCACTCCTCCACCCTGTCACTATGACAACAGCCAGGATGGGCTACATCCACTGTGGCTGAATTTAGCACAGCTTGAAAGCAAACCCTCGAAAACAAGGGGACGGAGGAGGGAGGGATAAGTGGAAGAATGGGAAAGAGAGAGAGACGAAGTATGAAAGAAAAAGATATGGAGAACAAGTTAAAATATTTTTGCATATAAAGTAATAGTTTTGGATATAAAGTAATACCTGTGACATAGAAATGGACGTCTAGCTCATCTCTGCCCATTAAGTTTGATGCAACACAGCGATAGATACCAGAGATCAATGCTTCGCCAACTGTCAGAACTCCTACAGTCTGTGGAAACACAAAAACAACTGTTGCATGCAAGCAAACATGCAGACAAACATGGCTAGAAAGATTAAAACCACTTATGCATTATATGATTTCCTTCTATAAGGTCCTGCTGCATCGACTTCCATTGTTTGTCCAGGAACTACATTCTCATCAAACAATCATAGCCATAACACAATCCCTACTCAAACTCTAATCTTGATTGATAAGAATGCTGTTCAAGCCCCTAACTGAAGTCATACGCACAAACCCTAAAATCAATAATTAGCCATATGTTCTGTTGATAATAATGTTGTTCCAGGACCAGCAATGACCCGTGATGTTGATCCAGGAACATTAAGCCATATAGGAGTGGGGGAATGTATTCAGACAGCTGGATTGCTCACCATTGGATTCTGTTCCCCCATGTTTCTTGTACAAGGAGGTTCTAAAATTTGTTAAAATGATACTGGTTAAGATCCATCCCCAAACAGGATAGAATCAACAACTTTTAAGCTACTATATCATTATGCCTCTTGATGTGACTGGGGAACTGATTCAGACAGTCAGATTGCTCATTATCGGATTCTGACCCCCATGTTTCTTATACAAGGAGGTTCTAATATTTATCAAACTTGTACTGGTTAAGATCCATCCCCAAACGGGATGGAATCAATAACTTTTAAACCTTGAAACTAACATGTCTTACTATGGCGGTGGGGGAATGAATTCAGACAGTTGGATTGGTCACCATCGGATTCGGTTGACCCATGTTTCTTTTACAACGAGGTTGTAATATTTATCAAACTTATACTGGTAAGGAACCATCCCCAAACGGGATGGAATCAACAACTTTAAAGCCACCATATCATCATATCTCTTGATAGGGGTGGGGAACTGATTCAGACAGTCAGATTGTTCGCCATCGGATTCTATTCACCCATGTTTCTTGTACAACTATGGTTCTAATATTTATCAAATTTATACTGGTTAAGATCCATCCCAAATGGGATGGTAAACCTTGAAACTAACATGTCTCTCTATGGGGGTGGGGAACTGATTCAGACAGCCGGATTGCTGGCCATCGGATTCTAATCCCCCATGTTTCTTATACAAGGAGGTTCTAATATTTATCAAACTTATACTGGTTAAGATCCATCCCCAAACGGGATAGAATCAACTACCTTTAACCCATGAAACTAACATGTCTCTCCATGGGGGTACGATTCATACAGCCGGATTGCTCACAATCGGATTTGGTTCACCCAAGGAGGTTCTAATATTTATCAAACTCAACAACTTTAAAGCTACTATATCATCATGTCTCTTGATGGGGGTGGGGAACTGATTCTGACAGCT
Organism: Coreius guichenoti; assembly: GCA_039654105.1. Lineage (NCBI taxonomy): Eukaryota > Metazoa > Chordata > Actinopteri > Cypriniformes > Gobionidae > Coreius > Coreius guichenoti. The sequence goes on from CM077189.1 coordinate 20,738,667, forward strand.
GGATTGCTTGCCATTGGATTCTGTTCCCCCATGTTTTTTATACAACGAGGTTCTAATATTTGTTAAACTTATACTAGTTCAGCTCCATCCCGTTTTTAAGCTACTATATCATCATGTCTCTTGATGGGGTGGGGAGCTGATTCAGACAGTTAGATTGCTCACCATCAGGATCTGTTCACCCTTGTTTCTTATACAAGCTATACTGGTTACTGGTTAAGATCCATCCCTAAACGGGATAGAATCAACTGCCTTTAACCCATGAAACTAACATGTCTCTCCATGGGGGTATGATTCAGACAGCCGGATTGCTCGCAATTGGATTCTGTTCACCCATGTTTCTTATACAAGGAGGTTCTAATAATTATCAAACTTATACTGGTTAAGATCCATCACCAAATGGGATGGAATTAACAACGTTAAAGCCACTATATAATACACTAATAAATGTGAATGTGAATTGAATATATCATGATGTCTCTTGATGAGGGTTGGAAACTGATTCAGACATCCGGGTTGTTCGCCATCAGATTCTGTTCCCGCATGTTTCTTGTGCAAGGAGGTTCTAATATTTGTTAAACCGATACTGGTTAAGATCCATCCCCATACAGCATAGAATCAACGACTTTTAAGCCATTACAATGATATCTCTCACCATGGGGGTGGGAGAATGGATTCTGTTCCCTCAATGTTTCTTATACAAGGTTGTAATATTTATCAAACTGAAAATTATTATTTTATTCATTATTTAGCACCTTATTTTAACAATATTGTTATTGTTATTATTTTATTGTTGTTCTTGCCCCAACACTGATTCAGGAACATGTATGGAGGATGGAGATGGTGTATTCTTGTAATAAATCCTTTAATGTTGTTCCAGCAATCAGAGAGGAAGGACACCTGTTTAACCACCTCCAGAACTGAATAGAACTAGAACTTGATTGCTGTTATCTAGAGACATTTGGTGGAACACATAATTCCACAGATCGGAGAGCAGATGCACTTGTGTTGCTTATGTGAATCCCGGGGGAGTAGTTTTGCGTTCTTGTGTGCCCTCTTGCGTATTCATTTCGTCTGTCCCCTATGATCAGTCCACCCACTAGAACACTCACCTTATTCTTCCCTTCTAACACTTCCTGTCTGTGGCTGATGGTCAGGATGGGATTGTGGGTGGACGTGACTTCTGTCTTCTCTCTGACTGCAGTCCAGGAGGAAGGAGGAGGCTTCTCACATCTTAGAGAGAGGAAGACAGAGGACGAGAAAGAGGAAGAGAGAACGACAGCACTCTCAGTTCACAAGTGTCGATGCAGTGATGTCACAAGACAGAGATGTGTGGCGCAGCTGTGGCCCAAAAGGGGAAGACCGGAAACTTCCTATCACAGGTCTCTTGGGAATTCATTTTTCACTTTAGTCATCTTATGGAATTTTTTCTTTGGAATTTCTTTTGGAATTTCTTTTCTCAGTGTGTGTGCGTGTCATCCGTATCAGGATATGGTGACACTCGTTAAAGTGTTCCTTAATTAGCAGTGTGAGGGGCTTGGATGTGTTCCCTTTCCTGCCTGTAAATCATCCTGGCCATGCTTCCGAAGTTCCAACCTCTCCTCCACTTTGCACACCAACTTCTAGGCATTTATCCCATTATCTTATCCATGCCAATTCTTTACGGTCTCTAATCTTTGGAGCAAGGTTCTGGTGGCCGTGGTGATGGGTATTTGTCCGTGACTGTGTGCCCACCGCCCTGTTACCCCTCCCTCGCTTTGACGACTCTTTCTGATTGCTCTTCCTATTTGGCTGAGACAGTGAGTGTTCTGTCCTCGTATGTCCCACCCTGATCATGACAACAGCACTTCTCAAACACACAGTCCACTCTCCCACGGCTCTCCGGGAACAGTCGCTCGCTCGCTCTCTCATACAGACACGCACACACAGAGTGAGAGAGACAGAGACTTCAAACACCCATTTGTTTTACCCCAAACATCCTCACTCACTCTGCATTCGCACACCTTCATCCATGTACCCAGTGTGCCTGCGTACAGTATTACGAACTGACTTCAGTGGGTCATTATGAAATCTACTCTGTTTTATTGTCTAGAAAAGCATCAGTCAAGAAACAGTTTATTATAATCACCCAATATTTTAGCTACACCTTTGCCATCTGTGAGAACTTATGCAGCTTTTGGAACCAAGCAGACCATATTGTACAAATAATTTCAAGCAAATTTAATGCAAAAACAAATACATTTGATATAAACACATACATTAGATATTAAAAATACATTTTTTTATCAGCGTTCTTACACATTTGGCAATTATTGATATTTACCATAAGTAAGTTAGTCGTATAAAATTATTAAATATTAGAATCATATATTACTCATAGACAATCTGTATAAAAAGGGGCGAATCACATTGGGAGAGACCCGTAGAGTAGAAACAAACACACAAACGCTCACTCAACACACACACAAACACTTGCATGCAAACAGGCAGGATCCTTTTTCAGCCCAAAATAAAGCAACTGTAATACACAGCATCACCGTGAAGTGGAAGAGTGTGACATAAGTTGACATATAGGATGACACAGAGCTTTTGTCATTCATTTCTGGCCCATCAGAACTCCTACACAGCAGGCATTCTGGGCCAGATCCAGTCTGAAGAAAAAAAGGAAAAAAAAAAGAGAAATCCAAATAGCGAGCCTCGGTTTTCTCTGCCCTCCTTGGCTCACGTCAAGATAGTTGATACAGGATATTTTCATCTTGTACAATCTGAACTCACAGCTTTTGTGGATGTTAGAACTATAACTGATGGTCTGGGCTTTGGAGATGGAGGCTTGGTTCATACATCCTTTATAGTACCACTCAAGAACACAAAAAGCAAAGCAGCACCAGGCAGTGTATGGATGGGGATCACGCTCAGAAAGAGGAAGAGCAGAAAAAACTGTCTCTGAACATCAACAACAAAACAAACAAAAAAGGAATAAATTAGAACGTAGTTCCAGGGGTGCAGAGATATCAGCCCCTCCGTCCTGTGTGAGCCCAGCTGTTCTGGATCCTTGTGAGAAGGCCTGCTTTTAGTCACGTCTCTGGGGTGGCTGGATAAGGAAGGGCACTGGCAGTTGTAGGGTTATTTGTGAATGTGGCAGGACAGGTGAGGGGGATTGTGGGGGATCAGTAAAGTGGGGCGGAGGGTGTGTGTGTGGGATCAGGGACTCTCAAGAATAGATCAAGCTCCTGAGGAAGCGGACTGTGCCACGTTTGAAGACGGAGGGACAATCACGCTGCTGGGAAGCTGTCTCGCGTCGGGGAGGAAGCCAAACAACGAGAGGAAAAGCGCTCTGATTTTTCGCACAGGAAGCCCGTCTGCGCCTCCTGCCTGGCTGAGATAAGAGTGCTGCTGTTCCCATGGCCGAGCAAAAGCCCATCCAGCCGCTATCAGGCCGGCCCGGCCCACAACTCCACTCTCCTTGGGCCTCCTCCACTGCAGCGTCAGGCCAGCCGCGCCGGGCTGCTATAAAGAATAAGGGCCTGAGTCAGGGTCCAGCCAGTCAAGACCTCTCAACAGAACGTACATACAATACCTTTCAATGATCAAGCTTTACACAGTGCTTTCATTTTTTTAGCATATATACTTTACTTGATGCAATGACGAGTATCTCAGCAAAATCAATATGCAAATGATAAAAAATTATATCATTAAGGCAGACCCAGATGTGGGCATTTCCTGTATTTTCCTGCATTTTAGCATAAAATCCCCCAGAATGGATTAAAACATGGTAACGTGTTAAATTAAGTGTAGAAGACACTTATTGGTAACTGAAAGCATAATTAATTTACTTTTTAATAAACTTTGTGAATGATGAGTGTTCTTATTCCAAGGAAATTTGTGGATGCAGATTCCATGTGGGCCCGCAAATAGAACAGCAAAGCATTTCTTAAAGGGATAGTTCATCAAAAGATTTTGTTCCAAACCTCTACGCAGGGTTATTATCATTAAATAAAACTAAAAACCTGATATGTAATATAGATTAACTGAAATATAATAAAAGATATAAATAATGTAAATGTATTTTATTTCAGCTAGTTCCCAAGGTGTCATTTCTCATTTACATTTAGTTTAAGTACTAAAATAACTTAAACAAAATAATCTAAGACCTAATAAAAGCTATATAGACATATTGAAAAAAAATTATAAAAATGACAAACACAAAATGACTCAAATTTAAATAACATTTAAATGAAAACAGAAAGTATAAAAATAAAAACTAATTCAAAATATTAACAAAAACTATAATAGTATATCAGTGATAAATAACACTGACTTTCTTCTGCAGAACAATTGTTTTTGTCAAAATAATGAAAGCCAATAGGGAACAAACATTGTTAATATTGAGTGAATGATGACAGAATTTGCATTTTTAGGTGAACTATCACTTTAAGAATGCATGAAGGACAACTGGCATACTGGGAGTCTGATGCATTACTCCAGCCAACAAGACTTTTCCTCTCAGTGACATTTCATTTTTAGTTCTTTTAGGAAGCACTCAAAGAATAGGCCAAGAAAATATCACAAATCTAACATGTCACGATGGCAGTACAATAAGGGGAAGCATGACCTAAAAATGGACAAATCTTAAGTAGAAAAGGCAGTGTCATACTAAAGCGTTTGTGAAAATCTTGGTAACACTTTATTTTGATGGTCCCCTTTAGACATTCTATTTAGACCTACATGTCAACTAATTCTTAAGAGTATTAGTAGACATTCTGCTTAATATCTGCAAACACTTTATCTTGATGGTCCCCCAACAAACAATCTACTGACTTTAAGTTACTTTGCATGTCAACTTATTCGACTCACCCCTAACAGTCTACTAATGCTCTACTAATACTCTAATGAGAGTTAGTTGACACGTAGGTGCAATGATACTTAAAGTGTAACCAAAATCTCAGTGTGTGTGTCTACATGGGAGCAAGTTAGTAATGTATGTGGAACGGTGTTTCTGTGAGATGATCTCCTCTGAGTAATGCTTGCAAAATTTTTTCTCATGAGAACGGTGGATATGTGGTGTGTCAGACATTGAAGAAGGCATGGCAGGATGCGTCTGAGCAATCACAATAATAAACAGCCAGCATTCTGCACAGGAAGTTCATTAAATCATAGTGTTTGATTTAGAAACGAACAAATTGTGCTTGTAAGCACGGAACTGGCTTCTTTTGAAGTGCTTTTTTCTGCACTTTCAACTCGGGAGTTAAATTCAGTTCTGTGACTGTACCAGGCACACATTCACACAAATACAAACACATACACACGAGCGTCTGCATCCACACAAAAATGAATAGAGACACACACATGAAAGGCCTTCTCAAGCATCTGTTCTGCAGGCTAAGAGGAAACCCTGTCTGAACACATGCTGAATTAGACAAAACAGGTCTCTATTCACAAAAACACACACACATACAGTACATGTGTGTGTGTGTGTAAATATAGACACATGTCTCCACTCATATGTGCATTCATTCTAAAAAAACACATCAAACACACTGTGACCAGGTACAGTGTGAAATAACTGAACTGTTTAAAATGGTTTCAGGACATTACGCAATGATAGAGAGGATATCTAACTTAGTCTAGTGTGGGAAATCCAAACCTAGCAAAATTACATTGTCTCGCATGTGTTTTTTCACCTGGATCAAATACTAAATTAAAAGTGACTGAATTTTTGGCCCTGACCCAGTAATCTTCACTGTATCCCTTTCCTCTGTGACTAAAGGGCAACAAGTCCGATTAGTCAGTCATTGGGGAAATGTTTTCAAATTTAGAAAGTTCACTGTAATGCTTTCACTTTTTAAAACATGATAGTGTGAAATAAAATGGGGGATTAGAGAGCTTGCAGAGGCCTGAATAAAACAAGGAGACCATAACCTTTCCTAAAAATGCAAATCATTTATTGTTATATGAGTGGCTTTAGCACACACTAATAAGGTTGTGTATTTTGATTGACATTTATATGATTTCAATGTGCATTAATCACTGCCTTATTTCAAATTGGACAAACATTATTGTGTTTCTGTGTGGATGGTGAACTTACAGGCCTTTCGGAGGGCACGGATGCCAGAGCCATTGGATTTGAGGTGGTGGGACACCGTGAGAGGTGCAGTGCAGGGCTTGTCTGCTGCCTCGCTGGACTGTCCCGGGTTGATGAGAGGAAACTGTCTTCTCTCCAATCTGTGGCTTCACTGTGAACAGATTTTGATAGAAGAGAAAAGGAAGTTAGGTCACATTATCTTAATTTCCATTAAAAAAATAAAAAAATAAAATAAAAAGACATTTTAATTCCACACATATTGTAAAACTATAGGAATATTTTCAATAAATTTGAATTAGTTTTTTTCAACAATTTTTTTTAACCTTTTGGCTCAAAGTAGTTAGTAGTAGAGTAGTTACAAAAATGTTTTGTTGAATATGGATCTGAAAAGAAACAGTCCTATAACATTAAGAAAGATCTCTTTATGTTAAGTCTCACCATTTACCACCAATGTGAGTGTGAGGTTCTGGAAAAGTCCATACTGCTGGATCCCAGTAAGGATGGTGTAGATCCCTGCGTCCTCTTCCGCAACATCCCGAATAACCAGGGAAAACCCGTCTACATGGTAACGGGAGCACCGCTCGGCTGCGACCATCCCATCCTTCAACCTAAGCAACAGATTCAGCTGTTGAGATTTTTTTCCAAATATGTTGTTTCTGTTCACTTTAATGAACATTTGCAAACATCAGATTTACATCTATTTAGCAGTTCAACAATGTAATCAAAGGAAATTTTACCAGATGACTTCAGGTGCAGGGAAAGCCCTAATTTTTGGAGTGAGACGGAAAGATTTCTGTCCTGCAAAAGCCTGAACCACAGGGCCATTTCTGTGCTTGAGGCGAATAAAAGGCTGGTCTGGGAAGAGACAGACAGTAAAATAGGACAATCAGAAACATACATGTGAACGACTGAGAGGTAGAAAGCTGTAAATAGTGAATTTGAATCCATTTGAGAAAAAGCACAAAAGTTGAAAAACATTTACAGCAGTTTGGTATGGTGTATATATAGTATAAATCTGAAACTTGCAACTGTTTTAGAGTAAATTTGAAACCAGCAACAAGGGAACTGATTCTAAAACTCACCATAGACAATAACCGTGGTATTTGTGTCTCGCTTGGATGGACCACTTGTCACATGACATTTGTAGAGTCCTCTGTCTGCTTTGCTCAGGCTGGGGATGGTGAGAACACTGTAGAACAGCATGTTGGTTCTGCTCCTGGATATGCGTCTGCTAATAGTGGCCGATCCATTAGCCTGAAGTATAAACGAGCAGAAATTGTGTCACAAACGCTCATTTTGTTCCAAACAATAAAAATACAAACAACATGGTATTCAGAGGAAATGAAGGCTACAGAAGAGCTGTACGTTACTGGCCATTTTAAAACACTTCATTTTAAAAGGTAATGTCTGTAAAACAATGCCTCCTTAGTCCTTAGTACACAAACTGTAATTAAAAAATATTCTAGTTGCCAAATAGAAATAATTTCTTTTATATATTTCTTTACAAATAATTTCTTTTAGCAAAATGATGGTAACACTTTAGTTTAGGGTCCAATACTCACTATTAACTAGTTACGGTACTTAGTAGAATGCATATTTCTAGGATATTTCTAGGCTGTTTATTAGTACTTATAAAGCACATATTAATGCCTTATTCTGTACAACCATATTCTACATCCCTTAATCCTACCCAATACCTAAACTTAACAACTACCTTACAAACTATTAATAAGCCGTAATTAAGAGTTTATTGAAGCAAAAGTAGTTAATAGTTACTGGACCCTAAACTAAAGCGTGACCAAAATGATTAATTTGTAATTTACAATTCTCACTATTATCTAACGATTAACTACGGCTTTTGCCTCAAACTCCAAACTACTGCTTATTAATAGTTAGTAAGGTAGTAGTTAAGTTTAGGTATTGGGTAGGATTAAGGGATGTAGAATATGGTCATGTAGAATAAGGTATTAATATGTGTAAGGTAATAATAAGTATGAATAAACTGCCCATATCTTAGTAATATGCATGCTAATATACAACTAGTTAATAGTGAGAATTGGCCCCAAAACTAAAGTGTTATCATAACTTTTTTTGTTTAAAATGAACAAAATTTAAATAATGTGTCAATACATCATCAATCTTCAATCAGTTCCTCCAAAATGTGTTTTTGTCTTACCCTGATTCACTATTGTAAGCCTATCATAAGTGTTTATATTTTAGACCTGACGGGTGGTTTTCACGGGAAATTGCGCACATACGTCACTCGCCCGTGTGTCTCGTCATATCCGTAAGTAGAGAAAAGCTGCTTCGTCGCCTTTGGCTTTTGGCTTGCTCAGTTGGGGACACTTAAATTTAAACTATATTACTGATCTGCCCGCATTGACACTATATGATAATTGAAATGAGCTGGATGACATCACCGTTTTCACCAGAGCGGCTGTACAGCCGAATCAAATTCTGTTGCATTATTTTCCTGTTACCACTGTGAAGCTGCTTTAAAACAATTGGCATTGTAAAAAGCGCTATATAAATAAAGGTGATTTGATTTGATTTGATGTGTATGGTGTGGGAGTGGCATTGGTTATTTGTCACAACGAGCAAGAAAGTTTGACATGAAGCAATCTCCGGGGAATCCGGGTTTGTTTTAAACAAACTCTGAACAGAGGAGAGTCTGCTGGCAAAAAGAGAATGCGACAGAGCTTGTAATAAAACAAGAATCAACATTGGCTTGGCTTTTCGGAGAGGCAAGAATTGAGGAATTTGAAAATTTGAAATTACTCAGCAGGTGAGTAAGGTATTTTATTGAACAGATAAATTGCCATATGTAGCTCTCTAACAAAGTTAATTGGTAAAACATTATCTATTGTGAAGGGTTATTTCATTATGGTTGTTGAAGCGCTGTGCTGGAATTTATTTTCAAGGAAGTACCGTGTCTATTAATGGGAATAGCTACAGTATCGTCTTCAGCTAGTCAGCTTGAGATCCTTTCCATCTAAACTGCTTATATCTCTTAAGCCTAGTAGTGAATGTTTTATGAGCAGTAGGATAATCATATTCATCCGCACAGTCATGCAGAGCCGAAGCACAACTAAAATAATGTTCTTCCACAAAATGCATGCAGTTTTGTTTTTTAACCAATAGAGGGTTACTTTTAAGTACTTTTAATTTTGATATTAATACATTTTTTGCTAATTTTGAAGAATTTGATGAAAAATGTTTTAGTTCATGTTGAGACTTGGCAGACATCGATATCTTGGAAAATCTGAGCACAATTTGTGACATTGTTGAGATGTTGTTCTGAAACTTTAGAGAAGACACATATAAGATACTGGGCCCTATTTTAACGATCTAACCGTATGGTCTAAAGCGCACGCCGCAAGTGCACTTAGGCCGTGTCCGAATCCACTTTTGCTAGTTTAACAATGGGAAAAATGGTCGTGCGCCCCGGCGCATGGTCTAAAAGGGTTGCCCCTATTCTCTTAATGAGTAATGGGTGTGTTTTGGGCATAACATGCAACAAACCAATTAGAGTCTCATCTCCCATTCCCTTTAAAAGCCAATTGCACTTGCACCATGGCGGATTGTGCAGATACCCTCAACCAGATAAGTCAGTTTAAATACACGTGTATTGCCACGATTAGTTAAATAAGTTGCCAATTTCATTCATCATTACTGCAAATAGGTAATTCTGATACATGCAATGACTATCCATTATGACATGTAGGTATTTTTTCTTCATGTACACAATAATAATCTTTTACATTGTAATCCTTTTATTTTTACTATTTAAAAATGTTTTTGTGCTACTGCGCGTCCCTGTGTGTGTAATAAGCAGAGTGTCAAAACTAACATGCCCTTTAAATAACACAAAAAATACTGCGCTATTGACTTTAGACCAAGTTTCAGTTGATCAATGGTGCAGTCTATTTCAGTTGCCTCAAAATAGCAACACGCCAACAATGAGTCTGAACACACCTCGTTTTCAGACCAGCACGCCCATGGGTGCACAAATGGGCGCAAATGCATTTGCTATTTAAACAACGTGCCGCAGGACGTGAAAATGATAACTGCGTCAGGATGAAACTAGCAAAAAACTATTGTGCCGCGCCTGGCACCGCATTGCTCCGGCTGTATGATAGGGCCCACTGTCTTTATCGCAGGAGACTTAAAGGGAAAGTTCACCCAAAAATGAAAATTCTGTCATCATTTACTTACCCTCAAGTTGTTCCAAACCTGTATGAATTTCTTTCTTCTGCTGAACACAAAGGAAGATATTTGGAAGAATGTTTGTAACCAAGCAGATCTCGGCAGCCATTGACTACCATAGTATTTTTTTTCCCACTATGGTAGTCAATGGCTGCCAAGATCTGCTTGACCAAACAAATTCATACAGGTTTGGAACAACTTGAGCGTGACTAAATGATGACAGAATTTTAATTTTTGGGTGAACTATCCCTTTAAGCAAAAGTCTATTTGCTCTAAGGGATATTAAACATTGGCTCATTGAAACAAGCATTTTCTGTAAAGCTGCTTTGAAACAATATGTATTGTGAAAAGCGCTATACAAATAAACTTGAATTGAATGTAACAAAACTTTCTTCTGATCGGTGTTTGCTGTGGAACTAATACATTTAGTAGTGATGCATCAAGGTTAATTCATTCATTTTAAAAAGCTATGTCCAGCTCATGCTACTGTGTACATAAACTGATTTCACAACAGAATCTTACAGATTCTGATTATACCAACTGCAGTTTGGTTTAGAAACAGCAGTTCATAAAGCACAAATGCATATTGGGTAAAAACCCACCTTTTGTGGGTATGTCCATGTAATGGACACCCTGGAGTTCCATTCAGCTGTAACGGTGCAGTTCAGTGCTAACATCTCGCCCTGTAACGTGTGGACCAAACCTGTGCTGTTTAAATACACGTCCAGGATTTTATTTACTGCAGAAAGAAGGAAAACGGTACAATGTTTGAAAATCAAAATTTGGTTCACCAATTAGTTAATACAAAAAAAAAAACATAAGCTCTTACCTGGCCTGTGAGTCAAGAACTTGTTGCTGTATTTGACTCCATTGATGAGAGTCTCACAGGAAAACAGCCCAATGTAGAAGAATGTTGGACTACGGATAGTGAAGCCTTGCCTGCTGCTCCAGATGATGTTTCTATAATCAGGAGCTAACACGTGGAAAGGAAACTGAAAATGTAAGAAAAGTCCTTATTAAACAACAACAGCAGCTACACCATAAGCTTTTGCATTTCTTTTAGGTACAGCAGAGATTTTTGCTTTCACTTTGAAAAGCTCTAAAATGTTCCATTGGTGTGGATTTTAAAAACAGACTTGCACTTTCAGTTTAAATCTCATTTGGCCAGCACACACGAGGACTCTAATGGGTTCAACAGTGCACCGTCCTTCAGAAATTCTTGGAGAGCAGTGTTATGATTTTGTTTACTTCCATGTTCAATGGAGGAAATGTTTACAGGCTTAGATGTGACACTGTGGAAGTGTCCTGCCCTTTCTCAGGGGATCAGGTGAATGCTTTCCTCTCAGTGTGAGCTGCTCAAAATCTGCTTGTATCTAGGAAGCACTACTGCATTAGGTAAGGCATTAGGTAAGCCCTTTACCCAGGTGTGGAGCAACCAGCATTTCTTCAAATATGAGCACTTTTGGCCTTGTGGACTTTGAGAAAATAAACTATTTTAAAACAAAAATGTCCAAATAGTGGACATACAATTCTGTCATTTCCGCCACATCACAAATTATGTATTGTGTTGTGTAACAGCAATCTGTGGCGGAAATGACAGTGGTGGAAATGAAATGGAACAAAATGCTCGACTCCTTTGTCTTGTCAAGGCGAATTTCATAGCTAGCATTTCATGTATCCTAAATACACACAATTACATTATAATTTCAAGATTTTTGTATAATTTGACAAAATGACAGCTTGATTGGTAGCCACGTGAAATGACGACTTTAAGACCAAGCACTGAACGAACCAGTGTTGTTACTGTTAACTAAAACTAAAACTATTAAAAATCTTTTTCATTAATTGAAATAAACCTGAAATAAAATAAAATATAAACATTAGATTATTGATAAAAATGTTGCCTTGGAAACTAAATGAAATAAGTTTTTAGTTGGAGTACTAAAATAACTACATTAATAAAACTGCATTAATAAATACTATAATAGTATATAAATAATAATAAAATAACACTGGAACGGACAGATAAGCGGGAAGTGATAATACTGCTACAGGTAGCACTTTTCTAGTGCCATTTCAGAAAAAATAGGATCAAACGTCATGTCACTTAATTAATATTCATAAGCAAAGGTGATAAGTTTTATATTGTGCCCCCTTCACCTTAACTACCTAATCCCACCTCAGTTTTAGGGTACATTTACACGACAACGATGTACTAAAAATGGAAATGTTTTTTTTTTTGTACAGATGACAATGTTATCAAAACGATCCCCATTCACATGGATCCATGAAAACAACTAATAACACTGTATTATGCATGCCAGACAAGTAGTTGGTGATGTCACTTTGTAAAGAAAGACTACGCGCCTGCGCACATACGCAATCTTTTACTACAGTGCACTCGAGCCAAACGCACATGCCTATAGACACAAATTACATAATCTATACTTTTTTTGTCCGATTTTCATTCTAAGGATGTTAATCTTGATAATGCTGTATTATTACTTTGTCTTCTGGGTAAATTTCATCTTCACAAAGCCAGAAACATTCACTGTAATCCCAATTTTAGAATGTTCTCCTCTGATATAAAGTCCCTTTTTACTTTAAGAAAATGTCAAAAGAGTTCGAAAACATATATCATCCTTGAGTCTGTTGTAAGGAACCTTTTTTCATGATGATAAAATGTTATATTGTGTTGATTTGTGTAATTCTTATAACCACTTGTGATGATGTCCGTATGCTCCCCCTTATTTCTTACCGTTAATATCTGTATCCTTTCATTTGCAAAAAAAAGAAAGAAAGAAGAAGCATATTGACTATACACGTAATAGCCTACGCATGTGCATGACGTCACTGTTTTCACAGATTCGCGTTTTTGTAGTTTACACGGAGATGATAAGGGTGTCGTTTTGCACTTTGAAACCCATTTTCCACAAAATGCCGTTGTCGTGTAAATGAATGGCCAAAACGCATAAAGTCTTCCATTTTTACTTGAAAACAGTGTCATGTAAATGGCCCCTTAGTTATCCAACTTCTTACTAACATCCCTCCCTCCATTCAGTGCGTAAGAGGGAGGGCGAGGATGTGAAAACGTGACTCCAGTCCATCTCCTCACATCCTGTTACTACAGGATATAGACATCATGGCTAGGCCCTCAGGTCAGCTTCTTGAAGGGCCCCGCTGGCTACTTTCACAGCTTCAGCGAGAGCACGGCCGCCTATGTATTGTTCCCTACACGAGAGGTGCAAGATTAAAGATACACTGCCAAGTGCAAAATCCTCTCAGGAAAAAAACACTCTACCAGTGTGTGACAGTCCAACTTTGAGAAGGGTGGAGAGAACTCGTATTTATAGCATGATTACCTTTTGTATATCTGTGCGCAGGGTCAGCAGGACATAAACAAAGCAAACAGAAATGAAATGTGGTGCTTTTTTGAGCAAGGAGGGAGGATAGGGATGTCATATCGCTAGCATATCCTAAAACAGTTTCCATCCTGGATGTGAGGAGCCAAAGGCAGCGCGAGGGGAACTGGTCAACTTGTTCTTTTCCGTTTCCCCTTCTCATCTAAAATTCATCCTGAAACGCTTAAGTACTTTTTATACCCTCTCGAGACCATATTTGGGCTCATCCTATGTCTCCAGAGATGCAGTAGTGCATCTAATCATTTCATAAATGCACAGCAAGCCATCTTTTTAATCACTTGGTAAAGCTTCAATCCTCAAATGACTGTCTGTGCCAGCAGCTGTGGAAGACATCAGTCTGCGTGAGGTGGTCTCGGCGTCATCTCCTTGGCTGTGTGCAGTGCCAACAAGTAAAGGAAGCTGTGGGCGCCGCTCACTTTGAGCATCGGCTTAAAGTATCCATGTCACGCTGAGCCAAAAAGACTTCTGTACATCCCCTCCACATGCCCGCACAAACACACTTACATCCGAACTAGCACAAACAGATGCATGCTTGCCCTTATAACCTGGAGTGATTGTGAGATAAGGACGAGGAGAGTACTTATTTGTGAATGAGAAGGAGAGGATGCACTCCATGTATGGTAGTGGAAGCCATAGACAAAAATAAGGATGGCACAAATACCTGAGTACAGCAGTACTTGACAACAATGATCGATTCAGCGATTCATCACACATCAATTTGCTTCAACATTGCAAAAAGAGACTTTTGGTTCAGTGCAGCAACAGCACTAAACACTCAGAGAAAGCATGCACACAACGCATGCAATTACTGTAGTGGGCGCGCATTGTTCCTTTTTAAACAGTGAAACGGAGCAGAATAGAGCAAAACTGAATGTCTTAAAGTAACTACACTCTAAACAAAAATGGTGCTAAATAGCACTAAAAGTGGTTAATTGGCTTGTAATCATAGGGGAACCACTTTAAGTGCTATATAGCACCTATCTTTAAAGGGTGCTATGTAGAACCATAGAATCACCCCATTCTCCTCCTTAGATTTTAGATCTATTACTCCACTCTCATATGTTTGCTTTGAATGGGAATTTACTACAATGGCAAAAGCTGTTCTGAATCACTTTTATGCTTTTCTGAGGTCAAAAAGTCTCGAGTGGGGAAGCCCTGGAATATTTCCTAATAGGGGGGCCTTGGGGGCAAAATGTTGAGAACCACGTTATCTTCAGGAAATACACTGTATTTTAATGTAGTTTTTTTAATCCTTTCCCCAACTAAACTAAGAAACTAATAGAGAGTTAGAGAACCTTTAAAGAACTATACAGGGGCTTAACAGAATCTTTGTATGGCAGTGGTTCTATATAGCACCTTAACCACCCCAAAGAACCGCTGAAGAACCATACAGGGGCTTAACAGGTTCTTCATACGGTAACGGTGCTATATAGCACCTCAACCACCCCAAAGAACCACTGAAGAATAAATAAATAAAAATAAATAAATAAATAAATAAATAAACACCAGTCAAGCCAGTGGCTATGAAAATAGCAGTGTGTAAAGTGCGTAATCTAAAAAAAGCTTGAGTGTTCACATAGTGATGAAACATGATGCTAAATAAGTTTAGAGTTCGCAGTTTTTATATTTTTTGTAACTCCACTGTCCTTGCTGCGCACTCAATTGGTGTATCTGTCGAGCACTCGCATAAACAATTATTAAAATGCCCATCCCTAGACAGTATGACAATTCTGACAAAACAACCAAGTGGCAAGTCTTGAAAGCTAAATGAAATGCTAAACGAGCAAAAAGCTAAATGAGCAAAAACTAAACGAGTTTCTATTTCTCTGGACAGCCCACCCACTGTCAATTCTTATTGGTCAATAATCCTGCCTTAAACATCAAATATCTTCTGATTGGCTGTGATTATCTCACATTTTGACAGACAAATGAAAAGCCTGTGTTTATGAGATGACTGAAAAGGTTAAGAAGATTGACACTGTGTCCTAACCAGAACATAAAAACCAATGAAGTGATAAATCATGAAAGCTATTTTCCAAATAAATTACTTTTTGTTCTAAGCAGTGCTGGGTTTCTAGCTCTTCGGATGACCCCGCCCACTGTCACATCTCATTGGTCAATAATCCTGCATATTAAACATCAAATATCTTTTGATTGGCTCACATGTTGTGTTTAGTGCTGACAGAGAGATTTCTTATTGGAAAGAGGGAAGGCTGATGTGTCTTATGAAATGATCTGTTTGACTCACAGTTGAGACACTCACCTTGACCAATGAGACATTGGCGTCTGGGCGTGTGACTCTGCAGGGGAAGACCAGCGGCTCTCCCTCCTTCATGTACACCACATCTGGGATCTCTGACTGAATCTTCACAAACGGCCGCTGGCTGTCTGAAACACCAATGCTGAGGTCAGGAACAAACAGACACCACATATAAACAGTAGATGCTGACAACAATCTAGAGTCAGCAACAAATACAGAGAGATTGCCCGCTTGTTATCAAACGCGCTCTCTCTCTCTCTCTCTCTCTCTCTTTCTCTCTCTCTCTGTTGTTTTCTTGGTTGCACTTTCGCCTCAGTTGCAATATTCTTGTGGCAATGAAAGGCTTTGGGTGTTGCTCGCCCCATTGTTCGGTGCTCTGCTGTTATTAAAGGAACGGAAAAAAATATCTGAACATTTTAACAAAAGTACCCCAAGGACTGCTGGATGCTTCCTTGTCGTGCTTTGATTCAATATAAAGGACGAAGGGTGAGGCTAAATGGACATGGTCGCAAGAGCGATTGATGGTCCTCAGGGGCCTTGTTGGCTAACCGGGGGCCGCACCTAGTGACCTGGGGCACCCCTTAGCCTTCCTTAATGCCTGACCAGGGAGGATCCGAGCCTCTTCTGCCCCGGAATGCCCTCAAGGTGCCCACTCCCATGCACAGACACGCATCCTAACAAACATACACAAGAAGACATCGCATCCTCTATCCTCGTCTCCAAGTATCCCTCCCCCCAGAGCAGCACAGGATATGGACAGCCGGGCTGAGGGAGATAGATAAGGCCGGGTACCCTGGGAAAGGCTGCCCAAGAGCTGAGCCTTTCAACAGCTGGGGCTATTTCTGTCCCCTCGAGGTAGCACGTAAATGAAAGTTATAGTTTAAATATAGTCAAAAATGAGAGAGGACAGCCTACAGTTTGAGCAAAAACAAAAAAATGCCAGTGTGAAACCGTGCCAGACACTCACTTCGTCGGATATGTTGCTTCGAGAGAAAAATGGTGTTTAGATATTATTTGCTTCCTGAGACTTCCTGTTTGGCTTTAAGCAATAGAAATGGTCAGTGAGATGGTCAAGCTATTGAACGGTGGCTGGAGAGAGTGGGTTTAAGGGTTTGAGCGTTCACCTGAAGCGTCTTACCTGTGATGTAGACATACACCGAGGCCTGTTTGCGCTGCTTTTGGCGGTACCTGCAGCGGTAAGAGCCAGTGTGTTGGGCTAAAGCAGGACTGAGCATCAGGCGGCTACAGTACTGGTTAGTTTTTCTCCCGCATCGAGTCTCCTCTATCTGGGTGCCGTGGTAGACTTTCGGAACGCCCGATGGCAAAACCCACTGAAGCTCCCACCGTCCCCTGAAACATCACATTTGGGTTATAGAAGCAACTTTAAACCTAACTGATCAAGAACATCATGTCACCGCCTCTGTGATCAACATATAATGAGGACCAAAAGTCTGAGTCTTATGCATTTTACTTATTAAAAGCATTTAAGCATTACTTTTACTTGGTTTGGTATTTAGTTTTAATAAAAGATCTTTATTTTGTTTTAATGACAGCATCACACGAAAAACAAGTTTGTGTAAAAACTGATGAACATGATTTGAGAGACTCTTGTGCATAAGAACTTCTGAACTTTTGTACAAAGGGCTCTGTTTATTTCAAGGTTTAAATCAAATTATGAATCATAGATCTTCAGTGTGCTCTCAGGTTTTTGGATCCCATTCTCAACGTTTATGCTTCTCACATTAAACTTTTACTTCGTAGCTTTACTTAGTCTTGACCAAAATCCGTATCACCTCATTTAATCATAAAGCTGTATGTTGCTCATCTAAAACTTCATGATCCACTCCTAACCACATCCTCCTCCTTTAAACCGTGAGATTGTGTGACACATCACTCACCTGCAGTTTAGCTGAAGTGTCTGATTTCTTTCTATAACAAGCTGCTTCTCAGTAACATCCAACACTGGAGAATTGAACCTCCCTTTTGTGTCTGTGTCTTTCAGATAGAAAACACAAAGGCATGTTAGAGGCTGCTGAATAAGATGTTGTGACATTGACCACATTCAGGTGATAAAAATTATAGTCCATGCAGGACTTACACAACATACAGTATGCATGCCATTGATCAAACTATAGCTTTAAAGCTACATAGAAACAGACCCTTGAATCCTGCAAATACTTGTAGAGTTATATTTTAGGGTGTTCTGGGGCATTTTTTGAGTATTGTTCAGAGGTTTTAAGGATCTTTACAAAGCAAAGTTTATACATCAAATATAAAGGGGCTTAATGGAATAAACCTTCAGAAAACATCACCTCAGTGCAGTGTGAAAAATCAAATTTTTACTAATATTATTAAAAAAAACTATTAATGCATCCAGTTCTATTTTCTTTTTACTGTTGGTAAGTAAATAAATAAATATAAGGTAAATATCAGAGTTCATAATATCATCAATATTATTTTAGTTCTTTATTTTGTGCCAGATACAATTCTACATCTATTACACAATAATTAAGGTTTTAAAAATACATTTACACTTTGCATATGGATGTTTTCTAAGGTTCTTATTTTAAAAAATGCATCAGACAATGAGCAATTTTAAACACTGTCTCGTTTAAATGATTCATATTTATTTCTAACTTTTCAAATCATAATATATGAATACATAGGCCTATAACATGCATTTAATTTTATTTATCTGATTAATAAGAAGACATTGAAGGTCAGGACGCCCAATTGAACATAAAACGAACGTAACGACTGAACTCAATAATTGTACAGACCTATTTAAAATGATTTACCTTACCACGTGATGTTGTGACATTAATAGCCTATTTAATATGCAAAATCACATGTTTTGTTACAACACATTTTTAGAAGAAAAAAAACCCGCTCAATTGTGGGTTAAGATGGCACATAATTCAACATGATTCTAAACATCTGGTCTCGATGCAGACGTGTCCTTTACAATACGCACCGCTCTCACCATTGTTTATTGCTTTTAAAAACGTATAGCATCATTTCCTTTCCATTATTCACACGCTATGCGCAGGCCATTCGCGTCTATAGGCTACATTAAAATGGTATTGTACTTAGTTATACCTATGAAAAAAGGAAATAGGAGTCAAGCACTTTTTCCCACAGCGAATCCCGCATGGAATTCAAACAGGCTCGTTATCAGCCGGTCCACACGCTGAGGTTCCGTTTCAGAAACCCTCAACAAGAGCGTCGCGCACTAATGACAGGACGAAAACCTGCCAATTTCAACAAACCTTACACGTCATGTTTGAATAAACGCTAATGAACCGGAGTAAACAGGTTAAAGTTTAAAGAGCGGAGCAAGTAAGAAAGGACAGGCACGACTGTTACACGAACAAGGGCTAAATGTAAATTTGACCTAAGTCAATGTAGACCCTAAACAGAGCATGGCTGTTGCATGCACTTGAAAGTAACTTTAATTATGGTTAGAAAATCATAGGAAACGAATTTATCAACGCTACGCTTTTAATTCTTCAATCTTTTATTTGAGAGGCTACTAATCAACAAAAAAAGAATATAACGAAATCTATTTAAGACTTTGTAAAATTGTTTGTAAAACTGTACATTGGGAAACTATTAGCTAAACAATTAAAATGTGCGGTCTGTGTTTACGGGCTATAGCCTAAATGATTAAAGGTAGAACTAAACCGGGTTTTAGAGGAAAAACGTTTGAAGTTACAGTGACATTTATTTTCTTTAGTTCTTCAGAAACAATTATGCACTAGTGCTTTAACTGTATTGATCTCCAAGAACCATAGCGAATTCAATACAAGGAAAATTGTTCTTGTTTGACCCATAAGGTGTTGCAAAGTACCTTTAATTTTAATAATAGACCTACCCCATATAAAAAAATCTATTACATTAGTGCATTTATTAACGATTTAGTTTTGTTAATTTTATTGGGCTAGTGAACTTGTTTATTAGTGCATTTTAGGAATCTTTCTAAAATCCGATATTCTATTTAATTTTTGCCAAAATATAGGCTAGTTCTGCCATAACTGTATGCTTTTGAGCGCGCAGAATGGACATGCTTAAAACACGTTTAGCCATTAATCAAATTCAGTTTTCCATCATGTGATGCGAGTGGTGAGTTGTTGACCAATAAAGCAGTAGCCTAATAATCACGCACTGCGGACAGTACATCGCTTCACCCCCTGCTTCCTCCCCGTGGGTCTGTTTTAGCTATAACACCCTGATTAGCGCAGGTTCCTGCCTCACGGTGGTCATGACCCCGAAGTCATTTATATTAGAACTTCCATTTCACAAAATCATCAGGCTCAGGAAATAACGCCCTCTCTGATTCAACCGGGGCCAAACATTGAAGACGGATGCCAAGTAAGTGCAGAGAGGTCTCTACTATCAAAACAACTTGTCCTGTTATGGCAGGCCGTTTTGACATTTAAAAAAAATTAAATAAATAAAACGAACTATTGTGTATTTTTATATAAGTATTATTTTATTATTATTAGTAGTAGGCCTAATTATATTTGAATGTTGTATCTCCTTTTTATAATGGTATCTTGTACATATTCATCTATTGTGCACATGCATTATTTTGTAGTATTATCTGTGGCTTTTTGCTTTTCTTTGCACTGGAAGCTTCTGAGAGAAATTACTTGTGTGTATAAGCATAATTGGCAATAAAGCTCATTCTGATTCTAATCCAATAGTCACACTAGTGTCTTTTCAATTTAGGTTAGTTAAGGTTGGACATTATTACCAAATCATAAAATACTACTTCATAATCCAAGTAACTATTTCATTTTTCTTGAAACAATTTGTAATTAATATATATTTAATATATATTGTGAATTATATATATTTAGGGCTGTCAAACCATTAATCACATCCAAAATAAAAGTTTGTGTTACACATAATATATATGTGTGTGTACTGTGTATAATTATTATGTAGCCTATATTTGAATACACACACATACATGTATATATTTATGAAATATTTGCATGTATACACTGTATATACATATCATTTATATTATATATGAATATAAATATTTCATATATAAATATTTAAAAAAAATCTTAAATATATACATGCATGTGTGTGTATATATAGACATAATAATTATACACAGTACACACATCTATTATGTAAATACAAACTTTTATTTTGGATGCGATTAATCGTTTGACAGCACTAATATATTTAGATATATATATATTAATTTGGATGAGTTTCAGATATCAACTATTTAATTTAGACTAGTCGGTTGGGCAGTAGTGATTAATTGTATAGATACTAGTCTGATACCAGTTGGATTAATTAGTAATTAAAAAAACGCTACTGACGACAAAAAATAGATACTAGTTATTTTAAGTTATAAATGTTAAGTCGGCTTGCCATAGTCCAAAGCACAAATCGTAGCACATTCGATTTAGCGCGTAATTTTTCTCTTTCGCCGTACGCATAATTACCAGTTAGGCACGAATAAAAAAAAAAAAAAAAAAAAAAAAAAAACAATAAAACATCTCGAACAAGTTAGTACATGCATGGATGTCTTCTCTTAAGGTATCATGAAACAGACATGATGCGCTGGTACTGAGGAAAGCCACACACACACACACACACACATTCACGCGCATTCCCAAACTGTTATTCATCCTTTCGCTTTGGTGGAATATGAAAAAACGTGCGTATTTGAACAACGTGAAAAATAAATGTATGGTTTAGATGTTTAATATGACTACGAATGAAAAATGAAAAAAAAAACCTTACCTTTAGTTAGAACACGCCCTGACAGTCCAAAGATCATCACAAATAATATATCGAACATTCTCTTGGTCTTGCTTGAGGTCCTTTGCTTAGAGATGAACACCTGGAAACACTGCAGCTCCAATACTCCAGAGAATCAATTCACCTTACAACACCAAACTCCGCTTTCACATGGACTACAATCAACTTCTGTATTGTCCGGAGTACGAACTCTTGAAGCAGGAGCACCATGCATGAATTCCAGTTAAACTCTTGCCCATTATGACCGCGGGCTGGGATTTATTCATTTCCCACTGCCACTGGAGCTTCCGTGACGCTCATCGACACACCCATCCCGCACGACTGACGTGACCTACAAGGTTCTGCACTGCTCCAGTGTCTCCCCTCTACTTCATCAATCATATCATGAATAAACAAGCTTATTGCTGTAAATTCTGAATTTATCCCAACCTTGTAATCCTTAAAAGAGCAGAGTAAATCCATGAGGGGAAACAACTGAGCTTGAAAGGAGGCTAGGAGTGAGAAAAAGAGATCTGTGGGAATTTTGCTTATGCAGCTTCAATATTAACAATGCAAAATATAGGAAGTTAACAAATTAATAGAAAAGTCAGTAATTAATAGAAAAGAACACATGGAATAACTGTATTATTCAGATATCACTCATTCATTGACCTCAGTGATATTTCTTTAAAATATAAACTGTCTCAGACGTTTCTCCAAAAATTCCTCAGAAGAAATAAAAATGGTGTAAATGAGACAACTGCTGTCATACAGAAAGAGTCAATCAATGTGGATATACGCCGACCAGGCATAACATTATGACCTAATATTGTATTGGTCCCCCTTTTGCTGCCAAAACAGCCCTGACCTGTTGAGGCATGGACTCCACTAGACCCCTGAAGGTGTGCTGTGGTATCTGGCACCAATATGTTAGCAGCAGATCCTTTAAGTCCTGTAATCGATTGGATTGAGATCTGGGGAATTTGGAGGGCAAGTCAACACCTTAAACTCGTTGTTGTAGGACCCAAGGTTTCCCAGCAGAACATTGCCCAAAGCATCACACTGCCTCCACTGGCTTGCCTTCAGCCCATAGTGAATCCTGGTGCCATGTGTTCCCCAGGTAAGCGACGTATACGTACCCGGCCATCCACGTGATGTAAAAGAAAACGTAATTCATTAGACCAAGCCACCTTCTTCCATTGTTCTGTGGTCCAGTTCTGATGCTCACGTGCCCACTGTTGGCGCTTTTGGCGGTGGACAGGGGTCAGTATGGGCACCCCGACTGGTCTGCGGCTATGCAGCCACATACGCAAGAAATTGCGATGCACTGTGTATTCTGACACCTTTTATCAGAACTAGCATTAACTTCTTGAAGCAATTTGAGCTACAGTAGCTGATCTGTTTGATCGGACCACACAGGCCAGCCTTTGCTCCCCACATGCATCAATGAGCCTTGGCCGCCCATGACCCTGTCGCCGGTTCACCACTGTTCCTTCCTTGGACCACTTTTGATAGATACTGACCACTGCAGACCATGAACACCCCACAAGAGCCCTTGTCAAACTTGCTCAAATCCTTACGCTTGCCCATTTTTTCTGCTTCTAACACATCAACTTTGAGGACAAAATGTTCACTTGCCGCCTTATATATCCCACCCACTAACAGGTGCCTTGATGAAGAGATAATCAGTGTTATTCACTTCACCTGTCATAATGTTATGCCTGATCGGTGTATAGCTCAGATAATTTGGTTTTAGAGGAATTCAATGAGAAATTTGAGAGATTATACTGAAATCTCAATTTGAGCACAGCACAGATTACTTCAGTCTTTTCTCAGAAGAAAAATCTGAGAAGCTGGAGACTTCAGAAAAATTCTCAATTTGAACATTTAATCTTGCTGTCTAGGAGAAGCAATTGAGACTCGTTTGTGAGTTTTCATATATCTAAATACATATTACATATCATGATATTACAGTCATGAATTAGACCACTGAAACACATGCAAGCATTAAAAACACAGAGTGGACGTAATGTAATGTAGCACCTCTTTTTAATATATTTCTATTTTCATATAGCTATTATAAAGTATCAACATTTGCTCAGTTTTGACATTTACTCTGGTTGTCAGGAATACAGATCAAGTGTGCGTAACTAAAGGAGTACTGAGTAATGTAATGTCAAATCACAACCAGTAGAGAGAGTCTTAGGGGCTGCCACTGCTTTCTCCCATTGGAGGAGAAGCCAACACTCATTTATTAAAACAAAAACCCTATAAAAACAATATAAAACGATAATAATAATAATAATAATATTAATAATAATAATAATACAAGACTAAAATTGATGTTGGTCATAATTTCTGATACGCAATCAATTTCACAGTTGGACATATTTGAAATGGACAATGAAGTGGAGGGTTTATATCATCCTTAAACAATGAAAAAAAAAATCAAAATGATTCCATTACCATGAATAAATGAATGAAAACTAATATTTAGTCACTGTATGCAAATAATACAAATCTTACCAAGAGAACTCATTCCACTGCAATTAATGAAAGAGGTGTATCTCCTTAACCTGCTTGTTATAATCTCTACACTAGTAGTCCACTGTCGAGGCTTTAGAGAGAGTACAGTTGGTTTGTGGGTGGTTCTCTAGATTTTGGGGCATAAAGAATCACAGAAGGGAGTGAAGCTGCTTGCAGACTGTGGGTGGAGGTTTAAAACGCTGAGCAACTGGAATTGGTGGGAAATTGCTTCCGATGCAGAGGTGTTGATGTTTGCTGTGTGTCTGGGCACCACGAAAGCTGGGCCAGTGCACCTCGATCGTGGGCAAATGACCCAATCTCTGGTGTAAATATATGTGTGCGTATGCAAGTGTGCATCACACCTGGCCTTTCGTCTGCTGGTGAATCCAGTCTGTGAACTTTATGACACGTGTGTAAACTCCGGGGCGGTTCTGTCGAGCGCAGCCCTCACCCCAACTCACAATGCCTGCTAGAAACCACCTGCGGCCACGTTCAAGACACACTAATGGTCCCCCAGAGTCTCCCTGTGCAAACAAAGACGTGAATATATGAACCGAGAACACTGACAAGCACACAAACGGTGACTAAGTGCACACTAACCTGACAAGCATCCACTCCTCCCTGAATGTTTCCGGCGCAAAGCATTCTGGAAGTGACCGCATCGTCATACATTTTATTGCAAGTGTTGTGACTGATGATGTTAACAGTGGCCTCCTGCAGCAATGTGGCCAGTTCACCTGAAATTTAGAAGGTTTCAGATAAAAACAATGTATTTAATTATATTAAACGGTGTTTGCAACATAATTTACTTGTATAACGTTCCTAGGTCAGTTATTCTCAGATAATGACCACAGTCAATAGCAACGTTGTATAATGACCACTCATCCAGGTATTTGAGGCCAGCACTTCTTTCATGTCTCTCTCTCGTTTCATTCAAATGCAGCTGATGCCATTTTGCATCTCAGTTATCGACTGTATTTACTGTAAAATGAAATTGGAGATCTTCAGTATTAATAGTAGGCCTATGGTTAAATTGTCGAAGTGTTTGTCTTGTTGCTAGAACGATTGTTTTGTACACCGTAATGAATTATAAGATAATAAACAGGTAAGATTTTAAAACGGTTTCTTCTCAAATCAATATTTCATGTCCCCTTCATTATTAATGTGCTAAAAATATGTGTAATAAGTGATACAACTGTATATTATCTCTCAAATGTCCATCTTGTTTGAACTTGTCTAGGTTTGTTTGTTTGTTCTCCTTGCTGCTTTGCATCAGGTCCTGGTCACCCTGTTGGGGTTTAATTCGTTATAACAACCGGCTGGATTTACAATAAGCCTTACTTAAAATATAAGAATAAATTGAAACCAACTCCAGTAATTTTTTATTAGTTAGGCATGCATTTTAGGATCAATTTTAAATAAGATCACCATAAAAATCCAAGTACCAACCAAACTCAGGTAGCACACTCAGGTACGCTCTAATGTGTGACTTTCCCATTTCGATGGGGATCCTGGGGGATTTTTCAGTCAAAGATAATTACTTTGGAATGCATTTTTCTGATCTTTAGTCATCATATGAATCATGCGTTTAAAAGTGTGGATAAAATTGTGTTGCTTCAGCTGAACAAGAAGCAATTGTTTGTTCTGAACGTGTTTCTACATTGTGCCGTACCTTCTTCTGTCAGAACCCCCCATCCAGTGACAAAGCAGCTGGTTCCAGAGGTGAAGGCGTGAGAGGGGGCGGGCACACAGACGGGCTGTACCAACTCATTGAAAAAAACAGGGGCGCTTAGTTCTAGTAGGGCAATGTCATAGTCAGAGGTGAATTGGTCGTATTGCGAATGCAAGACAATACGGCGGATTTGTCTGGTGGCTGCTGCGTTGCTGACTGAGTTCATTACTCGCATACCCATGTAGGCCCTCCATGACCGCGCATCAGAATACCTGCAAAAGCATGAGCAAACACTTTATACCTGAAGCGACAAATAAAATAAATAAAATAAAACTGAATGAATGAATCAATAAAATTTAAAAATAAATAAATAAATAAATAAAAATACTACCGTTCAAAGGTTTAGGTCGCTTTTTTAAAAAAGTATCTTATGCTCACCAAGGCTGCATTTATTTGATGAATAATACAGCAAAAACAGTAATATAATGAGATATTACAATTTAAAATAATTGTCTATTTTAATATATTTTAAAATGTAATTTATTCCTGTGATGGCAAAGCTGATTTTGCAGCATCACTACTTCAGTCTTCAGTGTCACATGATCCTTCAGAAATCATTTTAATATGATGATTTGCTGCTCAAGAAACATTTTATTATTATCAATGTTGAAAACAGAATTCTTTGATTAATAGAAAGTTCAGTCACACTTAAGATTAGGGTACAATTCTCACTATTAACTACGACTTTTGCCCCAAACTTCTAATTACTGCTTATTAATAGTTAGTAAGATGGTTGTTAAGTTTAGATATTGAGTAGGATTAAGGGATGTAGAATTTGGTTATGCAAAATAAGGCATTAATATGTGCTTTATAAGTACAATAAACAGCAAATATCCTAGTAATATACAAGCTAATAAGCAACTAGTTAATAGTGAAAATTGGACCCTAAATTAAAGTGTTACCAAAAGTTCAAAAGAACAGCACTTATTTGAAATACAAATATTTTGTAACATTATTTTGTACTCATTATTTTGTAAATATTTTGTACTTTTGATCAATTTAATGCATTTTAATGCAATTTCATAAAAAAAAAAAAAAAATTCTTACTGACCCCAAACTTTTAACCTCAGTGTATGTGCCTTAATAAAACCTCACTTGATTGCATCTGAGTCCTGAAAGCAGTGAGCTGCAGAGACGAGCCAGCGGCTGGCCACCAGAGATGCCCCACAAACATGACCATAACGCTCCATTTGAAGGCTGACCTGCCACGGCCATGAGCCTGTCTGGGCATCCGTTCCACCCACAATCTTTGCCCTCTTCCTGGGCCTTGTGCCACAACCTACATGCACAGCATGACATTTGTAGGATCTGTTATTGTTGCAAGCAAAGAATCTTTATTATAGGTAGTTAAATCGAAGTAAACATGTCATTCTTTAAACATGCTCACCACAGCGCAACTCATCCGAACCATCTTTGCAGTCTTTGATGCCGTCACACTCCGGATTGATCTTACTCAAGCACTTTCCACTGGCACATTTGAAGGAGGAGGTAGAGCATCCTTTTGAAACTGCAAAGGATCAGGCAGACATAATTCTGCATCATTGATAAAATAATGAAATTAAAAACATTGTCTCAGTCCATATGTTCATAAAAACACTTCAGACATCGTGTCATTATACATGTGTGCTTGTTATGAATATGTTTGTACTGAAAACCATGTGGCTTGATTGTCCAAATCTGTTTTTGGGACAATAAGCCCTGAAAGATGATTGAATAGAGCCAAACTGTAGACAAAGTGGGTTTTAATCACATGCTCTTGTGCAGTTGAGTTCATCGCTGCGATCTTTGCAGTCCACAATCCCATCACACACTGAGGCTTTGGCGAGGCAGATTTTGTTTGGGCACATATGGTAGCATTTACCTCCTAAAAGGTGGGCAAATTGAACACAAAAAGAAATGAGCTTGACAAACTCATAGTTCTACACACACACACACACACACACACCAGGTAGGTAGGTCTTACCACAAACTCTCTCCACACGTCTGTAGCAATAAAAATAGACATCTCTGGGTATCAGTGAATGCAGGAAGAGGGCAATTGTGCTGCATGAAGTATTAAAACTTCATAAGGACTGATAAAGACACTCTTACCACAGTTAGTCTCTTCACTGCTGTCACCACATGCAGTGTTACACTGGCTGTGTGGTCTGCACTGACCATTACAATAAACTTCTCCTGGTTTACACGTGTCTAAAAGCAAAGTAAAGCAGGTTTAAATAAGACAGCAATGGATGGCAGAAAAGAATGCAAGTATGACTCATGCGCTTACTGCATTTAGCCTCATCTCGTCCATCAGAACAGTCTTTTTCTCCATCACACACTTTCCTCAGAGGAATGCACTTGCCATCTCCACAGCGGAACTGCCTCGGACATGCTAATATAGGAGAATAAACATGATTATTACTTACTGGGGTGTACATTTGTGCTCTGAAAATGATTCAGTAAGATTACATTTATTTTCTTTGCAATGTCATGATAAGTTAATTTTATTTTGGATAAGAAATGAATCTTTAACTACATTTTCCATTTCCCAAGTAGGGTACAAAATATGGCCTCCTTTATCTGTGCACTTCATTATTTTTAAAAAATTCATGTGCCCTCATAATCTTTAATCAAAAACATTAACCTTCCCTCCCCCCTCGAAACGACTTCTCTTCCTGTCATGTGCTATGGCGTGAGGGCGGGGCTATAGCGGCCTGTCTCGTTTGTGCCTCCATTTTGTTGGCAACGCCCAACTTCTAACGATCCAATCCATTCCTGAAGGACGAACTCAAGCCCCGCCCTACATTTTTTCTCATTTCAGAAGCCGTTTCACTCAGATATAGTCACAATAGGGAAAAAAAGAACAATCGCAACTTCTGTTTCATGCCGACTTTAAATGCAGTGGTGAGCACTAAAAGGTGTGTAAAAAACTGACAAAATGTATTATTTATTTGTCTTTCCCCCATGCTGTAGAAAGGGTTCAACAAGAGTTCACAATTTTAAAGAAAGATTCTGAAAATGTTTTGTAACAGGGAAAAACATGCGGCAACAGGGCTGCACACAAAATGTGGAACAGAGCTAAAATCATGAATTTAAGTAACCCATTCATGCATGAATTATGACAACCTCACATTTCCTATGTGTGGAAACCCAACTGAGACTATGTACAAAACTCTCATCCAGCCCTCCAGTCTACCAGAGTATGTCGATTTACCCTAATTAGCTGATAATTCTGGTTATGTTCACAATGGACACATTTCTACCATAGCTCTCCTCTCTGAGAAAACCTCAGATTGAAATCTACATTGACCTATTGATGTTTTCAGACTGTGGAAAAAAACTAGCGATATGGTGTTTTCAATCTCATCTGAAATGAGCTGTGTTGGGGGTAACATGCATTACGTAATCAGATTACTTTTTGATGTAACGAGTAAAGTAACACATTATAACTAACATTCATTACGTTATCAGATTACTTTTTTAATGTAACAAGTAACACATTATATGTAACATGCATTACATAATCAGATTACTTTTTAATGTTACGAGTAATGCATAACAAGTAACTCAGATTATACAGTTGTTCAGATTACTTTTTTAACGTAACTGCAAATTACAATTCTAATGACACAAATACATTTATTTAAAACCAAAAAGTTACTGCAGATGAAGTATTTTCAAGAACAACAGTCACAGTAATAGTATGAACTGTAGCTGAAATATAGCTAGAGATGCATGCTGTCCAAATTAGTGGACAGATGATTAATCAGAATTTCCTCACAATCTAATATCAATACTTGGAAAATTTAACAATGATATGACTCCTTAGATGTTACAACATTTTTTTTTACCTGCAAGAGTTTCCTAGTATAAAAGGAATGGATGGATATTCTGGAGAAATTTGCCATTTCTGACTGGCCGTCAGCTGTCTTGGTATGGAGAAAAAATATTCCACGTTTTTCCCCCCACATTTCTCACCTCTTGGTGGCAGTGTATAGGATGATGCACTAGTGTCCACTGCAGTGGTTGATGTGCAACTGTGCCATCAAAACCCTTTATATGCAAGAAATGGCTTTTTGAATAGCTATCCACTGTAGTGACCTCTATGCGTGAAAGGGTTAAAATAATTAATAATAAAAAATAATTTAAAAAATAAATAATTCAAAAACACTTAATTTTATATTACATAATATTTTATCTAATAGATCTCAAAAACAAAAAAAATATTCGGATAAATGTTACTTTTAATGGCCTTGAAACATCACAATGCAGTAACAGAGAACACATACCACAAATCAACCCCCATTCTACAAGACACAAATAGACACAAATAACAAAAATAGGTAAAAGCAGAATACAAAGAACTCACTGCTTTCAGGAGAGAAGGCTCTGTAGATCAGGTAAAAACCTTTATGTGTCAAAGACTCATCCGAGTGAAAGTGCAGCAGAACGGGTGAAGAATAGATCCTCTTTCTGCTGCTGTCCCCAATCGGGTTACAGAGCCTGTGGAAGCGTAGAAAAAACATACACATGCACACAAATATACTGTTAGTTCAGCAAAAAATTTTTTATCTGATTCTCATAGGATGTATTATAAACCTAGTGCATGTAGACTCACAGCTTTTATACCGAAGTCTAAGCCAACTTTTTTCAACACGTGAAAGACATGACACTCACTTGACGCCACCTATTTCCAGCCAATCTTTTTCGCAGGTACTCAAGGCTGGTGAATCCTGAATGTCTAGCATCACAATGGTCACGGAGAGAAGGTATCCCGGCAACGGAGCCTAAAAGTGAAACCAGACTCTCAACAGACGCACTCCTACACAAAGCTGTGGCCACCCTGCGGCCCTCGTCTCAAAGAGGGAGCATCCCAGGCCTCTGAAAGGGGTTCACAGGGCATGCATGCTAACACCGAGGAAGAGGCTCATGGGATACATGGGAAAGCCTTTAGCCTTAGCTCACCCTGATTTTCCAGTTACAGTCCACATTTGGAGGGTAGTAGGCGGGGTAGTAAGGGGACGTCACTGTGCCGTTCCATGCAGTGAGGAAACCACCACACTCTATAGAAAAAACAGTGACACGGAACCAAAGAAATTCTAACATCTGAGTGGAATAACAACTACAATGATAGCATCTCATGCTGACCACTAATTCACACACCGGTTTTGGGTATAGCCTGGAAATAAGCTTTGAAGATGGCTCCTTGCCTCTGACGACTGAATGAAAATGTGACAAGCATGACGTTCCCAGAAGATGTCAGTTTCATTACAGGGGAGGTTCCTGATATTGGCAGACCACACCATCTAAAAAGAAGAGAGATGATGTTTGATGTTTAGGTCACTTCAATGACAGCATGAAAACAAAAAAAGCAGCATTCAAATGTGGAGTGGTGAGGAATCTTATTGTTAGACACAAAGCATCTTAAGTTTATATTATTTGTATGCTCAGATCACATTTGTGATGACATTCAACTCAAATCATGCCATATCATATTGTGCTCATGTGTCTTGCCACTTACATCAAACCTGGTCTTGATGCGGCATATTTGAGAGCTACAGCAGAGGTGTTCGACAACTATCGACTTAAAGGGATAGTTCACCCAAAAATGAAAATTAGCCCATATCAACCTCAAGTCATCCGAGGTGTATATGACATTCTTCTTTCAGACGAATACAGTCGGAGTTTTCCTGGCTCTTCCAAGCTTTATAATGGCAGTGAATGGCTGTTTCTGTTTTGAAGTCCATAAAAGTGCATCTATTCATCATAAAAGTGCTCCACACGGCTCCGGGGGGTTAATAAAGGCCTGTAATCTCTAACTTCCGCTAACTGTCGTACGTGCGTTCACGAGAGACTGGCGTTCCAGCATATGACGTAGGACGCAGGCGTAGCGTAAATTCCGGTGACGGACGTGGAAGCGCAGAGGATAGAGCAACACAAAACTTGGTTGTCGCGAGAACTAGCATATTCTCACCGAAGCGTGCTCGTCATACGCTGGAACGCCAGTCTCTCGTGAACGCGCATACGACAGTTAGTGGAAGTTTAAATATGGATATTTTTCTTACACAAATGCATCGCTTCTATTCATCTAAGGATCCTGAAAAAACTAATTTGACTAATTTTACAAAAATATTAAGCAGCACAACTGTTTTCAACATTGATAATAATAATAGTAAGAAATGTTTCTTGAGCGGCAAATCAGCATATTAAACAAATTCAGCTTTGCATCACATGAATAAATTACATTTTAAAATAAAAAAAAAATAAAAAAAACTGTTAATTTGAATTGTAATAATATTTCACATTATTAAGTCATACAAACCACTTTTATAGTGCTTTTTTTGGCATTTTTGGAGCTTGACAGCGTCTATTTACATTATGAAAAAAGTATGAAGATTCTGCAAAATATCTGTCTTTGTGATCCAAGGAAGCAAGAAAACACAGGTTTTGAATGACAAAAAATTGAATTACAGAATTTTCATTTTTGGGTGAACTAAACCTCTAAGCATTATAATTCAATTTTAGAGCACCAAATTAAGGCCAGGAAACGTACAGACTATGTTCAGTGCTAATTTAAAAACATTGAGATTATGCATCACCGTCAAGATGCTGCAAATAGACAAAAATGGCTTTTCTCTATGTGATGTCGCACTTACCTGGCGATGATCTTGTTCTGAAGCGGCAGTAGGAAATCATAAGCAGACAGTTTGTTGGCAGAGCAGCTTCCTGGTGTTGCCCCTTGAAGTGTGAGAACGACCAGTCGCACGACGTGGCCGGACGGCACCCGCAGCCTCCACTGGTAATACGGCTTCTTCGGACTGACAAGACTGAGTGTGCGATTGTTCCCATACTTGGCGTACAGGTCAAAAGACATGGCTGTTAGGCAGATGGAAGTAAGAAATGATCAGAATGAGAAAATAAGTCAAGAATACAATCAGAAAATAATGATTATAGAGGTGACTTCATGAGAGAATGATAGTATGGTAGTGATAGTACACTGTAAAACCTGCCTGGTTGAGGGACTTGCATGCAGAGTTTACTCAGAGGATTAATGGGACATGGTTGCATTTGAATTGCCTTACCTACTTCTGGCGTATATTGTGTTTTTCTTCGCTCATGGTACGATGTATCATGGAGGATACAGAAGAACTGAAGTTAACCAACATTTGGCAACTCAGATGAGTCAGTGTTCATAAATCATGTGAGTAAACTCAACAGGCTTTACAGTGTATTATGGTTGTACCCTGCAGCCCCAACTGCCACTTGCCACTCTGAAAAGAGTTTGGGTTCTTTATTTTTTCCGCTTTGTCATCAGAATCTCCATCGTCATCATCCACAGCATCACCACCATCATCTGGATTCAAACCTGCAGACATAGAAACACACATTTAAGTTTTGTCGTACTTTGGAAAGGACAAAAACAGAGGGATGAAATGCTCTTAACCCAGCAGACGCAGTGTGTCCTCATCCCTCTCTATGTAGTAGCGTTCCTCGTTCTTGCTAAAAAGGACCTTGTTGGTTCCAGGTAGACGACGCTGCAACCGGTTGGGATTTACTCTCCGGAGTTCCTCAGCAATAGCGGGAGGAGCAGAGAATTTACTCCAGTAGTACACACAAAGACCTTCCACTCCTTCACTGTCATCAGGACACATGACTTTTAACAAGATGACAACACCTAAAACTGTTTTAGTTTAGTAAAGTAAAAGTTGATGGGCTTTGAATTTTCATTTGCTAATGGGCAAAATGGGCAAATGACCACATCAGAGCAGCGCTGGCAAATTAGAGTAGTAAATCACATTAGATCTGCTACTTGTACCACTGCTGAAAATGCCAGCAAACATCTGCATCAGCTACAACAGCTGTGATAATAAGTCAAAGTACTGAAGATAATGTAATATCATTTTAGTGTTATTGTTAACTAAAGCTGAAATGATTAAAAAATAGTTTTTGTTAATTGAAATAAATCTGAAATAAAATAAAATATAAATATTAGACGAAAAATTTAAACAAAAATCTTTTTAAAAATCAGAAAATTAGAAATGTTACCTTGGAAAATAACTGAAATAAGTTGCAGTACTAAAATGACTCAATTACTAAAAATAAATGGAAAAAAAACTATGAAAATCACATTAGTATCAAATTACTAATTGAAATGAAAACTTAAAAATTACACAAATAAAAGCTAATTTAAAAGTTTAATAAAAATTATAATACTAAATAAATACTAAAACAACACTGGACCTTTGTGGTTAATGTTAACAGTTGTCACAATCTTTTTATTTGTTATTAATTTTCTATTTTTCTCTTTTTTTAATTGATTAGACGTACGGCAAGTGGTATTTTTTGAAATACCATGCAAAATATGTTATATAATAAATCACAACTGTCTCTGTAAAACAGCAAAAAATAGTCATGGAGTCACATTTTTTTAGCCAATCAGAAATAGGCCTAATTTTGTGTGTTTGAGTTTGTTGAGGGCAAGGTTTTAGAGAGAGGTAGTTAAAGGGATAGTTCACTCAAAAATGAAAATTCTTTCATGATTTACTCACCATCATGTTGTTCCAAACCTGTATGAATTTCTTTCTTCTGCTGAACACAAAAGAAATATTTAGAAGAATGCCGATAACCAAACAGTTGATGGGCCCCATAGTATTTATTTTCCATACTATGGAAGTCAATGTGTCCTATCAACTGTTTGGTTACCCATATTCTTCAAAATATATTTTGTGTTTAGCAGAAGAAAGAAATTCAGGTTTGGAACAACA
Organism: Coreius guichenoti; assembly: GCA_039654105.1. Classification (NCBI taxonomy): domain Eukaryota; kingdom Metazoa; phylum Chordata; class Actinopteri; order Cypriniformes; family Gobionidae; genus Coreius; species Coreius guichenoti. The sequence goes on from CM077189.1 coordinate 20,773,408, forward strand.
TGAAGGTGAGTAAATGATGACAGAATATTCATCTTTGGGTGAACTATCCCTTTAAAGTTAGCAAAATGGCACAAGTTCCTGTAGCACACTGTATTTGCAATTACTTACAGCACCTTAAAATGTGAAAATTCAATGATTATTGTATTATAATCCCGAACACACACAAATCAATTTATTCTATGTGCACACAAATGCAATGGATAAAAAAAATGAATGTAGTTTGTAAATCAACTGTGACGTGTGTTTATGTACAGACTCACCTAAATGCAATAATTCCTGAGTGCTGGTAATACAGGCTCCATGGTGAAGAATCATACAACTCTGAGAACTTAGATCCATGGTACGTCAACCGAAAGGAAGTAAAGAGATGACAGAGACACCATGAAATAACTGATTACCATGACAAACGTCAGCCACTATTCTATTTCACATCTGCACAACGCAAACAAACCACTGATAACATCTACCGAGGTCATGAAGTTTCCGTCTGGTATATAGAGTATTTCAGGACGTCGCAGTGACATCAGAGCCACGGAAGCCGTGACATCACTGAAGAAGGTGAGACATCAGTGGCCCAGGCGAGACCTGCAGCCTTGGCACAAAAGCGCTGTTCTTGTGCGATTGGCTTTGAGCAACAAGAGCTTTGGGCAACAACAGCGCCATTGTCTGGGGCTCAATGTCATCCCGAAGTGCTGGATGGAAGGGGCTGGAAGCAGGTTTAGACTAACTTTTATGAGCAAAGGCACACACTTGCAGGCCATCACTTCTCACAATCGCATTCGCTTGCTATTAAACTGGATTACAGGCATGACACAGGTTACGTTTAGGCTAATTGGAGCATCGCACTGGATGAAATGCCGCACTTGGCCAGTTTCCTCATCGGCCTCTATTAATCTGTGGACACAAATGCCAACCATTCCCATGATACTGGCACACATTGGCCCTTTTGGCCCACACTTCCCTGCGCTCTCTTTCAGTGGCCTATATCCTTACTTTCTCTCTCTCCTGGCCTACTCTGTCCCCTGGTCTACCTTTCTTTTCTCCGCTGGCTGCAGCCTCTCAGCAAAGAGGTACAGAGCATCTGATTGTGTGTGAGGAAGCCCACAGACAATGTTTTTATTGAAGGACTGCTCTTCCTCTTACTCAGCCTGCCTGGGCCCTGTCCCTCTCACAAACACCGTTCTTGTCCTCGGCCCTGAAAAGCTGCAGTCCTCTGGGAGCCGGTCTCACCGCACCGCCTCACACCGAGCCGAGCTCCGGTTACAGCTGGCTTTACATTTAAGAGGGCCACGGAGCGGCCGAAGACTCGGCAGAGCCTGCTTTACATTTAAAAGGGTGAGGGACGAGCGCACCACTGGACCTGCAGCTCTGGCAAACTTTGTGTTTGAAAGTGCCAGGGGCGAGCATCGTTCCTTGAGTGGTCTCTGGAGAGCGGCCGCATTCCGGAGAGATCACGGAGAAACCGGCTTTGTTGCCGAGGGCGGCACAGAGAGACTGTTATGTATGTTTATGCTTACGTAATGGCTTAGCGCCTGAGACTGGAGGCGGAACTGTGTAGACGACGGGTCTGCCAGGTCTGGGGAGAAACTGAGGTTGGAGAACTCGATGCTTCCTCCAAGGTAGAACACTGAGGGCGATGGAGAGGCTGCGGGAACAGGAACACATAATATTATACAGAACATTTTAAAATGCTTTCAAAAGTTTTAAATGTTGATTAACACAACATACCGTATCTGGACACTTAAAATGTTGAATTATATAACAAAATATCAAATCAAGAGACATTTATTTTACAGAAAGAAGCACACAGATACTTTTCAAGCTAAATATTTCATTTTTAAGATTTAAAACATGGAAAATACGCTATTTAGTTGCCATGTATTGTAAAAAAGACTTACTAAAAACATATTTGAACAAAATAAAAAGACTCACTCTTTTTCTTTCGAGTTACACTACCTTTTAGAAGTTTGTACTTATTCCCTTTTTAAAGAAATTGATACTTTTATTCAGCAAAAGTGACAGTAAAGACATTTATGTTACAAATGTGTTACATGTTTATGAAGGATCATATGACACTAAAGACTGCAGTAATGTCTTGAAAATTCAGTTTTGCCATCACAAGAATAAATAAAATTTAAAATATATTAAAATAGAATTTTAATGAAATTTTTAATAAACAAAAAATGATTTGAGCACATTATTTAACAATTATTTGAACACTAAATCTACTGTATATCTACTAAAAATAATCTTCATTATTATAATTAACAGTAACTGCAATACAACTATATATGAAGTTTGTTCTGACAAAAGGTCTTGTATCATTTGTTTGCCACTTGGTTTATATCTAACGCAATAACATTCATACATTTATAAGAATGACTGTAGTATCCAAAAGTGTCTAAACATCTTTTGGGGGTCACCATGGATCATGTGAATACAGAAAAATATCTACAGCATACCAATGTATATGAGTAGCCTATCAAGCAAAAACAAAATAAGAACATTTTCATGCTCTCCCTGAAGACACTTGGACAGCCGAGGATGATAGGCTTGATCATAATCTCAGCATTCCTCTACAGCAGAGGGTCTTAACTTACATGCAAGGAAATGGAGAGTCAGTGCAATGGCAGCCGAGAGTGGGAGGAGGGGGGAGACTCTCAGCGCCCACTTACTCCATGCCCCGCAATCCGCTCTCTTGCCCACCGGGCTCTTGATGTCAGACTCGCTGCTAGATGGGCTTGACGTCTGAATGGGCTTTGTCACAAAGTCCTGTGAAACACAAGTCGAGAAACGTTGCCTTAACGTCACTTGTTGAGAGAGACGGCATACTATATGAGCCGAAACAAGTCATGATCATTATCACAACCTTTCTGTCACCCTACAACAACCTACGTGTCGTATTTAATTGGCTTCCCCCCATCATTCTAAACATCTTTTCATTAGGAGGAAGGGGTCGCGGAACTAGGATATCCTGGTGGGATTCCCCTGTGGAGTCGCACAAAGCGTAATTTGAGGGTCTGCTTTCCCACGGCCCCTCTCAGCGGTGTCAGCACTCCATCTTTGACAAGCACATTCATGAGACCATCAAGACCAACGTTTAGACATAGGCAACCCCGTGGCCAAACTAAAAGGTTTAAGTTCATTATCACAGCTGAAATGAGCTTAAAATACCTTTTGTAAGTTTGCATAGGGGCGAGGGGAGTGTTGTAACACAGGGTGAGTTGTAACAGTTTAACCAATTAGAAACTAGATCTATCATACACTCTTAAAAATAAAGGTTGCCAGCGATGCCATAGAAGAACCATTGGTTTCCCAAAGAACCTTTCAGTGAGAAGTTATTAAAAGAACCATTTTTATAGTGTGAAGAACATTTTAATAATCTAAAGAACCTTTTTACTCTATAAAGAACCTTTGTGGAATGGAAATGTTCCGTGGATGTTAGAGATTCTTCATGGAACCATTGATGCCAAAGTGTATCTGACCACCAAAATGAGGTGACAGAAGTTACAAGACAAAAAACTATTCTGAAAAAATAAATAATAAATTAATTAAAAAATTAAAATAATAATAATAATTATTATTATTATTATTTGATTGTAAAATGACAGAACAGGATCAATAAATCAGCAGGTTATCTTGTATAATTAGATAAATAATATTCATGCATGTTTTTTATCTATGTGTTTTAAAAAATAAACTAGTAATATCATGGCTAACCAGACAAGGAGGGTTGTAACACTTTCCAATCAATGTACTTCTACTGGACTCAAATACTGGACTAAATATTTTTCACAGACTTACAAACTTACTAAGTTACAATTAGCCTATGTTTTGTGTATTTCTAAATTTGTTTCAAATTGCGGTTAAGTTAAAATGTGTCCTTAAAATGAGGCGGTAATGAAAACAATATTATTCACATAATTTAAAACATCCACGTTTTCCATTAGTTAGATGTAGGTTATTGTAACAGCAGCACTGTGTATTTGACAATAATTTACACAAATTTACTACGCATTAAAAAAAATTATTACAGGCTACGTTAATATTATTTCTGTACTGATTTGCTCAAATTAAAATACTTTTGAGACACAGCACTGAAAACAGTGATGCACAGATGTTGAAACATCGGGCTCACACAATATAATTATATGTATTCTGTAAGCAAGAATAAACACTTTTATAAGCTATAAAAGTGCTTAAAAGCATCATCACCGTGTTGAATTCGCTCTAGACGCTGCGTCTGCGCGCGCGGTGCTGATGGAGGGTCTCTCCTACCTGTGCAGGTATACCGGCGGGGGCGCAGGCTCCTAAACCAGAGACGCTGTAAACTTCGCAGCTCCTGTTTTTGGGAAAAGTCCTCATGGCCCGCTCTCTTATGGCTCCGATGCAGCGATACAGAACAATACCTCGGGCAGAGAAATCAGCCCAGAAACGTAGTGCGATCCCGGAGAAACCCGACCTGAGCGGGTCTGGCGCTGCGAGCAATCACTCTCCGTGTCTCTCCGTGAACAGGTGCTGCACGGCACCCAGCATGCACCGCGGCACAAAGGGAGCACTATGAGCAGGTACAATCCACACAGCCATCCGTGCGACAGAAATTGTGGGCAAACTTCTCTCGTGGTGTGCGTGTGCCATGGGCCACAATGGGCAGTCTGATGTTACATGATTAGAGAGTCATTAAATTAATCGCGAAGAAGAATGCATCATTACAACGGTCCGTCTGCTGGGGATGAAAAACATCAGCGCATAGCTAAAATATTTGTTTAAAAAGAGTCGGTGTGGGTGAAATATTTCCCTGTTGTTTCCCCCGTGTCTCACATTACGAGCCAGCGAGGCGTGCAGCCTGGGAACAAAGTAGACCCAATATATCCCCGTGTGCTGCACACTGTATTTATTACTGAGATATCCTCTGAGAGTATTGACTGTATACTGTAGGTGTAGCCTATAGCGTTTCTTTAAAACGATCAAAAACGCTGTCTTATGCATGCCAGGCCAGTAGTTGGCGAGGTCACTTTGTAAAGAAAAACTACTATACTGCACACGTAATACGCATGCGCATGCCGTCACCGTTTTCACAACTTCGGATTTTTGAACACGGAGACAGTAACGGTATCGTTTTCAAAAACTTGCACTTTGAAACCCATTTTCAAAAGTTTGCATTTTCAGTCCCCCAAAACGCCGTTGTGTAAATGAACGGCCTAAATGCAAAAAAAAAAAAAAAAAAAAATAAATTTGTAATTGTATTGGCTATTGGCCAAAATAGGCCTAAATAAATGAAATATGGACAAATGGACATAAAATACTAATTTTCTAGCAACAAATTGAACACTGCAAAAACAATATTAAAGCATCGTTTCATATAAACTATCATTAATCATTATAAATAAATAACATATTTATATACAAAGTAGGCCTACCATATATTCCTTTTTTAAGCTTTCTCGTATCCAGCTCTTTGTGTCCGAGTCTTCCGAATCCGAGCAATTTTTTTTAAAATTAAAAGTTCAAAAACCAACACAGAAACCCATATGAAATGTTTATTCATTTGCTATGTATTGATATTTTCTGCCAAGGCCATTTTTATTATAATACTATTATATAATACTATATATACTATATATATAACTATTTTGAATCGGAAGATGGCGCCAATGAGCTATACCAATTTGCACTGAAAGACCGCTGTGTAAAAGTGCGGCCCATGTGTTGCCATGTGCAGCGGTGAATCGTCCAGGGCTGCGTTTCCCAAAAGCATCCTAAGCCTTGAGTTGATCGTTGAACAATAGCCACCAATGGTCTCAACATAGGCTTACGATGTTTTCTCAAAAGCATTGTAACTAAGCCTAAATAGATCGTAGAACCATTGGCACCACTGGTCTCACTGGTATTATATTACATTTACCCCCGGTTTCACAGACAAGGCTTAAGTCTAGTACCAGACTAAAATGCCTGTTTGAGCTGTTTTAACTGAAAGTAACTTGCAATAACATATCTTAAAATATGTCAGTGTCATTGTTTTGTCTCAAAATGCATACCAGGAATGTTTTTTTTCTAAGGCATGTTTATAAAAGATACTTAGTTACTAATTGAACTAAGGTCTAATCCTGGCTTAATCTAAGCCCTGTCTATGAAACCAGGCCTTAGTATAAAATGTGTGTGTGTGTGTGTGTGTGTTATACTATATAGTATAAATGTTAACTTAAAAAACACCAACAAGAACTTTATTGTTCAAGACAAATGTATTAAAATGGTGTTAATGATTGAAAGTCCATTAAATAACACATTTAGCTGTTTAAGTGAAAATGGCTTGTTTTGAGTGAGTTAAATTACAAACTGAATTATAATGTGGATTTACTTGGCTGTGCATTTTAAATATGTCTTTGGATCCAATCTATGAACTTGGCCACTCTGGTGTAAACTCCGGGAAGGTTGGGCCTGCCACAGCCGGAACCCCAACTCACAATGCCCGTCAGAAACCAGTGGCTGCCTGCGTGTGCTTGACAGGACAGAGGACCACCCGAATCCCCCTGCAATCAAAAACTGGTTATGTAAAAATCCAAAGAGACAGCTCACTTTAATCAATGAGAAAAGTTAGCCCTTTAATAATGCTCTGAAATGAGATACTAAGCTTATGTTTGGTTCATAAAGCAGGACCAAGTCCAATGCCTGTTATCTCCCCTTACCCGGCAGGCGTCTTGTTCTCCTGAGGGCACGCCAGCACACAGCATGCGAGGTGACACAGGGCCGTAACTTCTCTTGCATTCACTCTGGCTTAGAATGCTAACTTCTGCCTTCTGCAGTACTGTGGGTAGCACCTTATCTGTATTAACAGAGGAAAAAGATGCTATTTCATTGCCATAGTTCATTACAGACCTATAAACATATTTAAACGAAAAACACTCTTTTTTTCTATTCATCAAGTTTCCACAAAAATAACAGCACAACTGTTTTCAATACTGTTAATAATAATAAATGTTTCTTGAGCACCAAATCAGCACATTGGAATCATTTCTGAAGGATCATGTGACACTGAAGACTGGAGTAATGGATATTCAGCTTTGCCATCACAGGAACAAATGACATTTTAAAAAATATTAATGAAAATTTTTCAAAATATGACTGTTTTTTCAATCAAATAAATGCAGCCTTGGTGAGCATAAGTAACTTTCATTAAAACATCTTTTCAATCAACTTTTGAACTTTTGAGTGTACATCATTTGTCATTGTTTTTTGGGCTCCTACCTTGTTCAGAACGGTAACCCCAACCAGTGACCCAGCAGCGGTGCCCCTCAGAGAAGGTCTGAGAAGGGGCCGGCAGGCAGATGGGCTGGATATATTGTTCCAGGCTGCTGGGCCAGGCCTTCTTCAACTGCACGAGGGCGATGTCATAGTCAAAATTTCTTGCATTGTAGTATTCATGCACCACAATTCGACGGATCTCGGCCACATGCTTGGCACTTCCCTGGTTTAGCATGCCCATATGAGCCATCCACATACGTGGATCTGCTAACCTGAAAGATCACACTTGCTCAAACTGCATTAAAAAAAGGTCATGGTTTACTTACAAGTTAACAAACTTTTATATTCAACAGTTTTTAGGTCTACCTAACGTTCCTCACCTCTCTTTGCTAAAACAGTGCGCTGCAGAAATGAGCCACTCATCAGAGAGGACCGATGCTCCGCAATACAACTGACCAGAAAAATGCATGCTGACCTGCCACGGCCACTCTCCCTCCACCGCATTCATCCCACCCACAATACGCTGTTGTGGGGAGGCGCTATCAAATATGCGCTTAAAAGGGGTGGGATTGCCACAGGCTACAAATCATATGAAAACATATCAGACATAAAAAAGTGCGTTAGTGTACAGTCATCCAAATTGACTTACATGCTACGTATGTAAGGATGTAAATATGGTGCACTGATACAGGTGTGTGCACTACTGGTCAAAAGTTGGGAATAATTCAGATTTTTCAATATAATAATAATTAAGAACTAAATCAGCATATTTGAATGATTTCTGAATGATCATGTGACACTAAAGATTGGAGTAATGATGCTGAAAATTCAGCTTTGTCATCACAGGAATAAATTACATTTTAAAATATATTAAGAGTATTATACATTTTAATAATATTTCACAATATTACAGTTTTTACTGTATTTTTAAATAAATTCTGCCTTGGTGAGCATAAAAGACTTCTTTTAAAAACATTAAAAAAAATCTTAATTATTCTAAACTTTGTATGTGCATAAACCGTTCAGTCATGACAGGTGCATCTGATGAGCCAAATCCAATTAAATCAGAGAGCGTTTAGACAGAGAATGAACCATGAACAAAGCTCAGCTTGTCTCCTGTAATCACCCTCTGATTCAACTCCAACACACACACACACACACACACACACACACCAATTACCAAACATGGTAAATAGGCCAATAGATCATAATAATAGCAGCAATATCATCATAGGAACATGGAGGCTATTTTAGGTTGAGTGGCTAGCCAGTCATACATAAAACGGTCCTAAATTAAATTTTGGAGTGTTTTTAAAGGATGTGGAACTTATTGATATATAGCATCAATTTGACGTTAAATGTATTTCAGTCAAAGAATTAAAAGATAATATGTGAATCTTAAAACTGAAGACACATAAAGAAAAAGAACCAAAAATAGAAAACAAAAACAAATAAAGCATCAGGATTCCTAGTGAATTAACGTTTTCTTTTTCAATTATAATCTTTTAATATTTTTATTTTTTTGCTCTCACTGTCATTTTCTCTCTTTACAACATTTGACATCACAAGTGAAGAACTGAGAAATGGGACCAAGGAAAACCAAAATGTGAGCAGGGAGAAAGTAAAAGTGCACGCAAAAATATCTGCAAGAGAAAAAACCTGATAATTTGTTTTCTTCATGTGTTTTTATTCATGTGTATATTATTTTTTAATTATGTGACCGAAATAATACATTTGAAGTCAGATCAAATGCATTTTGATACCTCATATGGATTTGAAGCTACCATATTGTTGATTGTTTGGCTCATATGAGATTTTATTATTAATAGTTGAATTTAAGAATAAACAACTAAAAAAACCCTAAAACAGACATAAATGGTATTTAGACTAGGACTAGTTCTGTCTCTTTAAATGTCTACAAACCAATCTGATGAGTGACATGATGCTTTTGGATGTTACCACAGTAAAACTCACCACAGTCCTTCTCATCACTGCGGTCGGAGCAGTCGGGTAAGCCATCACATTTTGCATTTTTCTTAAGAATGCAGGCTCCATTGCCACATTGGTAACTTAATCCGGAACAGCTAGTCTCTGCACAGACAATACATTAATAACTGTACATACAATTGACACATTTCAAAGTGTAAATTTTTAAATAGTTTTCACATTACCCTGAGTACAGTTGGTCTCATCTTTACCACTGGAACAGTCCATCTCTCCATTACAGATGTATAATGGGTGCAGAGGGGATGAACCTCCACAGATTTTAGGAGGTCTAGCTGTCGGATAGATACAACGGCCAATAAAATAGTGAATATTCATATGAATACTCTTTTGATATACCAAGATATTGTTGTAAACTAATAGTTCTCAACTTTTTTAATTTTCTCTCTTGCATTTAAGCCCTTCAATTTCAAAAAATCTCCTATCTAAGCTGATATGTCAATGCCTCTGATACATCTGTTGAAATACAAATAAACTATGTTAGCATTTTAATTAAGATTATGTTAAAGGAGACCTATTATATTATATTATTTTCAAAGTCTTGATTTTGTTTTTGGGGTCTACTAGAATAGGAATTCATGTTTGAATTAGTGCTGTCAAATCGATTAATCGCATCCAAAAGAAAAGTTTGTGTTTACATAATATATGTGTGTGTACTGTGTATAATTATTATGTATATATAAATACACACACACATGCATGTATATATTTAAGAACAATTTATTATATTTATATATAAAATATTTATATTTATATGTAAATTATATAAATATATATACTGTATATACATGCAAATATTTCTTAAATATATACATGAATGAGTGTGTATTTATATGTACATAATTATACACAGTACACACATACAGTGGGGAGAACAACTGCCGACACTGCCGATTTTGCAGGTTTTCCTACTTACAAAGCATGTAGAGGTCTGTAATTTTTATCATAGGTACCTAAAACAAAAATCCAGAAAATCACACTGTATGATTTTTAAATAATTAATTTGCATTTTATTGCATGACATAAGTATTTGATCACCTACCAACCAGTAAGAATTCCGGCTCTCACAGACCTGTTAGTTTTTCTTTAAGAAGCCCTCCTGTTCTCCACTCATTACCTGTATTGTCCACACACTCAATCAAACAGACTCCAACCTCTCCACAATGGCCAAGACCAGAGAGCTGTGTAGCAGGGATAAAATTGTAGACCTGCACAAGGCTGGGATGGGCTACAGGACAATAGGCAAGCAGCTTGGTGAGAAGGCAACAACTGTTGGCGCAATTATTAGAAAATGGAAGAAGTTCAAGATGACGGTCAATCTCCCTCGGTCTGGGGCACCATGAAAGATCTCACCTCGTGGGGCATCAATGATCATGAGGGAGGTGAGGGATCAGCCCAGAACTACACAGCAGGACCTGGTCAATGGCCTGAAGAGAGCTGGGACCACAGTCTCAAAGAAAACCATTAGTAACACACTACGCCGTCATGGATTAAAATCCTGCAGCGCACGCAAGGTCCCCCTGCTCAAGCCAGCGCATGTCCAGGCCCGTCTAAAGTTTGCCATTGACCATCTGGATGATCCAGAGGAGGAATGGGAGAAGGTCATGTGGCCTGATGAGACAAAAATAGTGCTTTTTGGTCTAAACTCCACTCGCCGTGTTTGGAGGAAGAAGAAGGATGAGTACAACCCCAAGAACACCATCCCAACCGTGAAGCATGGAGGTGGAAACATCATTCTTTGGGGATGCTTTTCTGCAAAGGGGACAGGACGTATTGAGGGGAGTATGGATGGGGCCATGTATCGCGAGATCTTGGCCAACAACCTCCTTCCCTCAGTAAGAGCATTGAAGATGGGTCGTGGCTGGGTCTTCCAGCATGACAACGACCCGAAACACACAGCCAGGGCAACTAAGGAGTGGCTCCGTAAGAAGCATCTCAAGGTCCTGGAGTGGCCTAGCCAGTCTCCAGACCTGAACCCAATAGAAAATCTTTGGAGGGAGCTGAAAGTCCGTATTGCCCAGCGACAGCCCCGAAACCTGAAGGATCTGGAGAAGGTCTGTATGGAGGAGTGGGCCAAAATCCCTGCTGCAGTGTGTGCAAACCTGGTCAAGAACTACAGGAAACGTATGATCTCTGTAATTGCAAACAAAGGTTTCTGTACCAAATATTAAGTTCTGCTTTTCTGATGTATCAAATACTTATGTCATGCAATAAAATTAATTACTTAAAAATCATACAATGTGATTTTCTGGATTTTTGTTTTAGATTCCGTCACTCACAGTTGAAGAGTACCTATGATAAAAATGACAGACTTCTACATGCTTTGTAAGTGGGCAAACCTGCAAAATTGGCAGTGTATCAAATACTTGTTCTCCACACTGTATATTATGTAAACACAAACTTTTCTTTTGGATGCGATTAATCGATTTGATAGCACTAGTTTGAATGTTCATAAATCACATTATTTTTCACATATCTTACATAATGCTTAGTTTAGTTTCTGTCTCTATGAAGCCCCTCCTTCCCAAAAGCGCAATGTGCTCTGATTGGTCAGCTGGACCAGTTTGTTGTGATTGGATAAGCGCTTCAAATGTGTTTTGGAAATGTCACGCCCCTTACCATAACCTTGAGTTTCAACACACTACCAACGATACTCAACCAGGTCTCGCGCCTTTTTTGCATATGCCTTTGACGGGAATTTTTTAAATATGGAATATTGTGGCGTGTACGTTCCTGGAAGAAAACTCGAGACTACAATCGAGGCATTTCAGGGAGTTCAGAAACAGTGCTTACTGATATACAGAATAACTCCCTTAAAAGTGACTTTAGTTGCTTTGTAACTTTGCAGACATTTTTCATGCTCAAACAACATTACACACTAAAGAAAGTTGAAAATGTAAAAAAGCATAATAGGACCCCTTTTAATATAACTAAATTAAAATAATTTGACCAATTATTGAGGCCCCTCTGGAAGTTTGCCTACAGGGTCCTGGCTCTGTGGTTGAGAACCACTGTTGTATATTATTCACATAAGCCATTTTTCCACCATTGGGCCGAACCATTATAAGAACAGTAAGGAACAGTTCCAGGTATATTTCCACTTGAGCCTGGTTCGGCATAGCACAGTTATAAACCATTCTCGGCCGGAATTCTCAGTACGGATGGCTAACCGCACTGAACCGTGCTGGTAGAATGCGTGTAGTGACGTCGCCACTCAAGATTGGTCACTTGTCTGTTGTCTGGCTACCAGTTTCTCTGTAAAGTGTGCTATTTGAGCGACGTGAACACAAATTAACAATAAAATTAAAATAAATATCTGATCATTCTCCATAAAGCAGTCGCTATTTACATCTTATACTGTCTCTAAACTCTTGCATTACCAAGATAATGACTGACGCATTTGTATTACATTCCAAAGAACTCTGTTATCAGTCCCACAGTGGAAAATGAAACCATACCCATACCGGCTGGGCCAGATCAGCACAGAATGGCATGGTTAAGCAATGAGAATGGTTTGACCCAATGATGGCAAAAAAGCTATAGTAGGCCATATCAAACTAACATGAAATACTAGTTTGTTACTAGTTTTACTATAATAGAACTACTAGAATTACACGATTTTGTGGTTAACATACAACAAAAAATCTCATCGCTTTCATCCTGACAGTCATCCAGTCCATCACAGCGCTTGAACTTTTCCACGCACAGGCCTGTAGAGCACAGGAAGTGACCCTCTGGGCATGCTTGGAGAAACAAACAAAACCAGAGTAAGACCATTTGGTGCCATGAGTCATTTTACTGGCATAAAATTATAAATATTCCTTTGCTCGTAAGTCAGAATGTACTACTTAAGAAAAAGGACTATTTTAAATTGTTCTCCATTTCCTTTGTTTCAGCAGCATTGTTCTTACGCTGACTGGTGTTGTAGCTGCTGTAAGTGGCACTGAAGGGTTGGTCAGCATTTCGTGAGCTGCAGCGGAAAACCACTTCAAGGTTTTGCACAGGAATACGGAAGACGGTTGAGTGGTCGATGTAATTTCCACAATATCTGTAAATCAGTCACAGTTATTTCTATACCAACTGACAAACGTTGAATATCAGACTATAACCTGATAAATATCACTTACAGTCAACACTGAAGGAATAGTTCAGCTAAAATTAATATTCTGTCGTTATTTACTCACCGTCATGTCTTTCCAAACCTGTCCTTATGTGGAACACAAATTGTGTTGTATGGATCATTTTTACGGGCCTTTTTTTGTGGTGTTTGGTCAGTGTGAACTGCTGCTGTATGAAAAAGAGCTGCATGAAGCTTCTTCAAAATATTTACAGTCACCATGAAATCAAAATTGACAAAAAATAAAATTTATCCATGCACATTAATACATGTGCCCTCATAATCTTTAATCAAATTAACATCCCTCTCCCTTGCAGCGACTTCTCTGATGTTTACTGGCGCGAAGGACGGGACAACCTGTCACTCACATGACATCACAGCAATAGCAAACCATAACCATCCAATCAATTCCTGATGAACAAAATCAAGTCCCGCCCTATATTTTTTTTTGTTCAAAAAGCCGTTTCACTCGGATATACGTCACAATAGGGAAGAAAAGACTATCGCAACTTCCGTCTCATAGCGATCGGTGAGTAAATAATAACTTTTAACTATTCCTATAAAAAATGTATTGCATACAGTGGGGAGAACAAGTATTTGATACACTGCCGATATTGCAGGTTTTCCTACTTACAAAGCATGTAGAGGTCTGTCATTTTTATCATAGGTACTCTTCAACTGTGAGAGACGGAATCTAAAACAAAAATCCAGAAAATCACATTGTATGATTTTTAAATAATTAATTTGCATTTTATTGCATGACATCAGTATTTGATCACCTACCAACCAGTAAGAATTACGGCTCTCTCAGACCTGTTAGTTTTTCTTTAAGAAGCCCTCCTGTTCTCCACTCATTACCTGTATTAACTGCACCTGTTTGAACTTGTTACCTGTATAAAAGACACCTGTCCACACACTCAATCAAACAGACTCCAACCTCTCCACAATGGCCAAGACCAGAGAGCTGTGTAAGGACAGGGATAAAACTGTAGACCTGGGCTGGGATGGGCTACAGGACAATAGGCAAGCAGCTTGGTGAGAAGGCAACAACTGTTGGCGCAATTATTAGAAAATGGAAGAAGTTCAAGATGACGGTCAATCTCCCTTGGTCTGGGGCACCATGCAAGATCTCACCTCGTGGGGCATCAATGATCATGAGGAAGGTGAGGGATCAGCCCAGAACTACACAGCAGGACCTGGTCAATGACCTGAAGAGAGCTGGGATCACAGTCTCAAAGAAAACCATTAGTAACACACTACGCCATCATGGATTAAAATCCTGCAGCGCACGCAAGGTCCCCCTGCTCAAGCCAGCGCATGTCCAGGCCCGTCTGAAGTTTGCCAATGACCATCTGGATGATCCAGAGGAGGAATGGGAGAAGGTCATGTGGTCTGATGAGACAAAAATAGAGCTTTTTGGTCTAAACTCCACTCGCCGTGTTTGGAGGAAGAAGAAGGATGAGTACAACCCTAAGAACACCATCCCAACCGTGAATCATGGAGGTGGAAACATCATTCTTTGGGGATGCTTTTCTGCAAAGGGGACAGGACGACTGCACCGTATTGAGGGGAGGATGGATGGGGCCATGTATCATGAGATTTTGGCCAACAACCTCCTTCCTTCAGTAAGAGCATTGAAGATGGGTCGTGGCTGGGTCTTCCAGCATGACAACGACCCGAAACACACAGCCAGGGCAACTAAGGAGTGGCTCCGTAAGAAGCATCTCAAGGTCCTGGAGTGGCCTAGCCAGTCTCCAGACCTGAACCCAATAGAAAATCTTTGGAGGGAGCTGAAAGTCCGTATTGCCCAGCGACAGCCCCGAAACCTGAAGGATCTGGAGAAGGTCTGTATGGAGGAGTGGGCCAAAATCCCTGCTGCAGTGTGTGCAAACCTGGTCAAGAACTACAGGAAACGTATGATCTCTGTAATTGCAGACAAAGGTTTCTGTACCAAATATTAAGTTCTGCTTTTCTGATGTATCAAATACTTATGTCATGCAATAAAATGCTAATTAATTACTTAAAAATCATACAATGTGATTTTCTGGATTTTTGTTTTAGATTCCGTCACTCACAGTTGAAGAGTACCTATGATAAAAATTACAGACTTCTACATGCTTTGTAAGTGGGCAAACCTGCAAAATCGGCAGTGTATCAAATACTTGTTCTCCCCACTGTAAGTACACGTTTTAGTTATTATTTTACAAATGTACAAAAAAAATACAATAAAGAAAATCTAAAGATAACTGACTCAGAAATTAGGTGAAAATGTACCTTTGACAAAGCACTTACATAATCTCATTGACTTTCCACCAGCCGTGTTCACAGTTTTGCGAGTCTTTTAGCTTTAGCATATAGTTCTTGAACCTGAGAGCTACACCTAGAGGACCGCTGGCCATCTGAAACATCAAAAGCCAACAAAAAACACCCCTTTGTCATGCGAATACTGTGAATAATATTTCTACACATTAAAAAAGCTTTTGATTGGGTGCAGTACCTGAAACATCCAGGTGCAGGAGCACTGACGGGGCAACAGATTGGGGTAGAATGGACTGGTTATCACTCCAGCATCACCTGGGCCAACGGGTAACGCTATCATATTCATACACTCTGTATGGGAAGGACAAAAGAGGCTCAGCATCACAACCAGACACAAATATACAGATACTTTAATCGAAGGACTCACGCTCCTGCATGAGAGCCTGGAAGAGTCCTCGGAAGACCTTTCTGCCTGCTGTGAGTTGGAATGAGAGCAGCATGACATTGGAGGTGGAGACCAATGAGATCGGGGCTGACACTGATTCACAAAACCTTGAAGAGAATGCATGAAAACCAAACTGATCATCTCAGATTATTTTGTCCTTCATTTCACCAACCCAGTCAAGACATCTTTCCACTCCCTTCTGTCACAAACCTGTAGAGAACCATGCCTCTCATGGGAAGCAGAGCATCATACACGGTGAGGGAATCATAGACGCAGTCACTAGGGTCAATGCTCAAGCTGTTCACAGTGAGTCGGATGACAGAGCCTGGAACACTTGTCAGTTTGATGTAGCAGCTCAAGCTTCCCCATGAAGAGAACACGTTGAGGGGAAAACTCACATCAGGAACACCTGCGTACAGCTTATTCACACACTGAGAGCCTGTACACACAGAACCCATCAAACACAGAATTACAGCAACAAGATTCTCTTAATAATAATAATACACATTCAAAAGGTGTTTTTTGCAGGGTTGGGGAAAAGTTTAAAGATTAGTTCACTTTAAAATGAAAATTACTCCATGATTTACTCACCCTCATGCCATCCTAGGTGTATTCAATTTATGAAGAAAGTGTAACGGCTCTCGCAGTTCAAAACGCTTACACTACGTCCGACGTCGCGCCAGTTACGCATTTTTCGTAAGTTGAATACGGAAGACGGTCCGCCGGAAGCTAGATATTTTACTTTATAACGTTTTAAATATGGATATTTTTCTTACAAAAACCCATCGCTTCGTTTCAGAAGGCCTTTATTAACCCCCCGGAGCCGTGTGGAGTATGTTTATGATGGATGGATGCACTTTTTTGAGCTTCAAACTCGTGAGCCCCGTTCACTGTCATTATAAAGCTTGGAAACATCTGGATATTTATTAATACAACTCAGATTGTGTTCATCAGAAAGAAGAAAGTCATATACACCTAGGATGAATTGGGGGTGAGTAAATCATGCGGTAATTTTCCTTTTAAAGTGAACTAATCCTTTAAGAACTGTGAATTTGAATTTAAATTTACTGCAAGTGAAATTCACTGAATTGCAATTCAAAGAAACTCAACACAGTTACTTCCAGTTTTCACAACTTGCATTAGTCAACTTGCAAAACACGAATAAATACAATTTAATAAAACATTTATTTCCTGAAATGTAGAAATATTTTTTCTCTACTTATATTTCTCTAAACTTAGAAAGATTCTGTCAAAAGAGTTAACACAGCCATTAAAACAGATTTTAATTTAGTTTCAAATATTTGATTTAATAATTAAATCAATTAATTACATTTTAATAACAATCAAATAATTTTATAAAAATAAATATTGACATCCATTGTTACATTTTAAAGACTGGAGTAAATTAGAGCATGTAGGAAATGTTCCATAAAATGACAATTAATTAATGAAACATAAAGAAATATGTGTACACTGCCAAGGACTCATTAAATTGATCAAAAGTGACAGTAAAATTACAAAATGTCATATACAGTCAAACCAAAAATTATTCAGACACCAGATATAATTTCTTACTAGTGGATGCAGGACACTATAGTTTATGTAAGTTTATGTAAGTGAGGATAGCAAAATAAAGTAAACTGTGACATATTATACCCAAAAGTTCTTCATACAGTGGACTACCAGTAAAATTTATAAAAATTTGGGACCAAAATTATTCAGACACTTTGACCTGACCATGTTTTGCTTAAGTGTTTTTTCTTTAATTGCTAATGCGACCTTTTACACCACAGACTGAACAAAATGAAGCATTGCTTGGTCATTGGTTGACCTAAATTGGTATTATCTAATTGTGTACTTAAATTTAACAGCTGACAGCTGATTGGTTGATTGTAATTCGTTACATACCTTTCTATCAAAGTTATTTGACATTATCAAGATGAATTTGTTCTGACACAGTTTAACTCTTGAGTTCTTGTCATATTTTATTACCATTTTCTAAACTCTAGCGAATAAACTGTGATAATGTGAGAAAATGTTGAAGGTGTCTGAATAATTTTTGGTTTGACTGTAAATGCTGTTTTTTAAACTTTCTATTCATAAAAGTATCCTAAAAAATGTATCATGGTTTCCATAAAATATTAAGCAGCACAGCTTCAACATGATAATAATAAGAAGAAATGTTTCTTGAGCAGCAAATCAGCATAAATGATTTCTGAAGGATCATGTGACACTGAGGACTTGAGTAACTGAAATTTAAAAGGCTGCTTAATTCAGTTCTGAATTGCACACAACCCTGGTCATGTATGTAAATATCTGTCTTGACTGACTCACCCACAGCTGTTGATGTGTAATCTGAGCGTAAAGCAACTGGAAAGACAAAATATATATAGGCTATATAAATTCACCATAATAATACTTCTGAAGCTGAAATTATTCACAAAAAACAAGGAACACATGCACAACAATTAACATTATGTCAAATAACCACTAAGTAGTCAGAAGGACTATTTTGGGTGTGTCATTTAATTTATGCACCCCCTTGAGAAGGGGTTAACAGTGGCTGAGATTACCATTGACAAGAATGGAGTCGATGTCCACAGGAAGGCCCTGCAGGAAGCCCACTGAAGACCTGTTCTTCAGACTCATCAGCACGGAGTCCCTGAGGATGGCACTCACACACTCCTCACACACTGCTGGAGTCTTCAGGTGCGGCACCACAAAGATCATCCAGAAATGCACCAGTACACCACCTTGATTATTATTACTGATGGGGTGAGAGGTCATTGCGATTACAGTTTGCAAACAAAGCCATTAACCATATGACATCTCAAATGACCTAATGAAGTAAATCCATCTAGCAGAGTAATACTGGAGCGGCTGTACCTCAGATCAGAGATGACGGTTTGTTTGTAGAGTCTGGACACTGATGACGTTCGGTATACGCTGGTTATCTTTTTGGAAGATAAATATTAAAGTGAGGGCGACAATGGCTTTTGAAGGTCTTATATTCTAATGACATATTTATGCTGTGTCACTCACCACATGCTGTACACGGTTAGCCATGGATACAAACTCGCTCGAGTCAGCATGCCGGTACTCTGGTATAAACTCCACGTTGGCAACACGGAACATACCAGCAAAATAAACACCACTGTTGCTCTCTCTCCGGACTACAAAACACATAGTGTGCACTTCAGTTAAATTAGACTTGTGGACATAACTTTGTATACACTTGTGAAAAAGAACGCTTTAGCATACTTTTAAAATGAGAAAAGAAAATGTTTAAGTACTAACTGAATGTAATGTTTTGGGACACTTAATTGCAAGCTAACTGAAATTAAATGTCTTTGGCATATGGTTAAAATGAATGTACTGACAAGCATTTACGATCAGTTAAAATATACTTAATGTAATTTCTGTTGAAACTTGTCATGTATTTAAATATATTTGTAATTACAAAAATAAATTTGCAATTTAATAAATTTAAAGTATAATAATTTAGTATAATAAAATATTGTATAATATAATTGTAATCAGTATAATACATAGTATTATAATCCATTATAAAAATAAACCATAATCAAGTACTTTACATGTGCTTTATGTCAGATCAAAATAAGTGTACTTATTAAAAGCACAACAAATGATTATTAATATAATGATTTAAAATGTTCTTTAAAGCTTTTCATTTGACATAATTACAAAGTGCATAAGTGTTTATTAACAGTTTAGGATTAGTTGCATGTAATTATGCATAATTTATAGTTATTATTACTATTAATCTATAGTAACTACATGTAACATATGTAACGATGACACTAAAATAGTGTCACCATCTGCACATATATTTTTAAAAATATAATTTAAGATTTAAAGTACACTACAAGTCTACACAATACAATTAAGTGCACTTCTTTTTCACAAGGCTATGTATATGAGTGCTTGTGTTTAGCTTACATATAAAAACCCACAGAAGAGACCACATTATCACCACAACGACAAACACCACCACTGTAATGAGGATGGCCAGATTCTGTAGATCCAATATTGGGTTTGTCTTCTTTGGCTTTTTTGCTCTTCTTCTGCGTCTGTTGTATCTTCTGCATAGTTTATTAAGAGTTGCGTCCACCGTAGCCACTTCAACGGACACATCAGCTACCTGAAACCACAGGTATGTATCACATTCTGACCTGATGCAATAAAAACACACTCACGAAAAGCCAACCGCTGTTAGAATCAAAAGTGTGATGACCTGGATTATAGCAATTTGCATGAGTACTATCATAACTTTCTGATAATTTTATTACACAGTGCTAGTCACAAGATATCATAAATGTTCTGCCATAAAAGTGCTGATGTCATTTCAGGACTCCAGATGTTAATGTGTTTTACATTTCTTGTAAAAGACAGTCTAACATTTAATTGGTTCAAATGGGGAATGAGTGGGAAATCAGTGGCTTTGGTGTTGTGGTCTTATCACAAACAGATATTATTGCAGTGAGCGGTTAGAGTTACATGGTAAAGCCACTCAGTAATTCTGAGAGAGATCCAACTGGGTTACAAAATCCACCTAACTCTGAGTTCACAATGACTTAATGGGCAACTGCTTCAGTCATTTCCCCCATAATAAATTATTACAACCAATTACCACAATCTCTATCTAGTCCATCAACCCGATAAATGAATTTAAGGGTTTTCTTGAGTATAAAACATATAAATATAGATTTTATGTCAACACTATTCTCAGTTCATGGACAAGGTCAGGGATGTAATCACCTTAGACATGGGGTCACCTACTGGTCACCCCCAGTCTTGAATATTTGGTTACAGCCATGAATACAATAATGAATGTCAACGTGAATGTTTTTTCTCTCAATACAATTAAACAATTATCCCATACTCAGATTTAGGCACACAATTACATGTAACATTAACTTTAAAACTTTACTGTCATGGTTTATTGGACATGGTGCTAACATGTTTTTTTTTTTTAGACATTTTGCCATCAACCTTATAATGAGATGATAGATAGATAGAAAGTAATGTGGTATTATTACCAACTAATACCATCACTGTACTTTTTTAGCCTAAGGAAATTTTTCCAGACACAGGTAAATATTTCTGAAAAGTAAGTTAGAATGATTTGTTTTGCGACCATCACAATAACTCGCGTTCATTGTGGTTGTCCAGCCATGCATTATTTACATGATGTCATCCCATCTCTTTCGCTGTATTTCATTTACAACGACGTAACACCGTCTTTCCGATTAAAATAAAGCTCAAAAAGACAATCGCGAGTTAAAATTAAACTTCATTTTGAAATGCCTCAAAATTTTGTTAAAAATACAAAAATAGCAGGTACAGTACTTAGGGACCATCTACAAAGAATAAACGATAAACGAAGAAAAACGTACAATGGCTCGGTCACAATTAATTAAAAAGAATAATGTTCACACATAGATTTGTGTTCCACGCATCTTGAAGCACACATCACAATTAAAAATGTTTTTTTTGTGTAACTTACACTTTCGATGACAGAGTCATTGAACGTTTTTTATTTAGAACCTTCTTTGTAGACAGTCCCCCATCTTTCACCAAGTTAGGTATAGTGAGAACATTATGCACTTTGCAATCCATCTAGGTGATCTAGCAGTAGTTACAACAAATAAACTGCGATCTATGTTCTTAATATTCTTATGACATTCACCTTATGATAAACCCACTTTCACGCGGTTATGGATTTTATTCAAATCGTTAATGCAAAAATTCAGTTTTTCGAAATGTCAAGCCAATCACTTCATAGACGCCTCAACAAAGGTCAAAATGTTTCAACTCTCACAGAAATTACCAAACTGCAGTTTACGCCAAAATAACTTAGTTACTATTAGAGTAAAACTATATAACTTAGTTACCACCATTGTCATAAAAAACGGGGGGAAAAAGAAGACATTTATTCTTTATTTGAAATATATCCCATAATATTTTATATAGTGATTTTGCCGTAATAACAACTACTCAAATGACTATTACTAAGTGACTATTGACTACAATATTAAACCATTGCTATTTTGTCGGAAACTACGTTTACTATGGTGATATTCAAGGGGTCTAGCAGTATTAATTACTCACACTTGTGGCGTCTTCCCGGGCCACATCATCCTCGCTCCCCTGCGCGCCTTCCTCTCGCGCTGTTTCCATGGCATACAGTCATTCATTTGGACCGGTAATCTCGAGTGCTGAGGCCCTTCATTGTTAAAACTGTTTCCCCCAAAAATGCAACGGTCTGCAACCACGACGTGAATGTGAGCGGCGGAATGAAGGCAAACGACACGAGGCGCTTCGTTTCCACCCAACAGTGTGTAACTGTATCCTGGCAGGTGTACGGACAGTGAGCCTTGTGTTCACTTATCCTATAGATGCATTCAGCCTCTTAGGACAATAATAGAGAACACATGCAACTTAAGATTTGATGTATTTGAACACTTACAGGCACAGACTGTGTACATTTGGTTCAACTTTATTTACAGAACATGATAGACGTTAGTGTTTGCCGTTTTATTTTTACACTTTACAAGTCTCCAGCCTCATGTAAAGCAATAAAATTATTTAGACATGTAGCTAAAAAGATGAATATAACCTTTTGTCATAAAAGACACTTTTGTCATATTTTTGTGAAATAACAAATGGGAGAAACCCAAAGGGAAGCAGCTTCTTGACAAAAAGATAACTAACACTTTCCTTACTAACACACTGACTTAGTTAAGGCTAAATAATGAGCCTTTATACTGAGGCACATATGTAATTTACACACACACCTACTTATACGTATATAAATATACATATTCATGTGTATGCATTTGAGTATGACATAAAACATATAAAGTGTCTCTTTGTCATTTCCTGAAGAGAGCACTGCGTGCAAGTGAGTACAACAGGTGAGACGGTTTCTTCTTTGGCTCTGCTAAAGAGAAGACCTGCTGCTGAGGGATGCTGGTTGGCACAGTCACATGACGCTGATGGAGAGGATGTAGGGGCTGATGGTGGGGAGGCACAGGATGACCAGAATAATTCATTTCTGGAAGCAGACAGACACAGAATGTGAGTATGACTTCATCAGATTTGGTTGGTGATTTGACATGCTATTAAAGGGGTAATGAATTGAGAAATCAACTTTCTCTTGAGCTTTTGATATATAAAAGGTCATGGTAATATAAGAATAAGAGCTGAAAACTTCCTTGTTAGTCAAAGAAAAGCTTTTATTGACAGCTGGCTCAGCAAACGCTTGATCTGGGAATGTGCCTCCCTGTGACGTCAGAGTGTGGTGAAACACCGCCTTAAGAAGACGACGAATGCCTGATTCTGTAGCCCTGCCCATCGATTTGTGCATGACATGTTATAGATAAATAACATAGGCCTACGTAGAGCTAAACTGGATCAAACTTCCAAGCAATAAACATGCTGTATAAGCTTCATTCGGATTCTAATATTATGAATGCATGGATGAACTTTATTTTTAATGAATATCCAGCTCACGTGGGTAAGACATTGCACGTTTGTTCCTTTCCTTTCTTGATGTGCGTTGTTCACTCTCTTGACTTGATATTTGAAGGAAAAAATACAATCGCGGAAGTTTTGATCATGCTGATTTGTCTGACTCTGCAGTGAGGCCTGTGCATGCGTGTGTGTTAGTGATGCACAGTTCGCGGTTATATCCACCGATCGGGCGGGCCAAGTAATAAAAAATAACATTCCAATTAATTACGGGTGGATGAGAGATAAATCATTGTTTGTGTTTGATAAAGACATTTTGCGAGCCCTGTGGGCGAATCATTCCGGTTGCCGTTTTCCCACACACTTTCAAAACAATTCCTCAGGTGTACTTACGGGGGAGCCGAAGCTCATTATAATATGCAAAGCTTATCCAATCATAGCAGTGGGCATTTACTTCCAAGTCTTCAGTGCAGCATGCCCATAAAAACCGAGCTTTCCAGGAGAGAGGTTCAAAACCAGGGTAGAAAATAGCCTATTACTTATTCATTATGATGTTTTTGAATGTAAAAACCACGCAAACGTCATAAGTTGACCTCAGACAACAGTATAAAAAAAAAAAAAATTAAAAAAGCCAGTTCATGACCCCTTTAAAACGTAATCATAACAGTTTTTGGAGATTCCATTCAGTTCCCTATGAATAAATATGATATTGCCTAGATTTTTGACCCAGTGTCATTATCATCAAAACTAAATGAAAACCTTTTTGTTAACTGAAATAGACATAAAAGATAAAGCTAACATAACTGGGAAAAACTAAAATACATTTTCATGATAACCAACTAAATTAAAATAAAAATGTCCATGAAATTATTTTTTTTTGATATATGGTACAATATAAAACTTGAAACCTTTACAATGATTTTTCTAACATTAATTTAACATTTGATACCAGTAAATGCATTATCTTTGGAGGCCCTAAAATATTAAAACTAAAATAAAAACTGAAAAAATACCTAATAAGATCTAAACTAAATTGCAAAGACAAATAAATAATAATAAAAAAAAAAAAAAAAAAAAACGCTGATTTAGCATACTTTCCTGTAATGCAAACTAAAGAAAAAAAAAGTGAATTAAAATACATTTTCATAAGTCTAAAACCAACTGGAAAAAAAGTTAAAAAAAAAAATCCAAACATTTGTAATTCTAAACAATCCTAAATCTAAGATAAAAACTAAATAAAAAAAATAAATAAATTATCACTATTAATGGTAGAATTAAAACAAAAACTAAATTAAATTGAAAAGACAAAATTAAAAATGACAATGAAAATATTATAGAAATAAATACTACGTTTAACACTCAATTCAAAGCTATTATAACCCTGCACAAAGATATAAGCCTGGACATACTTTTCATTTTGCCTTGTTTAGATTTCCTGGCGTTGTGAACTGCTTGCTTCCTCTGGGCCTCAGTAATCTCCATCCCTGAAAAGAGACCAAAAAAAAAAAAAATAGAAAAAGAGAATGGCATTCTTTGAATTCACTGCCATATTCCCATCCTAATTGACACCTTCAGCCGTGAGACTCACCCATCTCTTGGTCTTCCTGTACCCGTCTGCGCTCTCGAGCAAACGCTTGCAGCCATCTCTGCTTGTCCTGGTTCTTTTTGCAGCACAGCACACACAGCACGTTCAGGTTCTCCGCATGCCGTAGGAGAAACGCGTTCTTCAGCAGGCCCAGCTCAGTGTGCCGTCCATCAGGCAGGTCGACTGGCTCGAGTTGGTCTGTGTCCATACGGCCACGGTAGTGTAGCAGGTCTCTCCGCAGGACGTCTTTCTTACAGAACACCAGCTGGTGGTCAAACAGGAAGCAGCTGCGTTGCTGCGTCTTACCGGGTCGTACTATCCGCGTTAGCTCACCGGAGTGGATGAGCTCGGAGCTTCGCGTTAACACATCATCACCCTGAAGGAAGTGAAAGAAGGGTCGCTTTGAACAACTTTGAAATCTTCAAACAAGCTTTGAAACCTGAAATTATCGTTCTATAGTTCACAAAGCCACATTTAGCCCTGTGAATGACCCAGTGTATTAACTAATAAGTAATTGAATAAACAGATCAACGTGGTATCCAATTAAAAGGCACAATATGTACGATTTTTGGATTAAAATATCCAAATACCACTAGAACAATGTTATATATTTTGTTGACTTGTGTACTCAAATTATCCCAAATGTTTCCAAAAATGTTTAAATCCAGAGAAATAAGCAATTTTAACCAGGACACGGACCATGTCCGTGCGTCACCTATCAAGGACATCATACCCACGTTACAGTCGTTTTCCGGTTTGATTTTGTAGAAACCATGGAAACACCAAAGACGCTTTAATATATTGTGTGTTTTATTAGACAGGTGAGCAACTGTTTGGATAGTACCCTCCGAGCGAATGCACAGAGTAGCATTATAACATAACTTTCAACACACTTAAATATATCTAATATGATAAAACAGCGTTGCGTTACCCCACATACACATGACCGCGGCATAATAAAAGCTCTGCGAAATCAAGGCGTCATCAAGCTACGCATTTGTTTTGAATAAGCGACCTCTAGCGGCGAAAAAAAATTACATATTGTGGCTTTAATATCACACGCACACGTCTGCCAAATCAAATTTCTTTATACAAAAACATCAGAGAAGAGAATGTGGCTGCTACCTTGAACAAATCAGAAAGTGTTTAAGTAATGTTGAAAACACTGACCGCCCAGTGGAGGATGGCCACCTGCCAGTGAGCGATGGTGTCGATGCTCTCAAGTCGCCTTTTCCTCTCGTTTATCAGACTTGCCACGTTCTTCATTGCTTTATGTGCGGCACACACCCCTGTGTAGTCACTGAGGAGATTTAAAAAAAAATTATTATTATGATAATTTTGATACAAAAATTTAAAATATACACAAGTTTGGGGTCAGTAAGACTTATATATATATATATATATATATTTAAAAAAAAAAAAAATTGTATACTTATTCAGCAAGGACACATTATGTTGATCAAAAGTGACAGTAAAGACATGTAACATATAATGTTACAAATATAAATGCTGTTCTTTTGAACAAATTATCACTGCTTCCACAAAAGTTTTCAACATTGATAATAATAATAATAATAAGAATAAGAAGAAGAAGAAGAAGAAGAAGAAGAAGAAGAAGAAGAAGAAGAAGAAGAAGAAGAAGAAGAAGAAGAAGAAGAAGAAGAAGAAATGTGTCTTGAGCACCAAACCAGCATATCAGAATGATTTCGGAAGGATCATGTGGCGTAATGATGCTGAAAATTCAGCTTTGACATCACAGGAATAAATTTTAAAATATATTCAAATAGAAAACAGTTCTTTTAATTTGTAATAATATTTCATAATATTGCTGAGAGCAAAAGAGACTTTTTCAAAAACATTAAAAAAAAAAAAAATTCATACCAACCCCAAACATTTGAACGGTAGTGTATGTAAGACAATGAGCTACCTGTGGTCTTTGGGTGTGTATTTCAAAAGCTCTCCCAGCTGAAGAGGGTATTTACAAATCTTCTGTACAGGTGTGAGTAAGAAGCCAGAAATGGAGATGTCGATCATCTGCTGTAGGAGACGACAGGCTTCAAAGAAGTGTTTATATCTCCCTTGTTTCATCAATCGCTGTAATTCAGCACACGCCACTGGATGCGTGTTACAGTACTCGGAGTATATGGAGAAACCTTCCTCCTGACAGGGAGAAAAAGATGTAAAGAAATGTGCAATTTGTGAGGAAAAACATTCTTGTGCGTGTAAAGAATGTTCTTGCGTGTGTAAAGGTACCTGTTGAAGGAAGCAGGAGCCAATCTCACTTAGATGAGGGTTTTCGGTGTTGTATTTCTTTTCTAGGTCCTTGAGAAACATTCTCTGGAACCTGTAGATGTCCTCGATGTTGCTGAAGATTGTCTTTAGCTGTGCATCAGTAAACATCCCAGGGTGCTTTCTGCATTGACGGATATATCCCTACAACAACAAAATTAACATTATTTTAATCAACATATTCATTCAGAGATTTCTGCATTGCTTTAGAAAGTTTTCCTTCACTAAAAATATTTTAAGCATTTGACCAGCAGAGGTCAGCAATGAGAAAGGTTCCCTCTAAATCCAGGCTATTTTCAGATACATCCTATTGTACAAATTTGAAGTTTGCACAGAAAACCATAAGGTCATTTGTCAAAATGAGCCATATACACCTGAGTTTACTGCAAGCAACTCAGTACAAAAATTTTAAAAATTAAAAAAAAACACTTTAGCATACTACTGTGTTAGATCTTCATTGCATATAATGTATCAATTTTCAAATACTTAAAACAATAATAATAATCATCATAATCATAATACTCAGTATAGAGTATACACACCTCTCTTCAAAAGTTTGGGGTCGGTAAGATCTTTTAAAATATTTTTGAAAAAAAGTCTCTTATGCTCTCCATGGCAGTAAAAACAGTAATTTAAAATAACTCTTTTCTATTTGAATATATTATTCTTGCTCAAGAAACATTTCTTATTATTATCAATGTTAAAAATTGTTGGGCTAGTTAATGTTTTTGTGGAAACCGTGAAACATTTTTCCCAGGAATTTTGGATTATAAAGAAAGTAAATAAAAAAAAAAGATTTGTAACAATGAACAAGTCTTTACTGTCACTTTTAATTAATTTAATGCATCCTTTCTGAATAAAAGTATTAATTTCTTTCAAAAACAAAATCTGAACCCCACCAAAAAAAAAAAAAAAAAAAAAAAAATAGTAATAATAGTATTCCTGCATTTCACTAGGGTGGAGTTACAACTCCGAGTACTACACCTATATTCTGAGATAATGCCGTTATCTTGAAAGAAGGCAAATGTGTTTCAATCTTAATCTCATGTTTAAAATGATAGGCGTAGGAGATTGATTACCATTCAGGCTAAATTGAAGATAAGGGTTCCTTTATGATTCCAGAAAACAAACTACAGAAGAAGGTCAATGTGAAATGGCTGGGATGGAGGCTCACCTCGCAGATATCTTTGAGATGTTTTATGTAAACGCGCTCTGTGTCCATGATCTCTTTGACCACATTGGCTCTCATCTGCTCCCTGTGCTCGGAGTTTTGTTTGTGTGCATCTGATGGGACGGACTCTTCCGCATCTGGAACGCTCTCCACGCTGTCACTGCTTGAATCCCCCTGATTCACTCGAACCTTGACGACAACATATCATTATGGTTAATTCCAGAGGATCAAACTGAGGGTAACCATGATGAAGCAAAATTTCAATATAACAATCAACTGTGATTGAGGCAACTGGTTAATCCACTTCTACAGGAAGTCTTGATCAAATCACCTACGGCCTCTTTGTGTCTGATTGACTCATCTTGTTGGATCTCGAAAGAGCCACTGATTTACAATGGAATGCATTAATCTAGAGCTGAAACAATAAAACACCATTATGTACACCCTCATTTCTTTCAAACCGGTCAATCAGCACATGCATTCGCAATGACAAATCTAGCATTTGCTTTTGGGTCACCCGGAGCAACCGTGCAGGCTGTGTCAAGGCCCGAAAAAAAACTTCGAACAAAATTAGGCCAAAACTAAATTTGGGAGTTAGAAACAGCTTTCAATAGTAAACTTTCTGTAAAAGTTTGCACCGGCTGGTAAACACCTTCAAACTACCGTTGGACCGTGGCGATTATGTTAATAGGTACGTGTTCGCTGAGGCTCTGCCTTCTTTGATGTGGAAATTTTCTCCAGTTAATTTCTTCTCTTCAGTCCATCGAGGTCAGACGTGAGTAAAAACAGGAACACACTGGAGAGCTGCTTTATAGTTGAAATTTAAGTTGTAATGGCGGTAATGCGCAATAAACTTCCATATTCTGTAAAACAGGTCGCACCGCTTCCGGTTCAGGTCTTTTGTATGTGCTTTGTTAAATATAGAGCCGTTTTACTCAAGATGCCTTCAAAGGAGCGAAAGATGAGCATAACCAATGTCCATCACATCTGCAGATTGATATCGCACTAACATTTAGAATAAAAAAATAAAAAAATAAAATAAAACAGCAACAATAAAAAGAACTAGCTAAGTTAGCTGATTACTTTAAGGCCCGGTTTCACAGACAGGGCTTAGGCTAAGCCAGGATTAGGCCTTAGTTCAATTAGGACACTTAAGTAACTTTTATAAACACGCCCTAGAAAAAAACATTACTGGTGTGCATCTTAAGACAAAACAATGGCACTGTCATATTTTAAGATATATACACAACTCAAACATGCATTTTAGTCTAGGACTAGCTTAAGCCTTGTCTGTGAAACTGGGGGTAAAAGTCCATAGATATCGCCATCAGTTTGTATAGCCGTTATCACTTTCTCCAACAAGCAGATGCAATGAGACCTGTTTTTCTGTTTGTTCATGTGACATTTGGCATAAAGCCTATTCTAATTGAAAGAGACACTGACACTGTTTTTTCATGTTTAATACTGTAAAACTGCTTGCTTTAAAGCAATTTATTGTATAAAAAGCTATATAAATAAACGTGACGTAACTTAACTGGAAAACCGAATTGCAGAGCTTGTGCAAACATATCCACATTGCTATGATTAGATGCTTTCTTAACTACTGTTTTCTCACCGCTGTCTTTTTTGTTGTGTGTTTATTTTATGATTGAGAGGAAAGCGCACCGCACATTTACATATTCATCTAAACACTGTTCCTAGCAGCGTGGATGGCATCGGGATGTTTGCTAACAGTATACCACTGCAAAGGCATTTCGAACTTCTTCTTTTACCCCTAAGCATAGAAAAAAAAAGAGCCATGAGTATATTAGGGCTTTTACTATGATTAAGTGTTACTTTCAAGCTCTGTGTGTTTGAACCATAGACTGTAAAAAAAGATGGACCACGCGCCTTCACTCTCTTCCATTGAGGTAAGTGAAGCTGGCAGTGTCCAAATATGGCGCTGACATCTTGGAGCCCGAGTCTGCACAGTAGTGAGCGTGAAGTGGAGCCGCGATATCAAGGTCCCACCCACACTCCCGCCTAATCAACAACTTTTTGGAAGTTATGGAAATGTAGAAATTAAAGTTAAAGCCCCAATCTCCTCCCGAAGTTCCCGAAAAAAGTCCGTTGGTGACTACTTCGCTCAGAGAAGCTGTCAATCATAATGTCACACCCCCATTTTTATAGCATCAAATAACTAACTAAAACCAAACTTATTTAAAGAACGAACCCTTGAACTAACATCAAAATGACAGAAACCATCTTTGGAAAAAATTAATTTGAAGTGTAATTTGATTGTTTAGTTTGTCTATGTCCCATTACATTATATGGAGAGGGCGGGGTTTGAGCTATACTGCATCCAGCCACCTGGGGGTGATCAAGACGCTTTGGCTTTACTTTACAGGACTCGTGTGGCACACTTGGTTCAAACTGGCTTTTGTTTCACGTTCATTACTCCAAGAGGGTCACAGTGCAACTCACCCGCACAAAGCTGGAGGGAAACCAGGCCTCGCGGTCGCCCACCATCCCCCACCACCAGTCCTGCTCCCGAACATCCAGAACCCGGATCACCTCCCCGGCTTTGAAGGCCAGCTCCTGCTCTTCCATTGTGACATGATCCCACAGAGCCTCTGCATACACGGCATGGCCTGAGTGTATGTACTGGAGAAGGAGAAAGATTATAGTCAGGCTAAAAATATTGAGGCTAAAAGGTCAGATAAAATGATACGATAAGAACAGTACAGGGTGACATCATGCACTGGAAGTATGTGACGATCCCACAAAAGTATATACGCATGCACTAAAACAACTCTACATACAAACATGTGATTAAACAGATAAGATACACAGTGAAATATGACCTGGACTGTATAGCATAGCCTGTAAGTGAAAACAGCAGTAAAATTGTTTTAAAAACCTTGCGTAAAAGTGCTAAAAGTAGATCTCATATAATAAAAGGTGCACAAAGTAACTTTCACAACTGTAGAAGTGTTTTCCCCTGCTGTAAAAGAGTTTAGAAAATATTGTAAACAGACAAAAATGTGTTAGTTCACATGATGAATTCGAGTCATTTCTACAAAAAGATTTAGATCAATACAAAGATAAACAAAAACAAAATGCATAAAACATTATACATTAAAAAACATTGTAATATAAATTCTATATTTGTAATTTAAATAAACAATATTTAGAAGAAATAACCAATAATAAATAAAAAAAAATTATATATATATGCATAAAATCACAACCTGATTGAGAGTGAAAAGATCAACTTCTGGTTGGAGATATGGTGTTCCTTCAGTCAGTTCTTCAAAGCTGCCGTCCTCCTCACTCACACTGTCATCGAGCATTGCATCAGAGCCGCCATCTATAATACAACCACACTGAATGAGCTTAGAAATTATGCAAGAAAGAATCAATATTCCCTCTCCATCAAAACAATCTCACCACTGAGCCCCTCATGTTTGTAGGTCAAGTGCACACACTCATGCATATAAACAAAAACACACTCACCACTGAGCACTCTGCGCACTTTGCGCCGCCCCATCCTATCCAGGCCGATCGGTGTGCTTTGGGAGAAGACGCAGGGTCTCAGACGGGCAGACACCGCCCGGTATGGAGGCACTCTGTGAGAGGGCACTGGAGGACGAGAAACCGGCTGAAACAAAACATGACAGGTTAGACTTTAATTGGCAGCCTTAAAAGGAGCAAACCAACCAGCAGGCCTTATGTTCAGAGTTCAGTGACTGCTCAGAGCAGGACAATGACCTGTGAGATAATAAACACTGAAATGTCCGCTCGGCCAAATGCATAATACACGCATAACATTGAATTTTATGGTGAATCTCACAAAGAAATGTCCAGATTATATTTGCCAGAAATTAAAAGGGAAAAAATATATACATTTTTCATAGGGAGAATGATGCCTGTATTAGTTTCACAAGTTTTTTTTGTTGTTGTTCATTGTGACATGTTTTAATTAAAGGGTTAGTACACCCAAAAAAGTTCTGTCATTAATTACTCAACCCCATGTCGTTCCAAACCCGTAAATTCATCTTCGGAACACAAATAAATTTTCAAGGCCCAGAAAGGTAGTAAAAACATTGTTAAAATCACCCATGTGACTCCAGTGGTTCAACCTTAATTTTATGAAGCGACGAGAATACTTTTTGTGCGCAAAAAACAAACAAAAATAACGACTTTATTCAACAATTTCTTCACGTCTATGTCAGTCTCCTACGCTGTTGACGTAGTAAATACAGTGCAGCGCTTTCAAGTTACGTCAGCACACCGGCTTACCATTGGCCGATGCTGTTCACATGAGCACCACGCATGCGACACTGATGCAGGAGCTGGCCAACGTAAACTGCGTAGGACAACGACACAGACGAGAAGAAATTGTTGAATAAAGTCGTTATTTTTTTTCTGTTTTTTTGCGCACAAAAAGTATTCTCGTCGCTTCATAAAATTAAGGTTGAACCACTGGAGTCACATGGACAATTTTAACAATGTTTTTACTACCTTTCTGGGCCTTGAAAATGGTCGTTGTGTTGCTGTCTATGGAGGGGTCAGAGAGCTCTCAGATTTCATCAAAAATATCTTCATTTGTGTTCCGAAGATGAACGAAGGTCTTGCGGTTTTGGAACGACGCGAGGGTGAGTAATTAATGACAGAATTTTCATTTTTGGGTGGACTAACCCTTTAAGCACATTTCCAACCAAACTATTATTACTATAATGTGAAATAATAATAATTATTATTCTGATTACTTTAAAACAAAAACCATCCTGTCTGGACATTTTTTTTTATAAATATTAGTAAAAACCTAAATACCACCTTGATATGATGTATAAATACTTACAAATTAAACATTACAAACCATTAAAATAATCAATATGATGTTTAGAACCATATAGTTGTACAATAAAATGTTTTAAATAAAATTAAAATGTAATGTAGGATGAAAAATAAAATAATTGAACTTAAGCTTCTTAACCTTAGCAAAACCCCTGTTAATTTTCTTAATTTCCCCATTATTTTCTCAGATTTGCCATTTAATAGACCAGTGAATTGATGCATCAAGAAAATGTAGCATGTCTTCAAACTCTTTCTAAATAACACATGGATCACATTGTTGCTAAAGAACAAAAGTAGTTACATTCAGGGCCTGAAAAGTTCTGTCAAACCACCTGAATTATGACATTATAAACTCATAATGCTACACCCCAAGGGAGAGACCTAATGGGATCATATTAGTGTTTAGATAACCAAACATGAGCATCTCATTAAGTATGGAGCTTCTGAGATACAGTACCTCTAAAAGAGCCTTGCAAATTATTTTCATCAGCCAACACAGCTGAACACTGTACGAAATACACTAGCTACATTGTTAAATACATTTTGTCTTAATACTTAATCTACTCACAAAATAAATGTCAATGTAAGCAGGTTTCAAAGTCCACAAGGCCTATCAGAGCCATGGCACAGTGTGAAGTACACATGCTGGTGACACATAAGTAGCGGTGGTACTCAAAGGCACATGGGTTTGAATCAGGCCTGTATCATGTCTCAATGCAGCCCCTCTCTATTATCCTGTCAGGTCTCAAATGTTCTACATTAAAAAGGCAAAAGGCCTATTAAAGCTACTGCAATTGGCATCTTGACACTTGTCTTTGTGACAGCCCTATGCATGCATGCATAAATAAAGACTGATTGTTAGCCAATCAGAATTTGTTTTCCTAAACTGGACTCTTGACCAATGAGGCTGGACAATCATTTGTCCAAATAATGGAAGATGGGGAGAAGTGTTTGGGAAATGTGTTCTGAAACATTTTATGCAACTTAATTTTTGCGACATAAAACTATCCAGAAATTTAACAACAAAACACAACATAGAAGAAAAAGTGCAAAAGGCCTTACAGAAGGCAAACTTTCAGCGTCGTCCTTCTGCTCAGCAGTTGGGGATGAAAACAGATCCACTCCTCCAATAACAGAGATGGGACGTCTCTTTCTGCTCTCTGTTTGAGAGCACACATGACCATTCTCAGGTCTGTTGCTCTCTATGTAGCTGCCATTGCTATTGTAGTCCTTTTGGGAAGTGTAGTCCATATTCTCTGACTCCCTATCCTCCTCTGGGATGCAGTACTTTGTGTTGGCCAGCTGGCCATAGTCGGACACTGGACGGGGTCTGGAGCGACCTGCCCTCTTCCTAGGCACTACAGAAGTGGGAGAGTCACTGGAAAAGACTGGAGAGTTTGGTGTTGTTGGAGATACCAAAGGGGATTCTGAAGAACAGGTGTTTGTGACAGATGAAGCAGCAGAGGCTGAGATCTCATCACTTTTGAGAAACGCATTTCTGACTAGGTCGTATGATGAAGCCTACAGGAGAAATCAAATGTCAACAGTTAGTTTATTCTTTAAGACCTACAACATTTGATAAATGATCTAAAAAAAAATTCAACTATAGATGTGGTCAAGACACAGTGATTAATACAATAACTATAGCAAACCTTAGAGATTAGTTCATTAAAGAGTGATGAATAATGATTAATATTAATTAAAATGATAATTTAAATGATTAACATTTCAAACAAATATTACATCAGTCATGGCTCAATAATAATGACTAACTAGTAGTTCAGACATTTACTAACTCTGCCAACATTTTACTTTCTTAACCACTAAAACAGACCACTGATTTTATTTGTAGGCATATTTTTAAAATTATTATTATTTTTTATATTTATAAATGAATCAGAAAAATACACTATTTTTCATTTCATGTAAAGTTGTCCTCACAAAAACATGTATTTTAATTGGCATGTATTGTACAAAAATATGTACAATATTTTTGTTTGTTTTTAATTGGCAATAATTGCAGAAAATTATAGAGCTATAAAATGTTATTCAGTGATAACTGAATTCAAAGACACACTTATGTTGTAAAATGACTAAATAAATACAATGAAAACATTACTGGTTTTTATTCTTGCAATTTGACAAATGAGGCAAGTGACAGTGACAAGATGGATTCAGAAAGCCAGATTTCAAATCTGATTTTTAGAACAGTAATGTTGTTTGACATAAGCACAACTATTTGTACAACATGGCAAATAAAATTTTAGTTTTCTAGTTTGTGCTGATGTAATATTTGCAGTCAGGTTGTAGTCAATTCTGTATAAAATACACACAAAACACAAAAAGAAAACAGATCTTACCTCAAGATCATCAGTTTCTTTCTCTTCAGTCCATAGACACTGAAAAGGCACACAATAAATCAGCACCATTGTGAGGAAGACACACAAAGTATATATGAAAACACATGCACACATGCAGAAACAAAAATAGAAAAGAAAAATACAGTTTCGCTGAGCTTGGCTCGCTGTAGTTTGTCTACATCTTTCTGTTATATTTCCCTGACCTATTGGAGTCCATTTGCGCCTAGCTAGCTAGGTTTGATAACTGGACTTCGGCCCTTGGGTTGTTCTTCTGGGGAGGAGACACTGTCCTTGTCGATATACGTGTCCAGCCTCAGGTCCAAGAGCTGCGTTTAAGCAATCCCGCTAATCATAAACATCGGCAAATCATTAACTCTACCTGGCGTGTGCCACACAGCTGAGCAGCCCATGTGACACTGTAGCAATGTACCACTACAGTACTGCAAAAAGTACTGTAAAATGTAATAAAACATTAGGAGGGGATAATCGACCAATCAAGCCAGAGCAATGAAATGCACTGGTTTGTCCTGATCAATTACTAAACCATATCAGATCGAGGCTGTGGTTGCATCATCAGATACAAGGGTCACCTATAAGAGGAACATATGACGCAAAGCACAAAAGTTCATGCTTCAACAAAAATCTGTCTACTGTAATTTATGACTTGCTGTGTTAAGGTCAAGGTCATCTAATGAACTGGTCTGTTCCAGTTAAATGTTTAAAATAAGATTACCATGTCCTCTTTGACTTTATGGCAATCGTTCACCTGACATCTACAATCTGACGTCAGAAGACAGATGTCAGTAAGAAAAGTGCTTGTCCGACCTTGCTCATCATCAGTCAGACTAATTCAAACAACAACAAAAACAGATAAATCAATATTGTCTCGAGGAGAGACAAACAAGTTACATATGAAAGTGTAGAGCAAATATTTAACATTATAAGCACAAACTAAATTTTTTCAGTTTTGGGACACATTTTGGGCCACAGACTGCATGTCTTATAGTAATGGTCCATGTTTAACACAAGTGCTACCAATAGCATTTACAGTGGGGAGAATTTGATACACTGCCGATTTTGCAGGTTTTCCTACTTACAAAGCATGTAGAGGTCAAAAAAAATCCAGAAAATCACATTGTATGATTTTTAAATAATTAATTTGCATTTTATTGCATGACATAAGTATTTGATCACCTACCAACCAGTAAGAATTCCAGCTCTCACAGACCTGTTAGTCTTTCTTTAAGAAGCCCTCCTGTTCTCCACTCATTACCTGTATTAACTGCACCTGTTTGAACTTGTTACCTGTATAAAGACACCTGTCCACACACTCAATCAAACAGACTCCAACCTCTCCACAATGGCCAAGACCAGAGAGCTGTGTAAGGACATCAGGGATAAAATTGTAGACCTGCACAAGGCTGGGATGAGCTACAGGACAATAGGCAAGCAGCTTGGTGAGAAGGCAACAACTGTTGGTGCAATTATTAGAAAATGGAAGAAGTTCAAGATGACGGTCAATCTCCCTCAGTCTGGGGCACCATGCAAGATCTCACCTCGTGGGGCATCAATGATCATGAGGAAGGTGAGGGATCAGCCCAGAACTACACAGCAGGACCTGGTCAATGACCTGAAGAGAGCTGGGATCACAGTCTCAAAGAAAAGCATTAGTAACACACTACACCGTCATGGATTAAAATCCTGCAGCGCACGCAAGGTCCCCCTGCTCAAGCCAGCGCATGTCCAGGCCTGTCTGAAGTTTGCCAATGACCATCTGGATGATCCAGAGGAGGAATGGGAGAAGGTCATGTGGTCTGATGAGACAAAAATAGAGCTTTTTGGTCTAAACTCCACTCGCCGTGTTGGAGGAAGAAGAAGGATGAGTACAACCCCAAGAACACCATCCCAACCGTGAAGCATGGAGGTGGAAACATCATTCTTTAGGGATGCTTTTCTGCAAAGGGGACAGGACGACTGTACCGTATTGAGGGGAGGATGGATGGGGCCATGTATCGCGAGACACATAGCCAGGGCAACTAAGGAGTGGCTCCGTAAGAAGCATCTCAAGGTCCTGGAGTGGCCTAGCCAGTCTCCAGACCTGAACCCAATAGAAAATCTTTGGAGGGAGCTGAAAGTCCGTATTGCCCAGCGACAGCCCCGAAACCTGAAGGATCTGGAGAAGGTCTGTATGGAGGAGTGGGCCAAAATCCCTGCTGCAGTGTGTGCAAACCTGGTCAAGAACTACAGGAAACGTATGATCTCTGTAATTGCAAACAAAGGTTTCTGTACCAAATATTAAGTTCTGCTTTTCTGATGTATCAAATACTTATGTCATGCAATAAAATGCAAATTAATTACTTAAAAATCATACAATGTGATTTTCTGGATTTTTGTTTTAGATTCTGTCACTCACAGTTGAAGAGTACCTATGATAAAAATTACAGACTTCTACATGCTTTGTAAGTGGGCAAACCTGCAAAATCGGCAGTGTATCAAATACTTGTTCTCCCCACTGTATAGCATATGTCCCACAGGAAATTTAAATAAAAAATTAAAAAAAAAAAAAAAAAAAGTCACAGGTGTGTAAAATGATTTAATTATACTGTAAAGTTGTCTAAACTGACTACTGTTCTTAGGTAGTTCTACCTAAGAACAGTAGTCAGTTTAGACAACTTTTGTTTTCCATTCAAGTTCTCCAATTTGAAAGTAAATATTTTCCACATTTTACATGGTCCTGAAATGCACGTGCGAGTGATTTGAGCACTTGAAAAAAGTGTGCACTTGAGTGCACACACGCCAAATGCTCATATCCATGCTCATGGTCAAAGGAGTATACTTTGAAAGGCTGGATATGGAGTGGAGGGTGGACAATGAAGTATATCTGAGACAGACAGAAATTGTACCAGTCCGGACAAACAAATCTAGATAACCCAACTGTACCTTGGCTTTGTCTATGTATACATTAATTAGCCTACAATTAGCCTTGACAATTTGACACACAATGCATATTTAATCATTCAAAGAGATGCGAGCTGTAGCGTGATTATGCAAAAATACACTGTAGTTCAATTATAACTATGAATATACATGTACTGTCTGCATTTTTTTATATTGAGAGCCATTTTTTTCTGTGGTAACTGACATTATGCCACAAATGTTGTCAGTAGATCTAAACTTGTATTGAAGCCTCAGGCCCTAACATTTTAAATTTGACAATATGGGGTCATAAGAGTGTCTTACCTCTAAGTTAGCGTTAATGCCATTGACTGTCTGCTTTTGACTGGGGCTTGAGCACAGCTTGGGCATTTGAGAGTAGTGGTCATTTATTCCATTTTGATGGCACTCCATAGTTGTTTCACAGTATTTTTCTACTGGACAGACTGGGGCATCTGAACAGAAGTCTTTTGAGGACACAGCCACCTGGACAGTGTCACTTATGAGAGCTGTTGTTTTGCTAGGAGGCTCCAGAGAGTCATCTAGTGTGGAGCTAAAGACGGTGGGGCAGGAGGGAGCGGGGTGTAAAGTTGGGATGTGTTCATGACTGTTGGCCTGCTGGGCTTTGCTGGGAGTAGGTAAAGGCCTCCGTTGACGCCCACTCATGGATAGACAGGGAATTCTGCGGGAGTAGTCATCATGTAGCTGACTGAGAGGTGACAGAGGTACTCTGGGAGGGGGGTCTGGTGTGTTTTTACGCTTGACAGTCAGGTCTGTTAAACTACCGACAAGCTTTTGCAAATGTCCTCGCGTCCTCATGGGGCTTTGATGCCTAACTGAACCATGTTCCTGTAAGTCAACCGATGAGGAACTGGTGGTCCTTTGAAGAATTATATTATGGGTGCATTCTGGGTTCTGTGGCTCAGTTGAGGTGACTTTGCGTCTAAAATGGCTCTTGAAGACATGTAGATTATCTGCACTTTTGCTTAGTCTTTTGTGAACATTTTCTTGAGTCTCAAGTTTCTTACAAGGTACAACAGATTCCACAGTGCTGCTGGGGTAAGGCTCACTGGTGGACAGGCTCTCTGTCTTGACTATGTCAAGCAATGAGATCCGTCCTGCTCCATAAGCTTTGCGTATACTCTGAGAGA
This sequence comes from Coreius guichenoti, assembly GCA_039654105.1. Classification (NCBI taxonomy): domain Eukaryota; kingdom Metazoa; phylum Chordata; class Actinopteri; order Cypriniformes; family Gobionidae; genus Coreius; species Coreius guichenoti. The sequence goes on from CM077189.1 coordinate 20,813,298, forward strand.
AGTGGGAATTCCTCTGAAACCCACCCTCTTCCTCCTCACAATCTTCCTCATCTGAAACCGAAGAGGTCTTCCCAGTTCGAAATGTCCCATTCGTCATGTTGTCAATTTCCTGGGTTTGATTGGTCGCGACCTCTCGTTTGGTTACTAAGAAACTACCGCCATCCTCAAGCATCAAGGACATGTTTCTCTCCTGACCGGCTGCCATCGCATTGCTCCGGTTCTGGATTCCTTGGAGCACAGAAGTCCGCAGTTTTTTGAAAGAACCCATGACGCGGAAACCAGCCAATCCAGACCAAGCCTGTGGCGTGACAGGTGGACCTCTAAGAGGAGCACTGTCCTCACATTTTGTCTGGGTTGAAAACAGACGTACAGTCCTGGAGGGGTACAGCTTGGCCTGGCCATCGGCAATCACAGGAATGGACTGGGCCTGACAATTCAATCTGTTAAGACGGTTCTCCTCATAGCAAGGCTCGGACAGCACCGGTTGCACCTGGACCCTACAACCAGACCTCAGGCTTGGATTCATCAGCTGTTCCTTTGTGAAATAGTCACTCTGCAGGTCATTGTTGTGAGAGGAGCCCTGCGGGTCCGACGAAGTTGCCTGCAGAACCAGATTGAAAAAAAGTACAATCTCAATGAACGATCTGACTAACTTAAATCAATTCTTGGAACAAAGAACAAAGAAAGCATGTGATGTGGAATGAGACAATAAATGACCCACTGTTTTGTCGGAGGAAGATCTTAACTTTTTAACACACTTCAATGAAACAATACAACACCACTGTAATAACCATAACTGTGATAAGTTACATTATAAAAGAACTTTAAACTATATCCTTATATTACCTGTCTGTCTGCTAAATGTCTGCTTACTTGACATATGAAATATTAAAAATCAGCAGAGGTGAAGTAACTCAAAGTGTACTTATCCACCCACAGGTGTAAATTAAGCTTCAACATTCCTGCTATGAATGAATAATGCCTTTATCTGGCAAATTGGAGGGTGTTGGTAAGTAGCATGAGAGTTTTGCTCATGAGTAGGTTACATTAAATGCTGTAAGATTTCCTCTAAAAGTGTGCTTTTTTAATTCCTGTGAAAGAGAGGCCCCTCTAGCAGGGTGTGGACATTGTTGCCTGGTGTGATGTTCGCTATGATGAAAGGCTTTTGCGAGCATGACTAGGCAATGAAAACCCCTAATCCAATGTGATTAATATAATAAATTGCCCAGGATTTTCAAGCCATATTCTGAGTGAGGAGAGAGGGGTACATCTTAGGAGGTTGAGCTGTTTTAACCCATTTGTTGCAGAGTAAGAATGAAAAGAGATACCAGGATGTGCTGATTAATCATAAATAAATCGCATCAATTTTAATATTCTATTTGCTCAGACAAGCTACCAAATGTAAATAATACACAAATGAAAATAAATCATGGCACTTGCTGAGGAAACTGTTAGAATTTATTTAATACATATGATATATTTTTACAGTATAGACTAAATGCAATCCAGTCTTACCTCCCTGAGATGATTCTCAAATCTCCAATCTTTTTTATGAATCAAAGCTTTGGACCTTTGACATTATATAGTTTATGATCATTTAATTGTTCGGAGTCAACCCACTGTGTACAAGTTATATACAATACTTAAATACCTAAGCACTTAAGGAAAACTTAATAATCTATACATTACATAATAAAATATTCAACCGAGTGGTATCATCACAACAAGCTACACCCTTACTCATAACTAACTTTCCTTTTCTCGTTTTTTAACCAACAAGCATTGTTTTTAATCAGCTGGTGTCAAGGCGATTTAAGTACTTGTACTTTACTTAAAATGTGTTTTTCTGCCATCTTTAAAATAAATGCCACTTTGTTTGAGATTTTGTTATCTAATGTAAACATTCATACATTAAGTGTGGCTTGAGTGTTCAAAAACTTCCTGGGACCACCATATATAGGCTAGATTAACCACATGCACCTTTTGACTTTTTGTCTTGCTGTGTGAGCGTAGGTTGATTCTAGCTCAATTTTTAACTCAAATGCTGATCTCTATCACATCAAGTCCGGCTACCCATAAGCACTCAGCTCCATCGAGGCATGAGGAAGAAGCTGCCATCTGACCTTTGTGTTTAACTAGAGCTTTGAAAGAATGCAATTAATTCAACTTTCAAGTCACTCCTCAGTCTACTCACATGTCCAACGTCTCCGAGTTTAAAGTTGAACTTCTCTCCTACTCTTCCTCCTCTGCATCGTCGCTGTTGCCGAGTAAAAATTAATTAAGAGCTTGAACAACCTCTGTGCAGCTACCAGCTGGAGTCAGGCTCAAACGAAACTCCCTAAACAAGGTCTCAGACAAATATAAACAAGCCTGCCTACGGAAGCCACTAATACACCCAAACACACCTACAACTAATATGCACTGATGCAAGTATATTAAACACTGACTCGACATTCTTAAAGCCACGCACGCCTTTATGAGGCAAACAGACAGCAGTCAAAAAATCATTTTCTCATTTTCCAACTCCAGGCAGTGGAGGATAGAGAATTTATGCTTCTAAATAAATAACTTCCTTGTGCCAGAAATATCAAACTACCTGTATAAGAGTTTTAGCACAAGGAGGAATATTCAAAAATACAAATGCATATGAAATCGACACCTCGTAACAAGTTACGTTTTTCTGTGAGATCATGTTGAAATATTCCTTTTGTAATTTTATTTTACAGTCTTACATGTATAATATGTGACCCTGGACCACAAAACCAGTCATAAGGGTTAAGTTTTTTAAATTGAGGTTTATACATCATCTGAAAGCTTTCCATTGATGGAAGGTTTTGTTAGGATAGGGCAATATTTGGCCGATACACAACTATTTGAATATCTGGAATCTGAGGGTGCAAAAAAAAAAAAAATCGAAATATTGAGAAAATCACCTTTAAAGTTGTCCAAATGAAGTCCTTAGCAACACATATTACAAATAATAATACATTTTTTATATATTTACGGCAGGAAATTTACTAAATATATTCATGGAACATGATCTTTACTTAATATCCTAATGATTTTTGGCATAAAAGAAAAATTGATAATTTGGCCAATATAAATGTATTGTTGGCTATTGCCACAAATATGCCCGTGAGACTTATGGCTGGTTTTGTGGTCCAGGGTCACATATTTTATTTAGTAGTAGTAATAATAAAATTATACTATTATTTCATAGTCATTATGACATATCCACAACATATTTGGCCATTTTTTTTTGCAACACTACAAACAAGCACAACAAACCTGGAACTTTAAAACAAAGCAAAACAAAATCCATTTTAAATCAGTTTTTATCAGAAAAATCACAATTAGATTTTTCCCCAGATCGTGCAGTCCTACTTAAATGGATAGTTCACTCACCACAAAAAAGAAAATACTCTCATCATTTCATATTGTACCAAACCTGTATGACTTTTTTATTGTTTTGGAACCAATTGACTTTCATTGTATTAACAGAAACATTCGTCGAAATATCTGCTTTCCACAGAAGAAAAATAGTCATACTGGTTTGGAACAACATGATGAGTAAATGATGACAGAATTTTTATTTTTGACTATCCCTTGAGTTTACTGAAGGTGTTAACTGACTTCATACAGCACAAATAAAAACACATAAGCCCAAAATGATGCTCCAAAGTAAATTCCTAAGAATAACCGACCACACCAGTTTTCATGATCTGCCCATCAAGATGAGCAAGTCTTGCCATGCTGTCACATCACTATGGAATGAAGTCTATGCTTTCTTTATTGAACTACTAGAGCCACAACTGCAACTTATTTTTCCCCTTACACTTTAATTTTGTCTTATGATGGCTACACGCCCTTTAGCCATCCAAACTTTGATTTATTTTTATCCTTGTTGATTATCTTGCGTTTCAATGTTTGGAGTGAGAGTGAAAAGATCTCATTTGACTCACCCGTTGATGATCCTTCCACTGGCTGAAGGAGAGTTTGACAGTGAAAATGCAAGGACACTAGTTTTCCTCATCCCTTTGGGCAAGACTGCACTCGCTCAAACCCACATGATAACATGTGCAGCACCCCTCTCCTTGTTCTAATCTGATTATGAGGCTTTATCAGTCTGGACTAGCATCAATATATCTGCATACTGTCAAACACACTCACATAGACATGTGGAGAGAGAGGGAGAGAGGGAGGGAGAGAGAGAGAGAGAGAGAGAGAGAGAGAGAGAGAGAGAGAGAGAGAGAGAGAGAGAGAGAGAGAGAGAGAGAGAGAGAGAGAGAGAGAGAGAGAGGGAGAGAGGGAGAGGGAGAGAGGGAGAGGGAGAGAGAGGGAGAGAGGGGGAGAGAGAGAGAGAGAGAGAGAGGGAGAGGGAGAGAGAGAGAGAGAGAGAGAGGGAGAGAGAGGGAGAGAGAGGGAGAGAGAGGGAGAGAGAGAGAGAGAGAGAGGGAGGGAGGGAGAGAGAGAGAGAGAGAGAGAGAGAGAGAGAAAATGTTCATTGAAGCAATAACCTTAAATCGGTCTGATACAGGTTTGGCATATGGAAGAAAGACCCACTGGAGAGCAAAGTGATTTATTATTTTTGTTTGGTTACTGACACCACCTACCATATTACAACCCAGTTCTCCTTTTTATCAGTGAGAACAAGAAGCATAGTTAGGAGGCAGACACGCCCTGCCCGCTTCAGGCATGGGAAGCGTCAAGTAATGCTACATTTGACACCCCATTCATCTCACCTGTCTCATGACCTGCATTTGTCTACTCCAAGTCCACTGGTGGAAAACATGTCAAGAAAGCACATGTCTACGCAATTGCAAAAAACAATGCTAATCTTAATGTAAAGGTCAGAACTTTCTCTATACTTGTGGAACCTGAAAGGTCTTGAGTAAGTGGCATTTAAAAAAGCGACGAAAATACTTTTTGTGCGCAAAAACAAACATAAATAATGACTTTATTCAACTATTTCGTTCTAGCCCGTGCCAGTCTCTTACGCAGATTACGTTGTAAAAACAGTGCAGCTCCCGCATCATCATCACACGCATACGCCGTGATGCTCATGTGAACAGCAACGGCTGCCGTAGAACTCGACAGCGCTGCACTATACAACGTAAACTGCATAGGAGACTGACACAGGCTAGAACGAAATTGTTGAATAAAGTCATTATTTTTGTTTGTTTTTGCGCACAAAAAGTATTCTCGTCGCTTCATAAAATTAAGGTTGAACCACTGGAGTCACATGGACTATTTTAACGATGTTTTTAGATGAAAAGAAGGTAGATGAACGAAGGTCTTACGGGTTTGGAACGACATGAGGGTGAGTAATTAATGACAGAATTTTCATTTTTGGGTGAACTATCCCTTTAAACTGATAATCTCCAGTGGGCTGTGTGTGAACCATTGTGACTGGTCAGTAATCGGTAAGCTGAACTCGAGGATGGAATCAGTCTGGTTTGTTAATTGCATCAACTTGTGACTCATTAAGATCCGACTCAAAAGAATGATTTGTTCGTGAATCATCGCTGCTTCTCTTGTGAACTCTCATGAACCCACCAAAAAGAGTTTGGACAAATGTAGAAATTTTCATTTCTGCCTTTTCCCTATGGAAACCCCCTCACTTTTTTTCAAAGACTTGTAAAATAGTGCAAAAAAGTCCTATGAACCACTTTTATGGCCTGTTCACACCAAGAACGATAACTGTAAAGATAACTATAACGATAACTATATTAGCATCCACACCAGCGGACGATAACGTTCTGTTTATTATAAGTGCACGCGGAGTTCTGTTGTCTGCCGCTTTAAATGCTTGCGCTCTTTAAAGCAGGATGGATTCTGATTGGCTATCATTGTTTTTCTCATTCATCACCTGAAAAAAATAGTTCTGAAAGTGATTCCAATGATATTGTTCCCTTGTGCCATTATTGTTATAGTTGTGGTGTGAACTCTGCTATTCTTTTATACTTAGTATGATTTTTAGAACTATATCTTTATCATTATAGTTATCGCTCTTGGTGTGAATGGGCCTTTATAGTGGTGTTTTATTTGTCATTTTGGAGCAGCAGAAAAAAAGTCAGTCAAGTGTGAGTGTGAGTAAATAATGACAGCTTTCATTTTTGCATTAACTGTCCCTTTAAGAACAATCCCATAGAATTCAGGGAATTGTTTATGGCATAATATGACATTCAAACAGATGCTTTCTACTGGCAAAACACCATTAAACACTTAGTACATTAATGCGTTTGTGTGGTATCAGAGAGTAAGATCGCTGAGAAGAGGGTGGGAAGTGAGATTTAGTCAATTTATGGCAGTCATGGCTTAGGAGGCACCCAGTGAGGCATTAAAGTTCCTTGTGCGTGTCTTGTGATAAGGCAAACTCTCTCATTATGTGTGGAGGAGTGCATTCCAGCGCAGACGTGTTAATGTCTTAAAGCAAAGCAATTGTTTAGAGAAGCGAAAGTGCTGGGCATAGTACTTCTAACCAGCTGTTATCGTGAATTACAAATTCAGTGACATTTTTTTCTGGCATGCTTCTTTTATCTGTTATAAATTATGATGCCAACAGCAGCACATGGCTTGCACATGACAAACATGGAGGACTTTAGTCATTATTTTAAAGCATGAGAAATTAGTCGCTTACAAACCTAAATGTAATCTATTTTACAAGGCATTTATAACAGTGCTTCTCACAGAGGATTCCCCTGCTGTCCAAGACAATGTTTGGACCCCCCCTGTATGTTCCCACACTTTTTGATCGATGAAATTCCATGACTTTTCCAGTTGTTAGTGATTACAGGATAAGCGTTTTTTAATCATTAAAACCTTATAATTAATTATAATATAATTGAATATCATTTTACAGATACTGTAAGTTATCTCATAAGATGACATTTTAATATTTTCCCTGCAGGCCTTCAAATTACATTTTTTAAATTCCCTAATATTTCCTGAGGATAAAATATTACAATAAAAGATATAATGTAAGCTTGCAAGCTGACCAAAGACATTTTTACACTTTAATTAGGGTAGTGATACTTATACATAAACAAATAAATTCACTTCACAGTTCTGCTTAGATAAATAAATATGCCTTATATGTATATATGTATAATATATTAGATAAATATGTTGACATCAGCCTAAAATAGTTTGCTGATCTTTACTAGTCTCCCACAGTGTGGTCAAGCTGGTTTTAAAGGGATAGTTCACTCAAATGAAAAGTCTGTCATGATTTACTCCCCCACAAGTTGTTCCAAACTTGTATTAATATATTAATTATTTGAAGATTAATTAATTGAAGAATGTCTGTAACCAAAGGCTTTTTGGACCCATCGACTTCCATAGTATTTTTTTTTTCCTACTATGTAAGGTCAATGGGGCCGTCAACTGTCTGGTTACCAACATTCTTTAAAATATCTTCTTTTGTGTTCAGCAGAAAAAAAGAAATGAATACAGGTTTGGAACAACTTGAGGTGATTAAATGATGACAGGATTTTCATTATTGGGTGGACTATCCTTTTAAAAGAGCTGACCAACAAGCTGAACATCATCTTGGCCAGACTGTGAGACCAGCTAAACCTGTTAAGAACAGCATACCATTTTAACCCTTTCTCTCTTTCCAGCAGTGTTGCTGATGACCCCTAGTGGGCCCCGGCTCCCTGACTGATAAGCAAAGATTTATAAAACACTGAGTGAAATGTTTGTTTCTTTACATAGCTGAAAAAAAATCCCTTTTGGTTCCACCGCAAGGAAAATCTTTCAAGCAGTACAGATCAAGACAAATATTTCAGGTTTAAGAGCGGCCTGCTGGAATGAATGAAGGCGATTACGAAGTTGGGTTTTTTCCACAGAAGAAAAAAAGCCCTCGTTTATTTGTGAGTTTAATTAACTCAGTCTCTCTATAAAGCGCTTTAAGAAGAACCTCGCCACCCCAACCACCAACCCCCTCCTCGTCTTCGATCTCCCTACAAGCTTTGCGAGCTCTAACACCCCCCACATCACTATGGCAACAAGTGGGATAGTAACGCATACACAATACCCCCTCCTCCCTTCAGCTTCTTTTTTGAACCCAACGGCACTGGCAAGATGATAAAGTGCTGCCAAACTTTTGAACGCACATTTTAAATTCACTTGACATATACATATGAGAATATATATATATATATTCTCATTGTAATAATAAAAAATTAACATCAATATGTCCTCTCTAAATAATCGCAAAAATGTTATTTAGACGCAGAATCTTACCTTTATCATGCTTCTTGAGTGGTGTCTTGGCCCGGTGTCACAACAGTTGTGCGGCTTCGATCGACTCGTCAGCCGCTGCTAACTCCTCCGACAGTCCAATGTCCGACGAATTACGCATATTAACTTAGCGGAAATCGTCAAACAGACCAGCGATGAATGCGAAAGTACATAATGAACAAACAAACCCAGTATTTCGTCTGGTGCGTGATTCACAAGAACAAACACCCCGTAGTCACAAATCTACTGGGACGGAAAACTTTCCATTAAATGTGTGGCTCGAGCACTCCCTCAGGCAAATGACCGAAACCAACCGGACACGAGGCAGATTTGCGGGTCAAAACAGCCTCAGTTAAAAAATTAAAGTCGGTTCGCTGCGGTGGAAAAGCTCAGCCAGAGAGCCATGACTCCAGGCAGCGTCGCCACAGCATTGGACAGCATCAGTGCACTTGTTGCGCTGATTGCTTCGGGGCGGAGAAACAGGGCGACTGTGATACGCGGTTTGTAGTCTGCCCACGGGACGCCAGCCAAAATCACAATCACCAGCACTATAACTGCGATATCAACAATATGCTTGATATCACAGTGTCCTGTAATTTTACTTTTGTTTTAACATTTATAAAATAATTTCCTCAAGAAGTTGACTATCACGACCTCAGACCGGTTTCAGCCATTAAATCAAATACATTATGCTTGTTCTTCTCTCCAATAAATATGAATAAAAAAATGTTTTTACATTTTCTTAAAAAAATGTTAGTGCTGCTTGTCAGTGCAAAACTCGCTACGCTGGATATGTGTTTGGTTGCTAAATTGTGTTGAGTGGTTTTAGCACAGTGCTAAGTGTTTGCTAGTTAGTTGGTTGTTTAAATGGCCTCAATGGACGTCCAATATGATTTTAACACTGATGAGCACAAACGTTAGCCAAAGGATTTACATTCTCCAATGAGCACGTATATTACATTTACACATTTGGCAGATGTTTCTAGCAGGCAAACGTACATGACTCCTTGGTCTACCACCAGTCAAAGCCACAAAATCAAACGGACAATTCTTAGTTTTTATGGAATATTGCAGTGTTTATGATAACAAAATTTAAACAGAATTGAGCTTAATATTGAAACCAACTTTGGCACTCTTTTTGAACTTTATTGAATCAACAATGAACATAATTAAGCTGATTAATGACATCTTCTGTAGAGCTGCTTATATCTGAATTGAACTCATTTCATAATTTACATTTAGCCTACATTTATAATTTATGAACTGTGCAACACTGACAGTTATTGAACCAAAGTGAAACAATTAAATTGAGCTGAATAATGACACTGCTTTACAGCTGAAATTTAATCAATTTCATAACTGATTAATTTTACAACACTAATTTTCCTGTTTGTTAATGTGAAGCTGCTTTAACACAATCTGTATTAATAAGTGTAACTTTACTTCAGTGTGACTATACTTATAAATGATTTATCCATGCACATTATTTTTTTAGATTCCAAATAATTCTTCCAAAACATTCATTTCACTTCCACCCGGCAATGACATCTCTTCTCTGATGACCTGTGAGGGTGGGACAATAAATGAGGGTGGGACAATAATTGCTCCTCTCCAGCAACCTGTCACTCACATGAGAGCAAACGACATCCAATCGGTTCCCAACTGACAAAAAAAGTATTGTCAGAGAAGCCATTTAAAGCAGATAAACGTCACAATAAGGAAGAAAAGACAATCGCAACTTCCATTTCATGTCGACTTTAAGCTTTTGTTCACAGATGGATCTAAGAAGCAAAGGATGATTTATATTTTTATTGAAAATTATAATGACACTATTTAGTGAATTTAAAATATTTTCTTTCAAATCATGGTTTTGCACCACTGTATTCCTCTTGTGGCAGCATTTTTAGGTTGCAAAAAGAAGAAATCCAGAAAAAACAGTGTCGTCGTCTTCATCTGCATATAACCCGTTATGTAGGTGTTTATCAGTCACTTGCAACCACACTTTATCTCCGGCCTCCAGTTCTAGGACTGCCCCTCCGGCAGCCTGGTCCTCACCTCCTTGGTAGGTGTCCATAGTGTAGATCACTCGCTGACCATTCTTCACCAGGGCCACTTTTACATTGCGAGAGTAGACAGTGATATGGTAGGTGAAAAAATAGGCTCCACTGATGGCACAAGTAAAGCGGCCGGTCTCAGGGTCGTAGTGACCCTGATGGTTATAGAGGATTTTATCAAAGCGTATTGGAGCATTGGAGGCGGGTAACTTGGTGCTTTCGCTCAGTCTAGCTGAGAAGGCACTTTTTGGTATCTCAGGCATGTCCCCCTTTGGACCTTGCTCCCCGGTGTCCCCTTTTGACCCTTTCTCACCACGAACACCAATGCTGCCTTTGAAACCTTGGTGACCAAGCTCACCTTTTGGGCCTGGTCGCCCTGGGGGCCCCAAAGGACCCTGTATGCCCTTGTCTCCCCTATGGCCAATGTTTCCTTGTGCTCCTTCAGGGCCTATAGGACCCACATCCCCTTTGATACCCTGTGGTCCTGGCAAACCAAGTTCTCCCTTCTGGCCTTTCAAACCCAGTGGCCCTGAGAAGCCTTGGGGCCCCATTTTGCCAGGTGGGCCCCTTTCTCCATTGTCTCCACGCTTCCCTTTCACACCAGCTATGCCAGGAACACCTGAAAAAGCACCACCCGGATGATAATAGCAATAGCCAACTGAAATGAATATTTACTGTATTCTATTCAACTGTATTGTATCCATACATGTACAGTTAAACCTTATACAATGTACTTTAGGGGCAGGCAAGAAAATGCATTTACAATCTTAAATCTTAATTTGCAATTTTGGGTAAATGCAAAATAATTTTTTATAATATAATAGAATAAAAATATATTTATATTGAAAATACTGTATATAATAAATGCTAGTAAATATATGAGGAAATATAACTAACTGAAATGTATAAAAATTATATTTATGTTATGAAATATCCTTCGGCCATTTTTGGAATAAATACAAAAATTATATATATATATACACACAGATCAGGCATAACATTATGACCACCTTCCTAATATTGTGTTGGTCCCCCTTTTGCTGCCAAAACAGCCCTGACCCGCCGAGGAATGGACTCCACTAGACCCCTGAAGGTGTGCTGTGGTATCTGGCAGCAAGATGTTAGCAGCAGATCCTTTAAGTCTTGTAAGTTGTGAGGTGTGGCCTCCATGGATTGGACTTGTTTGTTCAGCACATCCCACAGATGCTCGATTGGATTGAGAACTGGGGAATTTGGAGGCCAAGTCAACACCTCAAACTCGTTGTTGTGCTCCTCAAACCATTCCTTTACCATTTTTGCTTTGTGGCAGGGCGCATTATCCTGCTGAAAGAAGCCACAGCCACCAGGGAACACCGTTTCTATGAAAGGGTGTACATGGTCTGCAACAATGCTTAGGTAGGTGGTATGTGTCAAAGTAACATCCACATGGATGACAGGACCTAAGGTTTCCCAGCAGAACATTGCCCAAAGCATCACACTGCCTCCGCCGGATTGCCTTCTTCTCATAGTGCATCCTGGTGCCATGTGTTCCCCAGGTAAGCGTGATGTAAAATAAAACGTGATTCATCAGACCAGGCCACCTTCTTCCATTGCTCCGTGGTCCAGTTCTGATGCTCACATGCCCATTGTTGGCGCTTTCGGCAGTGGACGGGGTCAGCATGGGCACCCTGACTGGTCTGCGGCTATGCAGCCCCATACGCAATAAACTGTGATGCACTGTGTATTCTGACACCTTTCTATCAGAACCAGCATTAACTTCTTGAGCAATTTGAGCTATAGATATTAGGAAGGTGGTCATAATGTTATGCCTGATTGTTGTATTTGCCATATGGGAGGATTTAGAAAAAGACAAAAAAAATATTTACCAAGTTCTCCTTTATCTCCTTTTGGACCGACTTTTCCAGTTTCACCACATGTTCCTATATCACCTTTAGAAAACAAACAGTTGTATTTGTTGTATGTATTGTGTGAAACACTTATATTGCATGTAAGGAGGTGTCTTAGTGTTTTAGACTGTCAAAAAGTATTGCAAACATCTTTCCAAATTTTTTTTTTTACAGTGTTTAATTTGTGCACCTATCTGACATCATACCTTAGCTTAAAGGTGACTGATTAACTGGAGTCAAGACTTTTTCGCTTTCATTCTTACCTCTATCTCCTTTATCACCTTTGGCCCCATCTCTGCCATCACGACCTGGCATTCCATTGTGTCCTGGATCTCCAGGGATTCCAGGGTGTCCGTACACACAGCCAGAATTTTTGTCAGGAACGCTCTGCTCTGCAGCATTGATTAATACAACTAGAAAAAGCATACAAATCTGTCTGGGAAAGAACATGGTCCTCTCAAGCACCTGTGCAGCAAGAGTCCAAGAATAGTTGCTGTATTTGAGGAGGCTGAATGTGCACAAAGGTTTGAAGATTTTTGAGACTTCACATATTGCAAACCTGTTATTTCATTGGTCAGGAAGACATTGTTTAGATTACTTATTTTACCCAAATATGTTACACATCACCTGTGTCCTCTATTGTTATTCCTTTTTGTATTTTAGTTTAGATAATGATTAACCTGAAACATGCTATTGCACAATCCATATTAGCATAGAGTTTTGCTAACAAAAGCCATTTATATTCATTATATTGTGGAGTAAAGCTAATATTAAACTGAAAGCCATCATGAAAGTCAGTCTGTCACTTCCATGAGGGCTTTGGGATGTTATGTGACCCAAGCATCTTGCACTTTAATTTGCCATAATTGATTTGGTTGCTTTATAAATGTTACTGAACAGTCATAAAGTCAGTCTAAAGAGCATCATGCAAATCATTGCTTACTGAACATGGCCCCATTCAACTCCACATGGGTGTTACTCTATCTTGATTAAATTTCCACATCAGTGACACTGCAAATGCAATGCAACGCATCCCAACGCTTGACCTTATGAATAATGCTTTTCCATTTGGCTTTAAGCTTTTGAAATATATCTGTCTTCCTCCCACTCTTGAACATTAAGGTTTCAATTAGAGCTAAAAGGTTTCTACATCCATATAAGAAAATGTATAACACAGCTTAAATGTGGCACAACAAGCAGAAACATATAGGTATATTAAAATTGTTAAGGCAAAATTTTTGTTTACGTTTTATTCTTAAGGCACTGTCATATTTACTGTCGCTCTGCAAATTTTGTGGGGAAAATGTTTTCAATAGGAAGCAAGTTTCCGCCACTGCATAAAAAAGGTATTTGCAACTTTTTATCTCGCAATAGGTATAAGATATAAACTCACAACTGCAAGTTATAAAGTCAGATCGGCGTGATATAAACTCGCAAATCTGAGAAATAAAGTCAAAATTGCGGAATATAAACTTGCAATAAGATAATGTCGCAATTGCGAGAGAAAAAGTCAGAATTGTGGAATATTAACTTGCAATTGCAAGAAAAAAGTCAAAATTAGGGGATATAAACTTGCAATTAGATAATGTTGCAATTGCGAGAGAAAAAAGTCAGAATTGCGAGATATAAACTTGCAATTGCGATAAAAATGTCAGAATTGTGAGTTTACTTTTTTTCTCAGCGGTGGACGTTATAACTCGCAACTGTGAGTTTATATCTCACAATTTTGAGAAAAAAGTCAGATTTGTGGGATATAAACTCGCAATTGCAAAAAAAAAGTCAAAATTGCGGGATATAAACTTGCAATAAGATATTGTTGCAACTGCAAAAAAAAGTCAGAATTGTGAGATATGAACTGGCAATTACGAGGAAAGTGTCAAAATTGCGGGATATAAACTTGCAATAAGACAATGTCAGAACTGTGAGACATGAACTCACAATTACGAGAAACAAGTCAAAATGTGTGGGCAAAAAAGTTTCCTAAGCAGATTTCATTTGTGTTCAAGTTGGTCACACAAATTTGCGGCATTTACGAAAAGAAAGCTGCTTAATTTGAAAGTGACTTCTGCATCATTACACTGTTGAAAATGTACCGTTTTTATTGCTCGCGAAATTGTGACCGCACCTTAATTCTTTAGAAAACCACATTTTATTGATTTTAATAAACTGGAAAGCAATATCTTGATCATAAAAAAACATATAACGTAACATTAAGAATGTTTTAAATATGTAAAGAGACATATAGAGACATAAAGAGCCTATAAGCAATCCAAGATGACTATTGTAAAAACTATAAATACTTAAAATATTGTACAATATTCATTAGGTTTAAAATGTGAAATATTATTTCAATGAAAACAAGAACACATTTACCAATCATGTTAAGTTACCAATTTATTAAACATTTGGATCAAACATGGTCACCAAAACCAAGCTTATTATGAAACTGACATGGAATGTTCACACACAACAACAATGGACAACACAAACAAATATATTTATACATGTATTGACTATTATTAATCTGCATATAGTACTTCTGGTTAGTATGTGAATTGACATTTTTAATTGTTCTATTATTTTATTTTTTTCATTTTTGCTATTAAAACAGCAAAAGAGCTGATCAAAATAACAACAGGTGCAATAGAGTATCCGCAAGGGCAAACCGTTGTCCTTTACTGTACATTCAAACACTATGTAAACTAGTAAACTGTAACAGTTGCTGTCTGTTATTTGGTGTATCAACACACTGTTTGATAAGGCAGTTGTTTTGACTTGCTTAGATAAAACTTTAAGAATCACTATCACTATTTGCATACATTAAATAAATAAATTTTATCACAAGCTGAGCAAACCAAACATAAAATAAATATATCTAGCATGCTCTAATGTCTTCAAACCCCTTAGATCTGATGCCACCATCAAAGAACACTGCTTGGTAAGGGTAAGGGTGAGGGGGGTTTAAGGTCTTCTGGGTGTTTTAGGCAGGTTGCCTGGCACTCGTATAGCTTCACATAATCTGCCGATGCATGCCGTAACCAGTCATGCCCGCCTGAGATGCCCCACGGTTACTGCCCATCTGTAAGCCAATCAGATTCTGTCCCTGACGCAACTGCTCCTCAGAAAACTCTCGACGGGTGCCTTGAGATTTCCTGTCATACAAGATCAAAAAGAGTTCACATGGCACTGAGACACAACAAAATCCATTCACAAGTCCAACCAGACAGGACTTAACCCACCATTATGAATTAGTCTGGCAGCAATCTTGCTCACCTGTGAAACCAGTCCCGGTTACCTCGGTAATGTCCATCGTCTTTTGTAACAGCCACGCTACCCAGCGCCATTAGAGTTCTCTGGACGGCTGCCATGTCTTTTCCTTTAACCAAGGGAACCAACAAACACTGAAGTGACTTTGGCTACAAACCAAGAACGCAACTTGCATACTACAGTACATCACCCCAGAAAGCATTGCCTTCAAAACAATTGAAACTCCTATATTAATTTGCTACAGCTGCATGCTTTTACAAGCTAATTCCGTTGATCGAGAACTTATAAAAAATTTTTTTACTGTACCTTCCCACAAGTCTACTGTCTGAAAAATGTCTGTGGTGATTACTCCATAGGCTTCAGTTGCCTGAAGGAACTGGGAGATCTTTTCCATCTGCTTAAAGGCCATCTGTGTCTCTGGGATCTTCTTAATAGGCTCCTTACCACGCGGATACAAACTGTTAATGAGTCGACAGAGGACCTGCAGACATGGACGATAAAGGTACGGGGGAGATAAAGGTAAATAAAAGATGAACAGAATCATGCTGGTGTGATATTGTCAAACTGATATTTACTCACAGTGCCATCCATTAGCCAGTTCTGAAAGTTTTGTCTCCCCGGCTGTGGTTTTTCAGCATTTCCTCCGCACTGAGCAACAATCCAGTCCACCAGTCGAGATTCCAGCTCTGGGTCATATTTCTGCTCGATCTTCTCCTGCACCTCACGGCTCAGTCCATAACTTGGTCCTCGGTTCGCCATTGGTCACTTAAGTTGAATAATTCCCCAGTATATATAAAGAGACACTAGCTGAACCTGTGCTACAAAGAGAGATATATATATATATACACACACACACACAGTCAAACCAAAATTTATTCAGACACCTTCAACATTTTCTCACACTATCACAGTTTATTCACTATAGTTTAGAAAAATGGTAATAAAATATGGATTACAATCAACCAATCAGCTGTCAGCTGTTAAATTTAAGTACACAATTAGATAATACCAATTTAGGTCAATCAATGACCAAGCAATGCTTAATTTTGTTCAGTCTGTGGTGTAAAAGGTCGCATTAGCAATTAAAGAAAAAACACGAGCAAAACATGGTCAGGTCAAAGTGTCTGAATAATTTTGGTCCCAAATTGAATTTTACTGGTAGTCCACTGTATGAAGAATTTTTGGGTATAATATGTCAGTTTACTTTATTTTGCTATCCTCACTTACATAAATGAACTATAGTGTCCTGCATCCACTAGTAAAAAATTATATCTGGTGTCTGAATAATTTTTGGTTTGACTGTGTATATATATATATATATATATGATCATCACGAACTGGCAAGGGGTAATATTGACCTGGGTGTGGTCCATGCTTGTTTCCATGTGTTACTTTAAAGAAAAAAAAAAATCTAAATACATTTAATTTTAAACATATTTCGAACTTTATAACATAAGATCATTGCAATTATTCTATTGTTTAGAATTAGGTAGAGCGTGCAGACTGCCTGCGCAGGTTTAGCCCAAATTAGTTTGAAACTATTACATTTAAACAACTATCCTACTGATAATTATAGCCTATAATGCGATTATAGCGATGTCCACATACAAATAATTTTGTCACGGATAACGTTTTACTTACTGAAAGGAGATGTGAGTGTCGTCCTCTGGCGCAGCGAGGTCAAATCCTTCCTGTGGTCACTGCTCAGAGATGCTGGACTGAAACATCCATGCAGCGGGGATGGGGCGTGGCTCCGAGCTCACTGTCCGAGTGCGGAATCCTACTATGGAGGAGGCTTGGCTAATGAATATTAATTAGCTTACGTATCTGGACGCTGGTGGAAAGTTACCAAGTAGCGTCGGCCTCACTTAATTAACATTCATGAGCTTATCTGGAATAGCAAGAAGGACGGACTGTTCAAACAAATGCAACACTAATCAGTCTACAAACAATTTTCTCGGGTACGACTCCTTATTGTACTTCACGTATTTAAAAAATACGATTATATATACATGTACACTTCTCTACGACGTTAAATGCGTTTTCATAATACGAGATTTAAAAAAAAAAAAAAAAAAAAAAATCCGTTTGCCCTCTTAGTAATAACCACGTCCATTTCAAATTAGATTAAGATGCATTACCAATGCTTGTAAATTCTGGGAAAAAAAAAAAAAAAAACTTGAGCAGCACGTGATAAACAGGAAAAGTCTTTGAAGTAATTACTGAAATCTTTAAGCATGGTTTAAATCTCCTTTTACTTATAAAAGTAGGCCAATAAGTGAGTAAACTGAGGAATTTAAATCTTTAAACACATAATTAGTTTCTTACATTGTACTTTATAAATATTTTGAAAGTGTAAATATCAATGTATAAGTCAGCTTATATAATTCAAGAAGGTTCTTCTGTAATGCAATTACTGTTTAAATGACACCTGAATGAATCATGTGATTCACGTTTAATTGATTCACTATGCCTAAACTGCATGGTGCCATTTCAGTTTAGAGTCCTCTGATAACCAACTGATATAGAAAGGTCAGTCTGATTGTTAAAAAACACAAGCTCATCATTTGGGATGGGGGTAAAAAAGAACCCCGGCTCATTGAACACAGTCCAACACTAATCCTGCATGTTAATAAACAACCAAGCAGTTTGTGGAGCAGTGGCCCAATACGTCCTCAAAACAAACAAGGAGTGCAGGGGGCGAGGGAGAATTGAAAAGTCAGTTTGATATGCATGATTGTTTGATTTACAGTTTGATTTAAAACTAATCTGGGCTAAACCTGTGGCAGTTTCTTTTTGCATCTGCATGTGCTACATAATTCTAAAGAATAATAGAATAATTGCACTGATCTTCTATTATAATGTTGATTACCACAAAAGTGAATTTCCACTTCTTTCCTTAAAAAGAAAATTCTGGGTTACAGTGATGTATAATGGAAATGAATAGGGCCAATTCGTAAACTTTAAAATACTCACTGTTTCAATATTATAGTCACAAGATGCAAAAAATTATTTTAGTGAAAGAGAGAGAAAAATACTTTGCAAAGTTGTATGCAATGACAACACAATGCCATAACCCCCAAAACACCAAAATAACAATAAAATTATGTAAACAGCTCAAATACACAAGATCTAACAGAAGTGAAGACCATTTTAATTACTCAAAAAAAAAAAAAAAATAACATGACCGGATCCACTGTTTTAATCAATGGATCAGATGAATTTAATTTTAAAATGATGTGCGGTCAACTGAGCTTAAAGGGATAGTTCACCCAAAAATTTAGTTTTTTCATTACTTACTCACCCTCAAGTTGTCCCAAACCTGTATTAGTTTTGTTCTTCTGCTGAACACAAAAAAATGTTGGTAACCAGACAGTTGACGGCACCCATGGACTTCCATAGTTTAAAAAAAAAAAAAAAATACTATGGAAGACCGCTTGCTCAGACAAGACATCGGCAGAGACTGGATGGGTCTGGCCAGGGAACGAAAAGCCTGGCGAAGTTGTTGTGGCCTGCGTCGAAAGACCGAAATACAGGCCGACTGAAAGACTATGGAAGTCAATGGGTGCCGTCAACTGTTTGATTACCAACAATTTTTTTTTTTTTTTTTAAACGTCTTCGTTTGTGTTCAGCAGAAGAAAGAAACTTGTACATGTTTGAAACAACATGTTTTCATTTTTGGGTGAACTATCCCTTTAACTTGCACAGTTGCCTGAAACTGGAATATTCTTCAAAGGAATTAAAGGAATACAGTAATCACTGATATTTACATCAAAATACTGTGTATTGGTATACAGAGGCTTTATTTTCATAAAACAGTTTGAAAAATGGTTAAAAAAGGCACAGGAGATCTAGACAAACCTTGTGCTAGACAAACAGCAGCTTTACCTTAAAGGTTTTTATGGCACAGCATTGCACTGAGTAAACACGTAAAAGAAAGATTTTGTCCTCCCACAGTTCACTCTTTCCATTGTTCTTGTCTTGCAAGACAAAACAGGAAGCGGGTGTTTGGCAAAAGCAAGTGGGAGAGGGTCTTAAGGCTAGTTGCTTGGTAACCTGATCCCAAACGGTGGCTCACACCATGGTGGTAAGTTTGTCTATGAGGTCATCGATGGTGTAGACAATGAGCTTGATGTCATCTTTTTCAGCCATACGGTGCTGGCCGTGGCGCCGTAGAATGATGTCCACGTCGGGGCTCAGCACACGCTCGGCCACTTGCATGGAGATGTGCCAGGGCACGTCCTCGTCTTTCAGGCCGTGAATGAGACGAACAGGGCAGATGATGGGGATGGGGCTCTGCAGGATGCAGTGGTTCTCCGCCTCACTCAGGAAGTCTATACTCACAGTGTACATGCCCTCTTCGTTACTTTTCGTGGGGATCGTCCATGAACCCTTGTCTTCACACTCTTTTCTCACCTGATTAACATCAACAATATCAACACCCCAACATTTCAGACATTCAATGTGATGTTTTTTGAACACGAAAACATGTCAAACTACTTCAGTTGCATCTCACCTCTATAGGAAGTGTCTTAAAGGCTGTAACGAAATGATCTGCAGCTGTGGAAATGCCCACCAATGCCTTTGTCTTCTCTGGGCGAGCAATAGCAGCCAAAAGCATCAGCCAGCCACCCATACTGGAGCCAACAAGAATCTAAGAGACAACATACTACAGTACTTACAGTCAAAGCGAGTGTTCAATGCCATAATTAAAAACATTAGTGACCTCTAGTGGTCACTTTTTAAAATTAATTAAGAATTAAAAGGATAGTTCACCCAAAAAAGAAAATTACTCCATGATTTACTCACCCTCAAGCCATCCTAGGTGTATATGACATCCTTCTTTCAGACAAATACAATCGGAGTTATATTAAAAAAAAATATCCTGGCTAATCCAAGCATTATAATGGCAATGAATAGGGGATGAGATTTCGAAGGCCAAAAAAGTGCATCCATCCATCATAAAAGTAATCCATACGGCTCCAGTATGTTAATAAAGGCCTTCTGAAGTGAATCGATGCGCTTGTGTAAGAAAAATATACACCTAGGATGGCTTGAGGGTGAGTAAATCATGGGATAATTTTCATTTTTGGGTGAACCATCCCTTTAAGGCAAAACACTGAGCATGATTATTCCAAAATGGAAAATAACAGACGTATCTCAATTTATAGAAATTAGATTATTTTTAAATTTTTAAAAAGTCTTCTAAAAATGCAAAAGCTGCCAATTCTTCAGCTGGTCCTAATTATTGACTCATGTCTATGATCTATCATGTCTAATGGGGCAGTTGTGGCCTAATGGTTAGAGAGTCAGGTTCGATTCTCAATACTTGCAGGAAACGACTGAGGTGCCCATGAGCAAGGAACCTAAACCCCAATCGTTCCCCGGGCGCCACAGTGAATGGCTGCTCACTGCTCCGAATGTGTGTCTCCACGGTTTGCAGTGTGTGTGTTCACTACTGACTACACCTATAATGTGTGTGCACTAACTTGGATGGGTTAAATGCAGAGGACAAAT
>CM077189.1:21439265-21749265 GCA_039654105.1 Coreius guichenoti
GAAGCTCCGGCGGGCTGGACTCTAGTGGACTCTCCCAAACTCTGTCTGAGCTCAATATCAGCAAAGCAGGTGAGTAAAGTCCCCTTAACTTATCGTTGCTCCTTCAGAAAGAACATGGAGTGTCATCAAAACACTGCAGTAATGTAATATGGCACTGAGAGGCAGGCTGGCCATGAATAATGTATCAGACAAGCCTGCTTTAGGCAAACTAGAGAGTTTAGAGGGCCTGTTAGTGGCTTCTTACACCAGTCTTTAGCTCAAGAC
Organism: Coreius guichenoti; assembly: GCA_039654105.1. Lineage (NCBI taxonomy): Eukaryota > Metazoa > Chordata > Actinopteri > Cypriniformes > Gobionidae > Coreius > Coreius guichenoti. Next base: position 21,439,530 of record CM077189.1, read on the forward strand.
AAACATGGATGTGCTTTATCAAATATAGGCCTGTTAGCTGAGGGCATCCCTGTGAAAAAGCATAGCAGCGACTGCTAAACATCCTGCCGTGCCGTAGGGCGTCAAGTATCCGCTCTTGTCGGACAACAGCTCTAGTTTTATTAAAACCATCTGTCTTTTGTTTCTGTTTTTGTTTTCACTAACAAAACTCTTTTTCGCTCTCAGAGACAGGGAATGATGGAGAGAAAAGCCAGAGCTCAGCAGACTCCGAATCGAAGCAGGAAGAGAGCAAAGGGGAAGGAACATAACAGACTTCAGTGAGAGAATCAGGAAATACCCCCTCTAGTGGCTGATTTTATTAGCATGGAGGGGTTGACAGTGAAAATAGCGCAGCATCCCTCTCTCTGAAGGATCCGGATGGAGGAGACTTTGCCTTGAGGAAGCTACTGTGAAAGGCTGGGCCTTAAGAATCGTAGCGCTGCTGTTTTACTACAGTGATCGCTACTTTAGCTGATGTAGGTCTGATTTTTACTTAGAAATCCACTCTAGTTGGTAGGTACCTAGAGCGACTGGTGGGATTTGAGTCGGAAGTAATCACATTAGAATGATGAAGACACATTTGGGAGATGAGCAACACCCAATGAACTTGTGATTTTGGATTCACCAAATAACTGCCAGAGTAGTGCAGCTAATACGCACTTAAAATGCAGTCATTTTATAGGTGTAGTGTTGTAATAGTAATATCAGATTTTGATATTAAATTGTGCTTTATGTCTTTGATATCTTCAGTTTATGTTTTCACTGGGTACACATTGGTATATTCACATAATATAAGTGCTGCACTCTTGTTAAACACTCACTGAATTCTGATAAACTGTCTATGATGGTTTTGCATGACACTGCTCTTGACGGAATATGTGTATAACTGTTCACATCCCACAAATTTGTGATCCGAACATTTGCAGTGTGTTGTGATGCTACTTTGTGTGTTTTATGATGAAAATTCTTATTGTATTATGAAATCTGGCTTGATTTGAAGTCTGACTGACACTGCCTATTAACCCCTTTGAAAATGTGTTCTATAGAGCTTGCCTTACCAAACCTCTGCCCATATTTTGTCTTCCAATCATTAGCTCTATGTCCTCAATTTTGCATAAATATATTTAATATTTTCATCTGTGGGTACATTAAAATTTGAATAAATTCAAGAAATCTTTGGGGAAAAGTTGATGTTTTTTTAAACTATTTCTGAATATATTTATAATGTTAATTTATTTTAATATATATATATTATTAATTTATGTTATTTATGTTAATGTGTTTATTTATTTTGATATAAAATGATATCATATTAATTATATCATATTATACCATATACTATTATATCAGTCAACAACCATATATGCTGTGTACTAACTTAGATGCTGATTAAGACAGTGATACTGATATTCCACTGGATGGCACTGTTCACTCACAAATCTATTTGCTGCGCCACCTAATGAGTGATTGAAGCCAGTGAACATCACTGTTTTATATTCTTTCCTTTTCATATGCCAGTTGTATGTAATTATAGTGTATATGTATGTATGTATATATATATATATATATATATATATATATATATATATATATATATACTATAATTACATTAATTAATTAAAAAATTAAAAAACTAATTAAAAACATCAAAAAATTAATTTAAATGCAGCTATAGTGACCTAAATAAATATATATATATATATATTTAGGTCACTATAGCTGCATTTAAATAAAAAAATACACCGTTTTTGCTACTTTTTTGTAAAAAATTATGTCATAATTTACCCTCAAGTTGTTCCAAATCTGTATGAACAGTTGATGGGCCCCATTGACTTCCATAGTATGAAAAAAAAATACTATGGAAGTCATTGGGGACCAGAAACTGTTTGGTTACCAAAATTCTTTAAAATATCTTCTTTTGCGTTGTACAGAACAAAGAACCTCCTAGGTTTAGAACAACTTGAGGGTGAGTAAATGATAACAGAATTTTAATTTTTGGGTGAACTATCCCTTTATGGCCATATTTGGCAATGCAATTTCATTTCACATGATTAAAATGAATGTATTAATACCAAATAACAGGAAGAAATGAACTGCAGATGGGAAAACCTTTGGGAAGACCAATGTTTCCTCCCTTCGTCATTTGCCGTGTCATTTCTCAGTAAGTATTTTGAGATCTCGAACCCTTTGGCAGAGCCACTGACCTTTTCTGCCTTTTAAGTGGCGGAGCCGCACATTAATCATTAATCAGCTTACAGCACACTGGAGTTCACAGTTCTCAGCCAGTTTTCACAACCAATGAATCCATGTGGCTTTTCTGAGAGATCAGTTATGTAATTGTGACCCCTGTGCATGAGCAATAGAGACATAAGGTGGTTTAAAGGCAGACAGGACCACAGCCTTAAAACTTTGATCACACTCTCCAGTTGTAATTCCAAATCTGTCAAGCGTGTCTGTCCACTCAATCACACTCCATAGAGGTGGCATCTGGGGCCCCTCTAGTTGGTGTTTGATTGGAAACCAAAGAGCAAAGGTGCATTTGTGGATGTAATCATGGGCCTGCATGAATTATAACATACGACCAGTGTTGGGGTAACATATTACAAGTAACGCAAGTTACATAATCAGATTACTTTTTCAATTAATGCAAGTTACTTTGTTTTCCCATTTATTGACGGACAGCTCTCCTGCCCCCATGTTGAGAGAAATCGTAAGATGGAGAGGTGTTTTGTGCGATAGGAAGGAACACTCTGCAATGTTGGTCTAAAATGACTGAAATCATGAAGTTACCCCTTAAAAAATTAATTCTGAAGGTCTTTTCCATGCAGTTACAATGAATAGAAACTGGAGCTGAACTTGCACAAACTCTCTGTAACAAATGAGCTGTTTACATTTTCATATATTGGTGTGAGAGAAGGAAGGGGGATGTGTAAGAACAAAACCCCAAAAGTTAGACTTGGACTGTGGCCTTGCTCTGGAGTGCAGAGTGAAAATTCAAATCTATGCAGAGCTATTATTCAGACGGAAGGTGTCTGTACGTGTGGGCAGGGCTGAATGGCTCAAGGGAGTGAAATTGAATCTGTGGTCTTGGAGCTCTGCTACTCTTAGTCTGCTACCTCTGACAGTGATGGATTTTGTCCTGATGGGAGAGTGTCATACCATCATTTCTAATCTCTCTCTCTCTTTCTTTTTCACACACACTCATACACGCGCAGTTGCGCACACAAATGCACTGTTGCTTAATCTGTGAAAACCTAACTACAAACCACATTTAACAATGGATAGTTCAACCAAAAATGAAAATTCTGTCATCATTTACTTAATGTCATTTAAACAAAATCTGTATGACTTTCTGTGGAGCATAAAAGGTGAATTTCCTGCTGCTTTTTTCCATATAATGAAAGTGAATGGGGACTAGAGCTGTCAAGCACCAAAATTACAAAAAAAAGCACATTAAAAATGGTCAAATAGACTCATGCAATATACACCAATCAGGCATAACATTATGGCAACAATCAGGCATCCTAATATTGTGTTGGTCCCCCTTTTGCTGCCAAAGCAGCCCTGACCCGTCGAGGCATGGACTCTACTAGACCCCTGAAGGTGTGCTGTGGTATCTGGTACCAAGATGTTAGCAGCAGATCCTTTAAGTCCTGTAAGTTGTGAGGTGGGGCCTCCATAGATCGGACTTCCGCACATCCCAATTGGATTGAGATCTGGGGAATTTGGAGGCCAAGTCAACATCTCAAACTCGTTGTTGTGCTCCTCAAACCATTCCTGAACCATTTTTGCTTTTTTTGTCCATTTTGAGCACTATCACTTGGGAATAAGGTCTCTAGTGCTCCACTAAGCACTATCACTTGAGAATAGAAGTAAGATCTCCAGTGTCTAACCTGCTGTGCAGCAAAAATCAAACAGACTCCAGACAATGCCTTCTAATGTGCTTTAATCACGGCCGGAGGACCTCGTATTAATCACAGAGAAACCCACCAGCAAAAAGAGTACAACAGTTTTTATATAAAAGGAGCCAGGCAAAGGTGACATGATTCATTACATCATTTTTCTACAATATGATTGCATGATTCAGATGTTGGGGACATTTAGTTTTCAAAAGCATACAAATGTTAGTTATGATTAATTAAGAAAATCCCTAACAACAGACTGAAACTTAAAATGTTATTTGCTAAAAATCTCAGCTGTAGCTCTTAAATCAAATATGGCACCATTGACATTAATGAATTCTGGCCATATGAATCGTGACATCAAAATGCACACACAAAGATGAAATCTGAAATCGCATACTCCCTCCAGTAGGTACTTATTTTGAATAAGTAATTACTTCATGACCATAAAAAGTATGTTCTATAGTATGAATGTCTCATACTACATTGGCCATGTTGTCATTATCATGTGACCTACCAGCATCAGTTGAGTCCCTTCACTGCCATTCACAAATCTTCTCCCATGGCCTCATGGGAAAGTAAAGTGTCCATCGTATGCAAACTAATCTCATCAAAAGTAGTAGGTTTTTGCCTATTCTTTTATGATTACTGTGCATTCAGACATACTTCTTTTTTCACATACTGTTTTTCGCCTACTATATAGTAGGGAAGTATGTGATTTCGGATGCAGCCATTGGAGCTGGTCGTGTGGACCACTTTTATACTGCTTTTTTTTTTTTTTGGAGCTTAATTGATTCACTTTTATTATATAGAAAAGAAATCAATTTTAAGGACTACAACAAACGGATGGTAGGGACTACAACGAGCTTCTTTCTGGGTTGGTGACATCACGAACCCTAAAGTTCAGTAGCCCTGCCCACTGACTCGAGCACAAGTAGTAGTAGGTAAATAACAGACGTGATGCTAACACTGGATCGAGCAAGTGATAAATATGCCTTTGAAGAGTGCAAAATATTGTACAGTGCCAGGTTGTGGAAAAACACAGTAGCTGCATTGGATTTGCAGAGAGCCTGAAATTGAAAAACGATTCTGTGCAGTATACTGGGCCCGACAGGAATGCCGCAACACACTTACGTGAGTAAAAAATCGTTTGATATGTACGGACATGTCTAACCAAAATCACCAGTGTGACCAGTGATTTCTGATATGTAATGATTCATGTAGGCCTACAGTCAGATGTTTTTGTCTCAAAATCGTTTATTTGGGCCTCATTAATGAAACTTTCTTAAATATACAAGCAAATTCGGAGTAATTTGCGTGTAAAATTGACCTTTACGAAAACAATCCTCCGGATTCACAAATGCTGGGTACACCAAGGATTCGGTAGTTAAACGTGTGTATATTAATGAATTCCAAACATTCGCAAATAAGGCATGTGCTAATTAGCATAATCCCCGCCCATGAGTTACAACTACTCAAATTAAGTATCCAGGAACGCTGTGGAATCTTCCGGACTCCCTTCTCAGGTTTGGTTCCAGTATATTGCATAAATGTTAAAGAGACTAACTGGCCATATTATTAAATATTCAATTATCATGTGTCCACCAAAGCATTTTAGCCAGCTAAAAAATGCCTGGTGCTCTTCTGAAAATGGCCAGCAGGTGGCGCTTGAAAGCGCTTTGCAAGCGCAGCGTTTTTCCAGCTGAGATACTTTGGTTGCTATGATACAGAATAACCATGGCAGTAATGGGTTACTATCTTATTTGTAAGAATATTACTGAATATAAAAATGCAGTAACCAGCAATATTAACGTCTCCATTGTTGTTCAGTCGTTGTACAAGTAGGATGATTGGTCGGTGTAGTATTTGTCCCGCCCATCCTCCACTGTGATTGGACGGCTGGGTAAGAAGTGAGAGTGAGGAGCGCCGCCTATTACCCAAAGCTGATTAGTTAAAAAAAAAGAAAAATAATAAAGGGCAAATCAACTCCTGAAATATTATTATGGTACATAGTGCATCAAAATGCAATATCATCAGTTTGCCTAAATTAGAACGCATAACGTTCAAATGTTTTGCGCACCATTTACACGTGGTAGGGAGCAGGTGTAAATTTCTTTCGTACCAACTAACATTTTGAAAATACGAACAATTTCGCGAATCTGAAAATTTACGTCAGAATGGCTTTACGAACAATTTACACAAAAATTTGTTCTGCTCGTGTTTAATGAATGAGGCCCATTGTCAGTAAATCAAACCAGTGACTGAACAGACAACTTCACATTGTTTCTTTAAGTACGATGAAAATAATCTGTTATTTAAACTGTGATTAAATTATATATAGAAAGCGAACAAAGAACACTCCCTTTACAATCGCTGGAGCTGTCAATCAAACAGCGCAAGTTTATCAGTGACTGTTCTGGATTCTTGCGCAAAACTCCAATTAGAATCAACAAATCTCTTATTTACATTGTGTTTGCACTGTTAGTTATGATGAAAGCATTTGTTAGTGTGCATTCATGTGCTCAACATCGGCTACATGTTCATCACTGCAACCTTTTATGCCACGATCAAAATAAAATGCTATAGACCTAAATAAAATGTTATAATCAACACTTCACGATTAGTTAACCTTAAAGAACTGTAATAGTAAAAACATGCTAAAAGTTTTCAAGAGAATTCAACAAGTAATACTTAGCTATTTCATATGGAAAGATGTTAGCCAATCACAGCAGTGGGCGTTTACACTGAAGTCTCACAGCAGACACGCCCCTTCAAACAGAGCGTTCAGAGCAGGCGGCTAAAATCAGGGTAGGAAAAATGCCTTTTATTTCTAAATTATGGCAATTTTTGATGTAAAAATCATACTAACATTATAAGTGCACCCCAGGAAACAATATAAAATAATGCAGTTCACGACCCCTTTAAATATTAAATAATTATTTGATTATAATTTAACAGTCTTAGGCCCGGTTTCACAGACAGGGCTTAGACTAAGCCAGGATTAAGCCTTAGTCCAATTAGGACATTTAAGTAGCTTTTATAAATGTGCCTTAGAAAAAAAACATCTTCAGACAAAACAATAGCACTGACATATTTTAAGATATGTCAGTGCAAGTTGCTATCAGTTAAAACAGCTCAAACATGCATTTTATTCTGGGACTAGACTGTGAAACCGGGGTTAATGAAGAAATCTAGAAGCAATTATACTCACAAAAAATACATCACCCTCAAATACAAGTAAATATATTAATTTGCTGCTTAATTATTGCTTGATTCCTTGAAAAACTTGGAAAGGCAGGTGATTTAGAGTTTTAAATCAGATGAACTTGTGCCCACCTGGCCTCGTGTTGCCACCCACGGCATGTCACTCACACAGGAAGTGATATTGGCTGTCCTGTCGCTGCTTGTTAACAGCTGGTTCACTAATGATCCTCCGCCTGTCGGCTCGCGGTGCAGCGTGGAGGGAGAGCCGCAAGCGTCGTCCTCATCAGTCCTGTCGGCCCGTCTCAGCACACCGCCTGCGGGGAAAAGACCCTCGGCACTGTACACCAGTGAGCTGCAGGTCTCACGTCATGATCGAGCAGATCAAGGGTAATTGTAATTAGACAGTGACACTGGGTGGCAGTAGGATGCTTGTAATGAGGGCCATGGGGTGGTCTAATGTAGAGACAGAGTGAGAGAGAGAGAAGCGGAGATATCATGCATTTATGTTTTATAAGGATTACCGGCAAAGGTCATGCCGGAGTCTTGCTGATGCTCAACAGCTATATAGAGTACAGAGTGCTAAACAAAAGGAGGACAGAGAAACTCAGGAGGAGACAGCTTGACTCTGCCACACTACGGCCTCTGACAGGCAGGACTGACTGCTTGTCTGTGTCCATATGGGTGTGTGGCGCAGAGTGATCTGATGTACAGTAAGTAGGGTGGCAAAACTCTGACATGTTGCGCATTAACTGTACAGCACTAAGACTGATAATAATCAATATACTTCACACAGATTCATATGCTACTACAAAAGAATTATGTTATATTTATATATTCGTTGGCCACGAATTATGAAATGAAAGTGGGCCGCATGCTTCAGATAAGATGTGTAAGCAACTAATAGTAATAACTTTTTCCTTTAAACATAGGAAATACTGCTACAAATACCAATGCAAAATGTTTTCGCTTAAAACAACAATCGCTTCACTATTTAAAAATTAGGAATATTAAACATTTTCCATGCTTATGTATGCAAATGTAAATAATGTGCAGGGAACGTGTAGGCATATATATATATATATATATATATATATATATATATATATATATATATATATATATATATATATATAAATATACACAGTAAAAAACGTATTATTTTTTTTTAACCCAATGTTGGGTTACACATATTGGGTCAATATGTTGGGTTATTTTACAAAAATGTAGGGTCATTTTAACATCGTTGGGTTATTTTTAGTAATAACCTGGCCGTTGGGTTAAATACAGTTTCTATGCAGTGGGATCGCTGGCGATTGAGCGTGCTGATCAGGCAGGCCGCTGGCTCGCTCGCTGGATCAGGCCTGCTGCTGGCTCGCTCGCTGTTCCGCTGCAAGGCTCTGCTGACTTCGGCGAGAAGGCGTAGGCTTCGAGTAGGAGAATCAGCGAAGGTCCTAAGATCGTCGCTGAAGGAGATTAAATCTGAATCCATGGCAATTTGAGCGTCTTATATAGGCAGATGCCCCGCCCATTCTGACGGGCTCTGCGCTCAGCTCGGCGGGCTTCGCACCGATTGGTTCGCGCAGTTACGCCGCTCTGCCATTGGTTTGTGCAGTTCCCACTGACCAGCCAATAGCGTGCGAGTAAGCCTCAGCACTGTTATGGCTGTGCAGTAAGCACTGCATTATTTCATAAAAAGCTTCAGTATTTCAGAGAAAAGGAGTTTTCCCCTAGCGTCTAGCAATAGACGCAATATGACTGACCGTTCGAAAGGGAACAGGAGAAATATTGTGCAACCAATGTAGGGTCATTTTAACATCGTTGGGTTATTTTTAGTAATAACCTGGCCGTTGGGTTAAATACAGTTTCTATACAGTGGGATCGCTGGCGATTGAGCGTGCTGATCAGGCAGGCCGCTGGCTCGCTCGCTGGATCAGGCCTGCTGCTGGCTCGCTCGCTGTTCCGCTGCAAGGCTCTGCTGACTTCGGCGAGAAGGCGTAGGCTTCGAGTAGGAGAATCAGCGAAGGTCCGAAGATCGTCGCTGAAGGAGATTAAATCTGAATCCATGGCAATTTGAGCGTCTTTTATAGGCAGATGCCCCGCCCATTCTGACGGGCTCTGCGCTCAGCTCGGCGGGCTTCGCACTGATTGGTTCGTGCAGTTACGCCGCTCTGCCATTGATTCGTGCAGTTCCCACTGACCAGCCAATAGCGTGCGAGTAAGCCTCAGCACTGTTATGGCTGTGCAGTAAGCACTGCATTATTTCATAAAAAGCTTCAGTATTTCAGAGAAAAGGAGTTTTCCCCTAGCGTCTAGCAATAGACGCAATATGACTGACCGTTCGAAAGGGAACAGGAGAAATATTGTGCAACCAATGAACGATTAGTTCACGACAGTTAGAATGTTTTCCAACCCACAAATTACCAGTTTTACCGTAGTAACACAAACTGCAACTATGGTATTTTGGCAGAAATGTGGTATATTCATTATGAATGTTGTCATATGAATATAGTCATGCATGTTGCTATTAAATGCATTACAGGAGTAGCTAAAGTGTACAATTATAGGATTTTTTCTTATGTAGCTATGACATTTTTTGCCTTTATTCTAAATGTGTTGTACTAAATGTGTTATACTTGTGTTTTAGACAAATGAATTCATTTGTTAAGCAAAGGCTACAACAATTGGACCTCTGCCATTTATTTCAAGGTGAGTAAGCCTAGTAATACACAAAAGGTTTTTATTTTTAAAGACTAGTTTACTTTTCTGAAAATATTTCTTTTTTTTTTCTGCTTTATTCTAGTGCAGAGGAAGGAGTGGATGAAAGGTTTATGCTGCTTGATGACAGTGGTTCTCGATCCTAGTCCTGGAGTATTCCCAATAGTACACAATTTGGATGTCTTCCTTATCTGACATACATTTCCGGTCTTGGAGTCTCTCTACTAACAAGCTGGTAAGTTGAATAATGATTAGAGAGGCCAAATGTGCAGTGCTGGGGCTACAACCTGTTTATTACTTATGTTTGTTTTTTTTCAGTTGTCTTCCCTCATTTTCACATACAGTATGTTTTAATTTCAATAGAGTTCGAGTTGTCTGATGACTGACTGATTGAATGGCAAAAGAACGTACGAAGCCTTCACAGCCAAGTCGAGGAGTTCACGAGACGTACAACACCTCAACAAACTGCAGTGCATGGATTTGATTCTCTGGAACAAAATCTATTGAAGAAATGAGTAGAGAACATCACAGACTTCATGACTATCCTGGAATGGTTTAATGATGTTCATTATAGGGAAGGGGTGTCTTATTGGAGGAAAATTGTTTTGGCTGTGTCTAAGTGCATATGAATTTAGGTCCGCACAACATGTGGTATAGGTGAAAACTGTTTTTTCTTTTTCTGTAAACTTGTCTTTCAAAGATGATCATGGAGAAATGGCCTTTAAAACCCTTCCTGCCATCCTGCCATCATCGCCATACCTCACAAATTTCAAATACCTCACAGCCATCCTAGGTGTATATGACATTCATCTTTCAGACGAATACAATCAGTTATATTAAAAAATGTCCTGGCTCTTCCAAGCTTTATAATGGCAGTGAATGGAAGCCCAAAATTTGAAGACAAAAAAAATGCATCCATCCATTATAAAGGTTAGAGCCCCCTGTGAGTCGATGTATAGAAAAATAATTTAGGAACTAGATTTTCTTTAAAATATACTTATACATACGCTACTAAGGCTTCTGGAATCGTTTTTGTGAGAATTTTACTTCCGCATCTAAAAATGCCAAAACCGGAAGTGACGTAACGGGAGGGAGTACGGTCAATTTCAACAATAGGAAAACAATGGATCGCAATGATAGTTTGGACGCTGAGGAAATTGTAAATGTTTATTCATACTCATATCACGGACCACAGCCATACAATTATGACAGACAATTAGGGACAGGCCAGGATTAGACAGAGCAACGATTAGAGGAGATATATTAAGTTGTTGTGTGAGGAGAGCCAGCGGAGAACAGAGCAGGTGTCTCGGTGAGAGACCAGTGTTAGCTAATGATATGTGTACACTGTGCTCAGATCACAATACTGTACAGATTATTATCATGTATCAGGCAATAGCAAAGCTGGTATTGGTCATCTAAGAGTATTGATACTTACCAATAACAGAAACTAATAAGCTTTGATCAGGCGTATGTCACACTCGTTAATATCCGTCCACACTAAACGTTACGTGATACTAACCTTACGTGATATAACGTTAGCGGTTTTTCATCACGACTGATTTGGTAGTTAGCAAATGTTTTAAAAAACAAGACGTACGGTGCACAGTTCACGTTTTCTTCGAGCTGCATCTCTGACGGATCCGTGACCGTCACATCTCCCGCTGTATGTATAGTGTTATTGTTGTATGTGTTTCATGTTATCCCTTATTCATTAATTTTGTGTTATGGGTTTATTTCGTGCTGATTCACCGATAGTGTGAGGATGTATATGACGCCATGAGTATGTAGTTGAGTGAACTTGAATGTACATACATGGCATGAATAAAATATTTACCAGTAAGTTACATAATTAAAAACAGTTTTGAAAAGTGTGAGTGTATGCATTTGTGTTAATGTACATTGTATTCATCAATGTTGAAATTGATTCACGTAAAAACAGGCAAAGAAGCATCGCGTGTGGATGTTTATTCATTTAATATAATGCTTTACACGAGTATTACAATGTTGAACTCCATCATATCGTCGGGATGATAATCCTCCGGTCTAAAGTGAACGCTACACACCCACCGCGTGTTGCGAAGCAGATGCAGAAGTGAAGTCCCGTCTCTTTACCTGCACAAAACGCCACCCAGGCAGGTTTCCTAACTTTTTTTGTTAGGAAACCTGTGGACTCGATGTCCTGACAGGCTGGACACAATAATTTACCATGACGAAAGCACTCTGACTCCTACTGAATACCAACCTATTCTGCACTGAACCAACGCAGAGCCCGGCAAAGGACTCCCTCTCGTGACGTAATATGACGCAATGTTGAAAAAAAAAATGTTTTTTTTTACAAACAGCAAACGAAACGGTCACTTTATCTACTAAATTTGTGCCCTCATGTCTTTTTAAAACATTTTAAATCCTGCATTAACTTTTCATACAGTATTTTCATACAAGGTTATTCATTTTGAAAAAAAAAAATTAACCTGCAATATGCCCTTTTAAAGTAATCCATGTGACTCCAGTGGTTTAGCCTCAATTTTATGAAGGGACACGAGTGCTTTGTGCAAAAAAACATAATTCTTGCGCTCACGCCACAAGTCTGCTCTCTCATCAACACAACACGCATGCGTCAAGCTACTCTCGTGAACATGCGTTGGAGATTAATATTTTGTAAATTAAGTGGTAAATTATGGTTAAGGGATAGAGTATACTCACCTTGCATCATAAAATTGAGGCTGAACAGTCACATGGATTACTTTAATGTCTTCACTGCCTTTCTGGGCCTTGAAAGTGGTAGTTGCGTAGACTATCAATGGAGAGAAAGAAAGCTCTCAGATTTCTTTAAAAAGATATTAATTTGTGTTCCGAAGATAACAAAAGTCTTACGGTTTGGAACAGCATGAGGGTGAGTAAATGATGACAGAATTTTTATTTTTGGGTGAACTAACCCTTTAACAGCAGGTGTAATGACTAATTGGAGTGACCATTTTTTAATTCAGTACAGCACTGCTTCATTGTAACTTTTACGTAATTTAACACTGCTGATGATGTCACAGTGCATGCCAACTGAACTTTATTTATTCTTTTAAGGTTGGAACTAACATGGTGCATTACCTGAACAGTGAAACAAGCCAGGATCCACATGACTTGATGCTTGGGGACAAAGAGAACTCGCAAGTTTTTATCATTTTCAGTGTGGAGGCAGTTAAACAGAAGTTATTATTACTTATTTCAAGCACTGGATGTATGTTTCAGATTTTTTTTTTTACATCTATGACATAAACTATCCAAAGACCTCTGCCCCCATTTGGGAGTTTTTGCAGCATGCAAACTTTAATATATCCGGAGAAGTTCCTTCAACACATTGCTGCCTCATTAAGAACTTTGATTATCATCATTTGTATTTGTAGTTTTGTTACTTAAGGTATGTTTACAACACATCAATGCATACAGTGTAGGTTTTTTAATAAAGTTGTTTATTTCTGGATGGATTTAATGTTATGAATTTGTGTATTGTCAATGTTTGTATAGGTTTTGAATTTAATATTACTGTACACTTGTGTAGTTTTAAATTTAGTGTTCATTTTTAATTTTTGTGTTGTATGTACACATTTTATGTTTACTCTATGTACATGTTTGTGTAAGTTTTAAATATAGGTTTTGAATGTGTACTGTTTGTACACATTTTTATAGGTTTTGAATTTATGTGTGCTGTGTATTTTGAATTTAATATGTACACATTTATGTATATTTACATTAAATGCTAGACTCCCCAATATTTAGTTTGACATTTAAAAAAATATATATATTTTTAAACAAATAAACAATCTGTATTTGAAAACAAAGTGTATTTTATATATTAAAATAATGACATAAATAAAAATAAAAATTTAACTCAACTGTTGGGTTACTTTTACCCCAACTGGCGTTTAACCCAATGCATTGGGTTAAAATAAACCACAGTTAAGAAGGTGCTATACTAACCCACAGTTGGGTTACTTGTTGTGTTATTTTTAACCCAACATTTTTAAGTGAGTGTATATATATATGTATATTTATATATGCAGGCCTATACATTCCCTGCACATTATTTGCATTTGCATTAACAGCTTCAACTCTTCAGGGAAGGCTTTCCACAAGGCTTAGGAGTGTGTTTATGGGAATTTTTCACTATTCTTCTAGAAGCGCGTTTGTGAGGTCAGGCACTGATGTTGGACGAGAAGGCCTGGCTCACAGTCTCCGCTCTAATTCATCCCAAAGGTGTTCTATCGGGTTGAGCTCAGGACTCCTGACTCAGTCAAGTTCCTCCACACCAAAATTTGCTCATCCATGTCTTTATGGACCTTGCTTTGTGCACTGGTGCGCAGTCATGTTGGAACAGGAAGGGGCCATCCCCAAACTGTTCCCACAAAGTTGGGAGCATGAAATTGTCCAAAATGTCTTGGTATGCTGAAGCATTAAGAGTTCCTTTCATTGGAACTAAGGGGCCAAGCCCAACCCCTGAAAAACAACCCCACACCATAATCTCCCTCCACCAAACTTTACACTTGGCACAATGCAGTCAGGCAAGTACCGTTCTCCTGGCAACCGCCAAACCCAGACTCGTCCATCGGATTGCCAGACAGAGAAGCGTGATTGGTCACTCCAGAGAACACGTCTCCACTGTTCTAGAGTCCAGTGGTGGCGTGCTTTACACCACTGCATCCGATGCTTTGCATTGCACTTGGTGATGTAAGGCTTGGATGCAGCTGCTCGGCCATGGAAACCCATTCCATGAAGCTCTCTACACACTGTTCTTGAGCTAATCTGAAGGCCACATGAAGTTTGGAGGTCTGTAGCTATTGACTCTGCAGAAAGTTTGCGACTTCTGCGCACTGTGCGCCTCAGTATGTGCTGACCCCGCTCTGTGATTTTATGTGGCCTACCACTTCGTGGCTGAGTTGCTGTTGTTCCCAATTGCTTCCACTTTGTTATAATACCACTAACAGTTGACCGTGGAATATTTAGTAGTGAGGAAATTTCACAAATGTACTTATTGCACAGGTGGCAACCTATCACGGTACTACGCTTGAATTCACTGAGCTCCTGAGAGCGACCCATTCTTTCACAAATGTTTGTAGAAGCAGTCTGTATGCCTAGGTGTTTGATTTTATACACCTTTTTCCATGGAAGTGATTGGAACACCTGAATTCAGTGATTTGGAGGGGTGTCCCAATACTTTTGGTATATATATATATATATTTGAGTCTTATTTTAAGTTTGCATGTTATAGAATACTAATGTTATAGCTCTAAATTATGTGGAGAGGAGACATAGGAGGATAGGAGAACAACTTAAAGGGATAGTTCACCCAAAAATGAAAATTTTGTTTACTCACTCTCATGTTGTTTCAAACCTGTATGACGTTTTTACTTCTGTCTAACATGTAAGACAAAAGATTTTTTTTTTTACATGTAATAGAAGTCAATGGGATCCAAAACCAAACCAATTGGGTCATTTTTGTTCTATCCCACTCTCCCCTATACATCAGTCATAAACAGTGAAAACACCGGTGTTGATATAATTATCCCAATAATTTACTTCCATTGTTTATTTTTGTTTTTCACATTCTTCCTGACCGAAACAGATGGAGTGACCCGTCGGCTTGTACATAATGTCCAGTATTGAAGAGCAGAAACAGAACAGAACTCAAACCTGTGTCTCAGCTGGCTGTGATATATCAGTCTCTCCAAAGTACAGACCATGCTCTACACTCACACAAATACATACATTGTTTAAGCCTTCCACCTCACAGATTACAATATTATTTCCTGGCAGATTGCGAAATGATTCATATTTATTACCGCTTAATATAACAATTTTTCTTATTTATCTGTCAGCTGGAGCCAAAATACATAAATCAAATATATAGGGATGCAGACTGTAACAATATGTAATTACCACAGTGTCTGGGCCCTCTCCCAATAAACACAATTACAGTGACGCATATTGCTCATATTGGGTCAGATTTTACAGGGCGGCAGACTTTTATGATTCTCACACAGTCTCCGTGTTTATGTGCTGCAGTGTCTCAGAGTGACCGATGCATCGGCTGTTGTACGCTTTTCTAACAGAATCCAGAAATGCAATGTAGCGTTCATTCAAACTAATGAATATCTCTGAATCATTATTTTAATGTGACTTTTTAATCGCATGAATTATAAGTGTCATTTGCATCTGGAGACGACAAAGCAATCAAACTCAAGCAAAACCAACTGAAGTAACTATAAGATGCAGAGACAGAAAAATCATTTTACTCACTAGTTAAATCCTCAGCTTCTCTACCTTTATATACTAATGTCTTTATTCATCAAGCACCATTTATTCTGAGAGTTTTTTCTTCTCTGAGAAAATAAAAATGCCCAGAGGGACTTTCTGATCTTTTATGTACAAATATGTTATGGCTCGTCTCCAACTCTCTATTCACTGCATCCAATAACACATCCACTAATAAACGCGGCTCTAGAGATAACACAATGCGGTTGCCTTTGGCCTCTTTTAAAACATACAAATAAACAATTATATCTGGGGTCCTCCTGTGGAATTCCAAAGAATATGTTCCCATGTTGAATTATGAGCAACTCTTGGTGTAATATGAGGCAGCTGACTTATGAAACAGATATATTGCTGTAGCTCCAGTTTTCGCTTTCAGGAGACTGAAGGGCATTTCATGCTATTAACCTCCGGTCTGGGAGAAAATTCAGCTGGGTGCGTGATTGAAATGCTTCTCATGGCAAGGGCCTTGTAGTGAGGTCCCTGATTGTTTGCCTTGTTCATTTCTGTAATTCTCTTCATCATGGGGCTCTCAGAGAATCTATTAAAAGCACATGGCTATATTTTTAAAGGTTAAGCTCAGCTTTTCAGCCTCACCAATCAAGCAAGATGAGTTTTAGATGAAAAACAGCCATTATTTGGAGGTTAGCTGCTTCTCAGGGTAGTCGCTCCCCTTGGATTTTTACGTGTTGCTTCAGTCCATGGGAAGATGGCTGTATTTAAGGTTCAAAATTTGCCACTTAAACCATTTTGAAAGCATTAAGTAAGTCAAAACACATTTCTATTAAATACTTAGTGTTTGCTGTTCAAATGGCTGCTTGTAACTGAAATTTAATCCTTGGTGTCTGTGTGTGTATATATATATATATATATATATATACTGTATATAGGCTAGATAAATATAATTCGCATGAATATAAATGCAGTATCATTTAACAACAGTAGGGTGCGATGTTGCATAACTAAACTGACACAAATGCTCACAGTCACTTGTTCAACAAATGCTCTCTTGTTGATGACATGAAATATTTTGTTTCAAATGTAACCTTGCTTTCAGCATATTTTTGCCTAAATATTTTATTGCTAACATGAAAATGAATATGAATATAATAATAAAAAATATATATTAAAATTAAAATTAAGTGGTTATGTACATATAAAATATATTTTTAAATTATATATATTGTTTTTATTCATATTTTTATTCATAGTTTTTATTCATTTTATTCATATTCACATGAATAAAAAATGCAGTATCATATTTGACAGCACCAATATATATATATATATATATATATATACACATACATACATTATATATATATATATATATATATATACTTTTTTAATATTTTAAAAAGCGATTATTTATGTACATATAAAATATATTTTTAAATTTTATATATATACTTTTTAAAATATTTTAAAAAGTGGTTATTTATGTACATATAATTCGCATGAATAAAAACTGTAGTATCATATTTGACAGCACTAATATGTATATATGAGATACTGCACTTAAAAAATACATATATATACATTCAATTCAACCAGCATTAAATCTTTTTTTGTCTCTTTCTTTGGACATCTGTCTCTTCCTGTCTCTCTCTTTCTCTCACTTTCCTCTGTCCTCTCATGCCTTTTCTTGCTCTTGTACCTTTAAGTGCATATTTGTGAAGTTTGTGGTTATTTTTCCTGCATTAAACACTTAATGTCAGGGTGAAAGGGGTACGACATCCATAAATTAAACAAACGAAGAGCAAAATATTAGCAGTTAGTTCCAGGTTTACAATTCTTCAAGACATTTAGTTAGAGCACTAATAAAACTTTGATAATGTCTAATTTTGACTTTTTAAAGGTACATATTTTATATTTTCTCGGTTAAACCTGTGACACATCTATAATTCTGATATTTTACATTGCCAACCCTGACCAGACAAAGATTTCTAATAATACACTGCACCGCTCCTGATTGCTGCTGGAAAACTATGCGTTTATAAGGAAAATCCATCTCTTTTCAGGAATTTGTTTTCAACCACACACATTACGATAATTGGTTGCTTTTTAAAGAGAAACTTGATCCAGTGTGTGTGTGGATAATTATACAGCTTTTGGTTTCTCTCTAGAAGAATTTTCTTCCCCCTCTTCTCTTCTCATGTACTCAGTCACAAACTCAGCGGCACACCCACATAAACACACAGACACAGAGCCACAAACTCATACACACTCAGCCAGACACTAATCAATGTAACCACAGTGAGGCTGATTGGTTTACAGACACACGTTTACAGACCAGCCTCCACACTTCTCAGTATGTCTTATTGGCCAGAAGTATTTAGTTTGTTTAGACAGCTAGCAGTCTTGGCTAACCACTGCTAATTAGGCACCATAAAGCTGTACTGGAACAAACAGTGCATGCTAGCTGAGCTTTAAATCAACACTCGGCGTATGCTGAAAGGAACATAAATTGCATTTTAATTGCTCCCACTAATTCCATGAGGAACATGTTTGCTGAGATCAAAATGATCATAATTAAAAATGCTCCATTTCATTTCATTTCTCATCCCCTTTTTTGTACCGTCATGCAGGGTAAATGAGAAATGATGAAATATCCCTCTCATTAAACCCTCTTTCTATGTTTCTTGATGAAGTGTAAGGTAAGATTAAATTGCTTTATAAGAATTATGAAATAAACCTACTTAGCCACATGTAGACCAATTTACAGCCACTGGCGCTAAGGCGATATGCAGTTATCATCTGAGAGCATGACAGTTAGATCTACTAAGTCTTAAAAGTTTGCAAAAAAAACTTTATATAAAAAAACAAGACATTAAAGAGATAGTTCAGCTGAAAATGAAAATTCATAGTGATCACATACGATAAGGATAAAAAAGCACCATAAAACCACCATAAATTAGTTTTTACGACTCATGAAGACTATTTTAAACGTCTACTTATACACTGAAAAATTGAATTTGGAGTCAAAATAATGGTGTCAACCTCATTGATACTAAAACAGCATTGATTCTCAAGTGTATGTGTGGACTAATTTATGATGTTTTTAGTAAATAATGACAGAATTTACATTTTGCATGAACTATCGCTTTAAATTCTGCTCAAGCTCTTTAGGTCCAAAAAATAAGATGGAAGCCCAGAGGCTGGAAAATCTGATAAGCACAATGAGCGTTCCAGATACTTTAAATGTCTTTATTGAGACACACTATTACAGTGCATTTGTCTATTCTGTCTGGAGTCACTGCGAACCACATGGAGCATGCTGGAACCATTACATATCTAAATTTACAGCACTGTTCTAGTCCAAGGCCATATTTTGTAAGATATATATCTGTAGAGCTGCCTACAGACCCAGTTAACATACCAAAATACCCCTGCAAACATACAGCGTACGTATACACAACCGACTGCATGTAGAGACTGCATCCACGCCAAGCTTTTTATTGACAACATATCCACTTATAAACAAACAGCAATTCACACCACTTTACACAGACTTCACTGCTGTCTGAACATGTGCAGGTTATGATATTTTTCCTGTGCCAGTGGTATTCGTCTGTAACTAATATGGAAAGAGAATTTTTCTCTCCGCTGGCTGGCTCACACAGCCAGTTGTTTTCCATTTGTAGAAATGGCAATGCGGTCTTTTTCGTTTTCCCCCCATTTGTCAACTTCTGAACGCACATCTCTCATCACAGTTTGTTAATTGTTCCACGTGTTATGGCTGAGCCAGCGAAAGCACACAAATGCTTCAGCCCACCAGCCTATACTGAGCCATGAATGCGGCTGCTGACTCTGTATATTTAGGTGGAGCGCGGTACACAGCTGGCTGAACGCACAGCGCTGGCGTGTATCGCAGGGAACGGCTGCAGCGGGTGATTGTGGGGAGTTTGAACATGATGGGAGGTCTCAGAAAGGTCAGGAGAGGAAGAGGCCGCTGCCAGCTCTCGTTTTTGATCTGTTTCACAGAGACTTGGTCATAAGAATTGAGAAAAGGTGATAGATAGATAGATAGATAGATAGAGAGATGGATGGATGGATGGATGAATGGAAGAAAGAAAATGAAGGAAGGAGGGAAAATGATGGATGGATGGATGGATGGATGGATGGATGGATGGATGGATAGAAAATGAAGGAAAGAGGGGGATGGATGGATGAATGAACAGTCAAAAAATAAACAGATAGACAAACAAACAAAGAAATAGAGACAGACAGATAGAAGGATGATTTATTTAATAGACTGATGGATGGATGGATGGATGGATGGATGGATGGGTAGCAAATGAAGGAGGGAGATGGATGGATGAACAGTCAAAAAATAAACAGATAGGTAGACAGACACAGATAGATAGAGAGATGGATGGATGGAAGAAAGAAAATGAAGGAAGGAGGGAAAATGATGGATGGATGGATAGATAGAAAATGAAGGAAAGAAAGGGATGGATGGATGGACAGTCAAAAAATAAACAAATAGACAAACAAATAAAGAAATAGAGACAGACAGATAGAAGGATGATTTATTTAATAGACTGATGGATGGATTGATGGATGGAAGGAAGAAAGAAAATTAAGGAAGGAGGGAAAATGATGGATGGATGGATGGATAGATAGAAAATGAAGGAAAGAGGGGGATGGATGGATGGAGAGTCAAAAAATAAACAGATAGGTAGACAGACAGATAGATAGAGAGATGGATGGATGGATGGATGGATGGAAGAAAGAAAATGAAGGAAGGAGGGAAAATGATGGATGGATGGATAGATAGAAAATTAAGGAAAGAGGGGGATGGATGGATGGATGGACAGTCAAAAAAAACAAATAGATAGACAAACAAATAAAGAAATAGAGACAGACAGATAGAAGGATGATTTATTTAATGGACTGATAGATGGATGGATGGAAGGAAGAAAATGAAGGAAGGAGGAAAAATGATGGATGAATGGAAAATGAAGGAAGGAGGGAGATGGATGGATGGACAGTCAAAAAATAAACAGAGACAGACAAACGAAGAAATAGAGACAGACAGATAGAAGGATGAATTAGTCAATAGACAGAAGGATGGACAGACAGACAGATAGCTAGATAGACAGACTGACACTTGAAAGTATGGATAGATAGATAGATAGACAGCTGGATGGACAGACTGACACATGAAAGTATGTATAGACAGATGGCAGAGAAAGAAAGAAAGAAAGAAAGAAAGAGTGAGGGAGAGACAGAGCAATTAAATGAGAAAGGGCTCAGCTGTGAGCAGCTCTGTTCAGATGACAGTAAATTGAAGATAATACAGAATTGAAGTGGGTTTGACGTCTCTCGAATGTCTTGCACAGACTGTCTGAGCTCACAGGCACAAGGACTGACGTGCATCTTCACTCACCCTGATCATCAGTCCTAATGACACACATCAGCATCTGAGGTTCACGTGTGTTTAGGAGTCACACTTTCACCAAAACACACCAGGAATCCATGTGTCTGACTGGGTCCATGTCTAGCCTCACACATATGTCTCTCTTTTTCTTTTTTCTTTTTTTTAAGTTTAAATAGCTAGACTGAGGCACAAGCTTAAAACCTAATTAATGCTCAGTGCAGAGATCATTAGCACACTGCATTCCAAAAGAGAAAAGTTCAGATTTGGGTTCTCGTGTTTCACTAATTCCCTCTTGACAGCGCTGTGGTACTTGTGCTTAGGAATGTGGAGAAGATTACACATTGCTTTTAATTGTGGCAGCTCGTTTGCATATCTTTCTAAATCATAATATATGGTAATGAGCATTTTCCTTGCATTGAGAGTCCCAGGCAGCAAATGTGCCCTAAAAATGTCTGTAAATATTAGTTTTCCTGTCAGCTCAATGAAATTCTCTTGAAATGTTTTTAAATAGCATCACTTCTATTTATTTTCCAAATGCATTGCAATTAAAATTAACATTAATTAGTTAGTGGTCTTAAATATCCTGAAACTTTAGTTAGAGAGACAAACAAATCAGTTACAGTTCTGAAATTTGACACAGGGTTTTTACAGAAGGCTGCCCTGTTCTCTGCAAATTAGACAATATTTCACTAAAAATAATGAAGTGGTAAGTGACATGGCCTGGCGGATAGTGCACATGGTTGTGCTAGGGTCATGACTCGTAGTAAACTAATTATAATATGTTTAAAAATATTACATTAAAAATGGAGAACAAGAAACTTAAAGTTGGACTAATAATTTTTTTTTTGTACAAACTCGATTCCAAAAAAGTTGGGACACTGTACAAATTGTGAATAAAAACAGAATGCAATGATGTGGAAGTTTCAAATTTCAATATTTTAGTCAGAATACAACATAGATGACATATCAAATGTTTAAACTGAGAAAATGTATCATTTTAAGATAAAAAATAAGTTGATTTTAAATTTCATGGCATCAACACATCTCAAAAAAGTTGGGACAAGGCCATGTTTACCACTGTGTGGCATCCCCTCTTCTTTTTATAACAGTCTGCAAACGTCTGGGGACTGAGGAGACAAGTTGCTCAAGTTTAGGAATAGGAATGTTGTCCCATTCTTGTCTAATACAGGCTTCTAGTTGCTCAACTGTCAACTGCATCTTCCTCTTTATGATGCGCCAAATGTTTTCTATGGGTGAAAGATCTGGACTGCAGGCTGGCCATTTCAGTACCCGGATCCTTCTTCTACGCAGTCATGATGTTGTAATTGATCCAGTATGTGGTCTGGCATTGTCATGTTGGAAAATGCAAGGTCTTCCCTGAAAGAGACGACGTCTGGATGGGAGCATATGTTGTTCTAGAACTTGGATATACCTTTCAGCATTGATGGTGCCTTTCCAGATGTGTAAACTGCCCATGCCACACACACTCATGCAACCCCATACCATCAGAGATGCAGGCTTCTGAACTGAGCGCTGATGACAACTTGGGTTGTCCTTGTCCTCTTTAGTCCGGATGACATGGCGTCCCAGTTTTCCAAAAAGAACTTCAAATTTTGATTCGTCTGACCACAGAACAGTTTTCCACTTTGCCACAGTCCATTTTAAATGAGCCTTGGCCCAGAGAAAACGCCTGCGCTTCTGGATCATGTTTAGATATGGCTTCTTTTTTGACCTATAGACTTTTAGCCGGCAACGGCGAATGGCACGGTGGATTGTGTTCACCGACAATGTTTTCTGGAAGTATTCCTGAGCCCATGTTGTGATTTCCATTACAGTAGCATTCCTGTATGTGATGCAGTGCCGTCTAAGGGCCCGAAGATCATAGGCATCCAGTATGGTTTTCCGGCCTTGACCCTTATGCACAGAGATTGTTCCAGATTCTCTGAATCTTTGGATGATATTATGCACTGTAGATGATGATAACTTCAAACTCTTTGCAATTTTTCTCTGAGAAACTCCTTTCTGATATTGCTCCACTATTTTTTGCCGCAGCATTGGGGGAATTGGTGATCCTCTGCCCATCTTGACTTCTGAGAGACACTGCCACTCTGAGAGGCTCTTTTTATACCCAATCATGTTGCCAATTGACCTAATAAGTTGCAAATTGGTCCTCCAGCTGTTCCTTATATGTACATTTAACATTTTTCCGGCCTCTTATTGCTACCTGTCCCAACTTTTTTGGAATGTGTAGTTCTCATGAAATCCAAAATGAGCCAATATTTGGCATGACATTTCAAAATGTCTCACTTTCAACATTTGATATGTTATCTATATTCTATTGTGAATAAAATATAAGTTTATGAGATTTGTAAATTATTGCATTCCTTTTTTATTCACAATTTGTACAGTGTCCCAACTTTTTTGGAATCGGGTTTGTAAATATGTATTTTTTACAATGACAATTTATAATAGAATGCCATTATTAATTTATGTGCATCATGTAAACAACTAGACAGTAAATAGACCTAAATAGACGAAGGCTGGTCCGTGTGGTCCGAACAAACAGACGAGCTACTTTAGCTCAAATTGCTCAAGAAGTTAATGCTGGGTCTGATAGAAAGGTGTCAGAATACACAGTGCATTTGTGAACCCTATTTGTTTTTAGGCAGTTAAATATAACTTTTAAAAAAGTTTAGTACAAATGTTACTGCCGCTCATCAACGGCAGCTGTCACAGTTGCTAAGCGTCAAGAACAGTCCTCCATAGGCTAGACCGTACCATTTAACAATTCTCAGTCCGACCTTCTCGGCCTTTGAAGGCATGGCCTTTGAACTCAGAATCTCTCGAAGGATGGAAGCTCAATGCTTGCTTGACGCACGGGAACCACAGCATGTTTGAGCTTCTGCAAGAACCAATGAGGTTTGTTCTCACGAGTCAAGCAAGTATGGCTCCATACGTGTTCACTAACTGAGTGCTCTATATGTTCACTAATTAATGTTTATATATAAAGAAAAGCTGTAAATCTGTTGATCATATTATCATATTATAGTGTCTCTTCAGAAGACTTGGTTTAAATGGCTAGATTCTTATGGATTTATTTTACGATCTCTTTATAAACATCTTAAAGTGACAGAAATGTTTTGAGTGAAAAGACTTTCAATGGAGGGTCAGAAATCTCTCAGATTTCATAAAAAAATATCTTCATTTGTGTTTCGAAGATGAGCGAAAATCTTAAGGGTTTGGAAGGACATGAGATGATGACAATATTTTTATTTTTGGGCGAACTATCCCTTTAACTCTGCTGAAAAATCTAGCATAAACCAGCATGAATTCCATGTTGGTCCAAGCTGGTTTATGCTGGTGTAGTGCTGGTGTAGTTGGTGGACCAGCATATAGTCATGCTGTTCTCAAGCAAAGCTGAGCTGGTGTAGCTGGTCCACCAGCACTCCCACATCCCATCTGGTCTCAGCATAAAAAAACATACATTATGCTGGTGACTAGCAATGAAAACATCTGAAAACATCTTGTAGATATTGAAATCACTTCTCACTGTCTCACTGCCACTGTCTCTCCACTAAGTGCACATCTTTTATCAAGCCCTACATGCAAAGATCATTTGATCCTCTCAATAAGTCCAGCATCAGAAAACATACTTAGACCTTCATAAATTATTTGATTCTCTAAAAGGTCTAAGAGCTGAGAAAGCATCGCTTGAGGTACAATTCAAAGAAGCCAGGCGATCAGCAGAAAGATGCTCTTTATTATGCGTATCAAGTGCGTCAATATTTGGAAGACACTCTCAGTCTGGAGATGGAGCTGAAGACATTTGTGCTCTGCGGGCAAGACAATGAGTTGACCCATAAACAAAGCAAGCGATCAGACCGAAGCACTTGTGTGGAGAAAAAGCAGGGCTTTTAAACAGGATTGTAATCTGTATCTGACTAAAGTGAATAGTGAGGGAGAGGTTTTAATATACTCCGGTACATGAGAGAAAGAAGCTGCCCGAGCACATCAGAATGTGATTTTACACTCAAGTACACTCTGGACTCCTGCTTTTTACATTTTTTTTTCTTCTTCAAACAGAAGCGATAGGGCAGAGTGACCCTCTTGTTCTCTGCGGCGCTGTGGATCTCGTGATCCATCTGCTCAGCCATTGTAAGTAAAAGCACTGAAGGCTGAGGAAGAGGATGGGGGAGGAAAAGTGGAGAGGCCTGGTTAATTCACCCCAAAAACAATTTTTTTTAAACCATACACAAGGTAAAAAGGGTTAACCCGATATATGTGAAGCAATGATGACAGATGATGAAGCGAATTTATGAATGACCATGTCTTTAATTTTCAAATTATAATCAAAGTAATAGTTTACCCAAAAATGAAAATTACCCCACGATTTACTCACCCTCAAGCCATCCTAGGTGTATATGACATTCTTCTTTCAGACGAATACAATCGGAGTTATATAAAAAAATGTCCTGGCTAATCCAAGCATTATAATGGCAGTGAATGGCAGCCCAAAATTTGAAGCCCAAAAAATTGCATCCATCCATTATAAAAGTAATCCATATGGCTCCCGGGGGTTAATAAAGGTCTTCTGAAGCGAATCAATGGGTTTATGTCAGAAAAATACCCATATATAAAATTTTGTTAAGTAATATATCTAGCTTCCGCCAGACCGCCTTCCGTATTCAATTTACGAAGAAAGTGTAACGCCTCACGCAGTTCAAAATGATTATGCTACGTCCGACGTCATACATCGCGCCAGTTACGCTTTTTTTGGTAAGTTGAATATGAAATGCAGTCTGGCCTCTATAATGTGTTAAATATGGATATTTTTCTTACACAAATGCATCGACTTTATTAACCCCCCGGAGCCATGTAGATTACTTTTATAATGGATGGATGCACTTTTTTGGGCATCAAACTTTGGGCTGCCGCTTACTGCCGTGACTTTTTAATATAACTCTGATTGTATTCGTCTGAAAGACTGACAGTACTGAAAGTAAATCATGGGGTAATTTCATAGACTGTAAAAAAATATGGACGTAGTGTCCATGACGTCACTCATAGGATTCTAAAGAGCAGTTTTGAAGCGTAAAGTAGGGTCGAGCTGGCTGTTGCCATCTTGGCAGCGCGTCACACCCAGATAACCGGCGGGATGTGGGTGGAGCTGAGGTGACATGATGACTGACAGACAGCAGACAAACGACAATCCACCTGTCACTCAAAGTGGCCACGCCCTTAATTACGCAGAACTTTAAGGCTTTATATAATGTAAACGAATGAGTTATAAAAAAATTCACCCCCCTCACAGTTGTCATGAAGGGCAAAATTAGCTATATAGACCAAAACCACAATTTGTACCAGGCTGTAAACATGTTTTTTTTCTGCTGTAAAGTTGGGCATTTTAACATGGGGCTCAATGAGATTCTGCTCCCTTTTGGAGCCTGTCCCTAGCGGCCAGTCGATGAATTGCAGACTACAGTTACTTTTTAATGATTACATGTTATTCTCACAATGGCTGTAAATTATTCATAATTCATTGATTCTCCCTTCTTCTACTTACTTTTAGCTTTTAAATGTTCCTTTCTAAAAAAGTCTACTGCTTATATCCGTTGGGAAGGTCTTCCAGGTTTGTGGAATTGCACACACAGACCAGCCACTAGTCATGTGACTATCACTGAAAAGTGAGATCCGCATTGCATTTGATCGCTGGATTTATAAAAATCATTTCACTTTTAACAAGTGTTTTCTCAACATTGCAACATCTAATCAGCTCCTCACGAACACATTAATTATTATTTAAAGATCACTCAGGGAGTCATTTAACCATGTATTACTGTCTTTAGAATGCTTTTGTCTTTCAAACACATTAAAATGTACATTCACGTCATTTCATATTTACATGAAATGCAGGGATTCCCCAACATTTTTGTCAGCTGAACCTCTTTGACCTAATATATTTACTTATACCCCCTGAGATTTTAAGTTAATAAGTCAATAATAAACATTTAGTCCATAATAATGGTAACAATAATAACAAATAATAAAATTAAGTTTACGGTTCTTTGGAGTCGGTTAATGATCACATGACACAAGTAAGTGTTTATTTTGATTGTTTATTTTAAAATTATTTTAATTTAACATTTTTGATTGAATTAATAGCTTTTCACTAAACTCATGAACCCCCTACAGTTCCATTGCAAACCATGACGTAATGTAATATTTAATGCACTTTGTGTTATTGATAACAAACAATGGAATATATTTTCTTTCTCTTTGCATCTTTATATCAATATGGAAAGATTATTCTATGAAAATCAATGTGCTAAACGAGTTAGGTCAAAAGTAATCTATAAGTAATCAAAATAAAGTAGTCAGATTATATGTGTATTATACATGTTAAATGTGTAATATAATGGATTACGTTAATAACTACAATTAAGTTTACATGTAATTGCAAATTTACTTATAGTTAGTAAAATGAAGTGGACCATCGAAAAAAAGTGTTACCGGAAATTATATCATACAGAGACCCTATATCAGAGACCCTATATTAAATCCTGTAGACCCTACTGCTCAAAAACTTGATATTTATAATTTAATAATTAATTATATTTGATATCAAATATATTAAATATATGTAAAATAAAATAATAAAATATTTTACTATTTTAAAGTATATATATACATATATATATAGTTTTTTTTATTTTTATAAGATGTGTACACTGACATGTAGGTGTAGGGAAATTATTTTTCCATCTAGATGTAAATGACATTGTTTTTCTCAGAACTCCCACTTAATGTTCCAGTCAAGGCCGTATGTAAAACATTTTCTTGAAAAACCTGGGAGGATCTCGTAACTGCTGGAGCTGCATTAATGAATTCATGAGTTTCTGCAGGGCCTTAATAGAAGCGCAATTGGAAAGAAAATATCATCTGAACACTCTTTATCATTACCAGGGCCCTCACCTCGTTTCAGCTGCACTGGTCTTGCGCGTTTGATTGGACGGCACATTTTACCTCACCTAAAGACTTATACACTGAATTAGTGCTTGTCCCTCGCATATCTTTAAAACGATTACACAAGAGCTCATACATGCTAAAGAGTCATCTGGTGGTGAACATAGATAGGTTGTCAAATTAGCAGTGCTACGTAAGGAAGGACCCATATGTGAAGAGAGCCCTGTTGTTTATTTCAGCATGCTCAGAGCCTGTTGAACCCCTACTGTAGTGTGGAGGAGAACATTGATTTTACTGTCAGGAAAAAGCACTTACTTCCAGGGCCAGGTAGATCTATAAACCAGAGTAAGAGAAGTAATCTCTGAAGCTGTTGGTCTAGGGTAGAATGAACACAGCTAACAGGGAACATTCTCAGAACTTTAGCTAATGTTCTGGCAAGGTTCTCTCAAAGTTATGAACAAACAATCTTCCAGTAACGTTAATAAAATGTTCGCTCAGAGTTATACCTGGTCTTTAATAATGTTGTCGAAACGTTATTTACCGTATACTGTACATCGTTCATGAAATGTTTTTTGTCCCCCTGAAATGTTTCCCATAATGTTTGCAAAATGATCAAATGAAATGTTCCCTTAACATTCGCAGCTAACAATAATGTCACAATAATGACTAACATGCACAATAGTTTTTATTAGTAATTACTGATATATGTTATTAATTGCAAGTAGGGCAAAACACAACAAAAAATTATATTTTTAGTTTTTTACAGAGGGATTTGTTAATATATTTTGTTCGCCTGATTTGTATAACACTTTATTTCTAATGGAGTAATTAAAAGAGATATCCAAAATGTAACCATATTTAACACAAATATGCAACATGTCAACAAAATGGTGGGGGGCGTATAACTCTATTTGTGGGATCTAAACAACATTGGACACCATTAACTTCCACTGCATGGACAAAAAACACTAAGACATTTTTAAAAATATATTCCTTTAAATTCTTTTGAGAAGAAAGATATGCATGAATGGTTTAATCTCAGGTCACCCTGATGTAATCGAACTCTACTCTTGTCAATTTAATATTTTGTGTCATTTCTTTTAATTTAGTCTGTTTTGTTACAGCATTCCTGTAGCTCAATAATAGTACTGTCACGATTCCCTGTGTTCTCTGGCTGTGTCCGAAATTGCCCTCATACCATTAAATAGGGCACTATTTGAGGGGACAGCCATTTGTAGTGGTGTCCGAAAATGGATGTTATCGAGTGCACTCATTCAAACCCAATATTTAATGCACCAAAATAATGAGTGTACAATGGATATACACTCAACAGCTAGAGAATACCCATAATGCACCGAGAGAGTCACGTGCCGAATGAAATCCTGTGTCTGACCAGAAGATGGCGTCCGCAGCTGAATAATCCATCCATTTTCCAAACCGCTGGTCCAATGTGGGTACAGCGTAATATCATACAGGAATAAATTCCTTTTTAATTGATTACTAAATTGTTTAATTAAGTTTATGCATAGTACAGAGTTCAAGATAAATCTTTTTTATCTTACTACTAGAGCTAGCAGTTTGCTAAGTTAAAAAAAATATTAAACAGCAAGCACAAACTATGCAAAAGCGGCATCCCTTCTGGTGCACTCAGTGTTTGAATTCACTCACTCATTTTCATTCACTCCCTCAAGTGAACTATATTAGTGGACTAATGTAGGGAATAGTGAATGAGGGTATAGGCAATTTCGGACACAGCCTCTGTTTTATGGACTTCTTTTCATATTCTTTTGTTGTGTTGTGCCTATGTTCAGTTCCTGTGGTTTAGTTCCTATTTCCCTTGTTCCCATTGCTGTCTTGTTGGCTTCCATAGCAAGTTAGTTAGTTAGTTAGTTTCCATACCCTTGTTTGTTACCATGACAACTTATCACCTGTTCTTCATTTAGCCCCTTGTCATCTTGTGTATAAACCCTCAGTTATCTTCTGTTCTTCTTCTTGTGTTAATGTTTCATGCTGGTGTTTCTCTGTATGGTCACTAGTGATTATTAAAGGCACAATATGTACAAGTTTTGGATTAAAATATCCAAAAACCACTAGAACAATATTAAATATTCCGTTGACTTGTGTACTTACATTATCCCAAACAGTTCCAACAATGTTTAAATCCAGAGAAATAAGCAATTTTCACCAGGACGCGGACCGTGTCCGTGCGTCGCCTATCAGTGATATCATACCCGCGTTACCCTTGATTTACCATGGAAACATCAAAGACTCTTTAATATATTATGTGTTTTATTAGACAGGTGAGCAACGTTTTGGATACATTCATCGACAGAAAACGAATCATTGTTTTATAGCTCAACATAATTAGTCTTATTGTTTAAATCTCGTTTTCTTGATTTACCGCAAGTACCATTTTTTACCATGTCTAATATCGATCTAGCAGACTGCAGTGTGCAACAAGTGTCTCATAGTAGCTGCCGAGCGAACGCACAGAGTAGCATTATAACATAACTTTCAACACACGCAAATGTATCTATTATGATAAAACAGCGCTGCGTTACCCCACATACGCATGAGCGGAGGAAGTGGAAGCGGTAGTCTGCGGCATGATAAAAGCTCCACTGCTCTCGAGCCGTGTGTCACGCTTGTCTCTCATTAGCAATCGCTCTAGGGGCCTCGTTCCTCTCCAAAGGCTTTCAGCCCCACCCTGCTTCATACTATAGTAACCCTTAAATAAATCAGTAAATCTTTAATACATTAACTCATCCATGAATATGATTTCTGCCTGAATCCCGTTGGATTCTTTTCCACCGGCTGTAGATGTGAAGACAACAGCTCCCATGATTCCGCGAAATCAAGGCGTCATCAAGCTACAACTTTGTTTTGTGTAAGCGACCATTCATCTTTGTTGTGGATTATCAAGTCAAGCCAGTGCGTGACAATTAGGCTACTTGGTGCCTGAAGGTCATGGGTTCTTTCTTAGAGAATCAACTGATAAAAACCTTGAATGCAATGTATGAAACTTTGGATAAAAGCGTCTGCTAAATGTATATAAAATATATTTAGTGAATTTTCAACACCTGTATCAAGTGCTTCAAAGCTTTGGCCATATTGTTATGCTTTATAATGGAGCTAGAGAGAGATGAAGGCCAGTTTACATGCATGTGTGTATGTGTGTGTGTGTGTGCATGTATCTTTGTGTGTCAAGGCCAAGCTCATTAAGGGCCAGAAAGCCTGTGTTGTAAAGGTCTGGTCACAGCTTGGCCATGGCACTGCTATCTCTCAACAGATTGTGTGTGCTAGACCACACTTTTTTTTTAAATGGATCTGTTAATAAGCCAAGCACTTCATCAGCCCGCCTGAGGCTATAATGGTGTCCCACCAACACATTGCTTTCATTTTCGCCTTTCATTAAACATGCTTTCCTTCCCCTTTTCTACTTCTCTCCCTCCTCCCACTACTTTCCATTTCAAATAGGCAAAGAAACAAACCTTGGACCCTTTTGGTCTGAAAACCAGCATATTTAAAAAAAAAACAAAAAAAAAACACATCAACTCATCACAATAGCAGATCAAATCTAGTCTGGGAATTCGGGAAAGTGCAAAGAAATGAATAAAAGTGTATATATACATACAGTATACATACAGTAGTATAGTGTAATATATACTATATTGATTAAATGTGAATATTTTGACATAATTTATATAACACTTTAAAATATAGTATTACGAATATTCATATGTATTTACAAGGGTTAATTTTCCCAACTGTACATTCTGATTTGATAGATAGATTAGTTAGATAGATAGATAGATAGATAGATAGATAGATAGATAGATAGATAGATAGATAGATAGATAGATAGATAGATAGATAGATAGATAGATAGATAGATAGATAGATAGATAAAAGTAACTGGATCATGTTAACTGGTACAGTTATTTCTCAGATCCAAACAGATTGTTGTGACAGTGAAGTGCACTCATTCTCGGCTATATCAAAAGATTTTGTCTCCTCAGTGAAAGTGACTGTGCATTAACAAACACTGGCATGTTGGAAAACCTGACCCCATCTTGAATAGAGCTGGTTAAGTGGCTACAGGAGAGAAAGGCAAAGGCATTCCTGGCAATGTGGTTAGGGAAGCTCAGAGGTCAGAAAAAAGTCCAGATAAACCACATCTTGAGCACCAAATAAACTCCAGCACACTTTAGCAGCATTTCTTCAGTCTTCACACTGCTAGGTGTTTTTATATTTGTTTATCAGACAGCTGTGTTTACACATTTTTCCAGTGAACTGGCTTAAAGAATAAAACGATAAAGGCAGTCATGACATATCTGCAATTATACAAATATATACATTGAAGTTAATTGCTTTTGCTAAATCAATGTTTTTGAACAAATTGGTTGAGTTTGTGATTCAATGACTCACTCAAAAAGGCGGTCACTTCACCACCTACCGGCGCTTCAATGAAATCTGCAAAACAAAAAAAATCCCCATCACTAAGTCTTGACCAATTAAAATCAAGGATTGTAACTAACTATATAAGTAATGTGAAATACATCTCTGTGAAACAACGACTCCAAATGGTGAAAGAAAAGCTACCAAAATTGGCATTTCACACATAAATAATAAAAAACATTTTCTGCAGCTGTGGAACATCATTCTAAGCAAGTTAAATATTTATTTATTTATTTATTTGTCAGTGTCACATTTTTGATGATTTACCACAATGACACAGAAGGTGAAAGATTAAGATCCCTCTCCACTTGGGATTAGACTATATAATTATTTTTAATTTGTACTTCCACTTGGGAGTCTAAAGAGACCATGTCATTCCCTCTAATGCAGCACTCTGTCAGAGGCCAAACACCACATCAACATTCAGTTTGTCTGTGAGTGAGTGAGTGTGTTTGTGTGTGTAACCTCAATCATTGCATTAATTAGTTCAAAAGAGAGCTACAAATTATAATAACTGAACCAGTGGGCCTGAAGGATCATAAAGCTCTTATCACTCTACATTTAGACTTAATTATTAATGTTATACACCATCTAAGTGAAACAATTAAAATAATACAGCCACAAAATGGGTTGGCTGGCAGGCATTATGAAAACATTATGCTTATAAGGGGTGGCGTGGATGGCCAATTCCAGAGACAAGAAAATCCTCTAATGAAAAAGAGAACCACTAAAGCTCATTAATTGTGCCAGAATATAATGTTTAATTGAGAACAAGGCAGGGCTGGACAGAAAAGTCATTATGAAGGTTTTATGGACAACATTGCTTTGATGGATAATTTTAAAAGACTACATGGATGTTAAACAAAAGAAGGCACACTGGGACTTCTGTGATCAAGAATGTAGTAAAAAAAAAAAGCCCAAAACATTAAATATTAATGTTATATATATACTACATTTACTTTTGCTCCTGTCTCCTCCATCACTAAAGATAGCACAAAAACATTTTGGTCCATACTGACACGATAGCATCATGCTGTTGCTGCCAGATTTGCCAGCTCCTGCACATCCATGATGCGAATCTCCCATTCCAGCACATCCAACCCGATCTCACGGCAATTCGTACGTATTTTACGAGGTGGCTAATTCGTATTAATTTGTACGACCTCACTCGTACGACCTCACTTGTACGAATTGGTACGATTTTTGCTAAATTGTACGTATTTGACGAGTTGGTCAATTCGTACGAATGACCTAACCTCAAACCCCGCCTCTAAACCTACCCATCACTACAGTATAGACAAATCGTATGAATTCATACGAGTGAGGTCGTACGAATTCGTACGAATTAGCCACCTCGTACAAATACGTACGAATTGGTTGCAAGACAGAGTTGGCACATCCCAAAGTTGCACTATTGGATTGGAGGCCATTTTAGTATAGTGAACTCATTGTCATGATTGTCATGTTCAAGAAAACAGTTTGAGACATGTGACATGGTGCGTTATCCTGCTGTAAGTAGCCATCAGAAGATAAGTACACTGTGGTCATAAAGGGATGGACATGGTCAGCAGCAATACTCAGGTAGGCTGTGGTGTTTAAACGATACTCAATTGGTACTAAGGGGCCCAAAGTGTGCCAAGAAAATACTCCCCATACCATTACACCACCAGCTTGAACTGTTGATACAAGGCAGGATGGATCCATGCTTTCATGTTGTTTACTCCCAATTCTGACCCTACCATCTGAATGTCGCCGCAGAAATCGAGACTCATCAGACCAGATTTTTCCAATCTTCTATTGTCCAATTTTGGTGAACCCATGCAAATTGTAGCCTCAGTTTCCTGTTCTTAGCTGACAGGAGTGGCACCCATGGTCTTCTGCTGCTGTAGCCCATCTGCTTCAGTGCGTTCGGAGATGCTTTTCTGCAGACCTTGGTTATAATGAGTGGTTATTTGAGTTACTGTTGCCTTTCTATCAGCTCGAATCAGTCTGGCCAATCTCCTCTGACCTTTGGCATTAACAAGGTATTTTTCCCCACAGAACTGCCGCTCACTGGATATTTTATCTTTTTCAGACCATTCTCTCTAAACCCTAGAGATGGTTGTGCGTGAAAATCCCTGTAGATCAGCAGTTTATGAAAGACTCAGACCAACCCGTCTGGCGCCAACTAAAAATCAACTTTCTTCCCCAGTCTGATGCTTCCATTTTTGCATCCATACTGTGTACATACAAAAGGTGTACCTCATAAAGTGGCCGGTGAGTGTGTGTGTGTGTGTATATATATATATATATATATATATATATATATATATATAACAGCAACTCACAACTAGTAATCGCCACGTAAAATCACAGAGCGGGGTCAGCGCATGCTAAGGCGCACAGTGCGCAGAAGTCGGCAACTTTTTGCAGAGTCAATAGTTACAGACCTCCAAACTTCATGTGGCCTTCAGATTAGCTCAAGAACAGTGTGTAGAGAGCTTCATGGAATGGGTTTCCATGGCCGAGCAGCTGCATCCAAGCCTTACATCACCAAGTGCAATGCAAAGCGTCAGATGCAGTGGTGTAAAGCACGCCGCCACTGGACTCTAGAGCAGTGGAGACGTGTTCTCTGGAGTGACGAATCACGCTTCTCTGTCTGGCAATCCGATGGATGAATCTGGGTTTGGCGGTTGCCAGGAGAACGGTACTTGCCTGACTGCATTGTGCCAAGTGTAAAGTTTGGTGGAGGGGGGATTATGGTGTGGGTTGTTTTTCAGGGGTTGTGCTTGGCCCCTTAGTTCCAGTGAAAGGAACTCTTAATGCTTCAGCATACCATTTTGGACAATATCATGCTCGCAACTTTGTGGGAACAGTTTGGGGATGGCCCCTTCCTGTTCCAACATGACTGCGCACCAGTGCACAAAGCAAGGTCCATAAAGACATGGATGAGCGAGTTTGGTGTGGAGGAACTTGACTGGCCTTCACTTCGTCCTGACCTCAACCCGATAGAACACCTTTGGGATGAATTAGAGTGGAGAATGCGAGCCAGGCCTTCTCATCCAACATCAGTGCCTGACCTCACAAATGCGCTTCTAGAAGAATGGTCAAAAATTCCCATAAACACACTCCTAAACCTTGTGGAAAGGCTTCCCAGAAGAGTTGACGCTGTTATAGCTGCAAAGGGTGGGCCAACTCCATATTAAATCCTACGGATTAAGAATGGGACGTCATTAAAGTTAATATGCATGTTAAGGCAGGTGTCCCAAATCTTTTGGCAATGTAGTATATATATACATACATACATATATAAGTGAACATACATGACAGTGAGAAAAGTGGCTGTTTATACTCTTGCATTGTGATTGACAGGAGTATTTAAACATGCTTGTCCATTAATCTACATAGGACAACAATGTCCTATTACATAGCTGCACATGTCTTTTATCTGACAAATGGTCAGTGAAGGCCACACGGGGGTGAAAGGCCACACGGGGGTGAAAGGGCATGAAAGCAGAGCACCAAAAAAAAGAGCTTCTAACTGATGCACAACTCCAAAATAAAGTGAGTCTTTAACAGTCAATGCTCCCAAGTAGAGAATAAGGTCAAGTTAAGTTTAAGTGTGTCATGCTTAACCGGTTGCTCCCTCGGAGCTGAGTCAGTGTGAGTAAGCACCGAATTGAGTCAGTGTGACTCCCGGGGCTCCCCAAGGGCCCGGGTCAGACCTGAGCACTGAAGCACAGCCGTCTACACAAAGCTAATATCAGCCTCAGTTAAGGACCTGTGAGAGCAGGTTTCATTACAGCTTGACTTGGTCGGTGTTTAGAGGCCTCCTGCTCTTTGTCAGGTATTATTGGAGAAGGCAGCCCACACCGCATGGAAGACACTCAATGAATAGATCATTATTGATTTTACCTAGGCACATTGAATGAAATCAGTCTCTCTAGCATCTCCACTTGCCCCCACCTCTCCACTTCGTTCAGCCTTCAGGCCGGCGAGAACTCCCTCCAGCCCGAGAGCCGGCTGTCTCTTCGCAGGCCTGCCACTGAACGCGCAAAATATCCGCGTATTGATCACTGGCCCCAAAGGTCAACTCTTGAGCATTCACTGCGAATGCTTCAACAATCCAGTTAGGTGGTGTGCTCTCAGGCTTGTAAAGCACTGAGAACGGCCATTTTGTTTCGAGTGTGGTAATCCCTCTCACACACACATGAACGCAAACAAAAAAGGGTGGGTGTGAAAGGTTGAATGTCTTTCTCGTTCCCTGGCCCAACTTTGAACCGGTTTGTCTTTGTCCTCTCTCTGAGGGGTCCGCTCGACTCTATTTTCATGGATGTGCACTTTTCTTTAACAACAAAGAGCCGAATTTGATGGGGGCGGCACAGCTGGAGAATTGCAATCTAAAATTCACAGCTGGCTCACAGTGGGCGACTGGCCATCCTAGCATCCCTTATACATTTACTGTGTGTT
This sequence comes from Coreius guichenoti, assembly GCA_039654105.1. Lineage (NCBI taxonomy): Eukaryota > Metazoa > Chordata > Actinopteri > Cypriniformes > Gobionidae > Coreius > Coreius guichenoti. The sequence goes on from CM077189.1 coordinate 21,476,925, forward strand.
GTGGCTAAACAGGCTTGGATACCCGGTCTGCCAGTCAGAGAATCAGAAATAACACTGAATCCGAAGGCACAATGCTAATAAGTCCTCGAGCTACAGAAGCGGACCATGGCGAGGACACTTGTGGGGGGTGCGGTGATTGTTTCCATGCATACATATTTTCATTTTCATGTTTATGTATTTGTGCCGACACCTCAGATTTTTTCAAAGCTTTGTAGGAGTCGCCCACACTTGGGTGTCGAGGAGATGGCATGTATAATAAAAGAAAATGACTCTCAAAAACAAAAAAAAAACGAAACACCATAACATGTCCTTGCTTCTGTTTCATCATCACACAACTGTTGTTTGCTGAAATTCCCATCTGCTTGTGACGCCCTGCTGTCTTTGCTTACGCCGGCAAGCAGCAGCGCAGCCCGTCGTTCTCCCCGTAAAGTTTCTAAATCACCAACTTGACTATTTGTCAACCTCAGTACGACATGCTGTGGTTTTAAAAAATTCATGCAGTCTAATTTATGCTAATATGCTGCCTATTTAAGTACCAGTAACTGGCTGTTGGAGCTAAAGAGAGAAAACTGGAGGAGGGAGCGGTTTGTCTGCATTCTCCAGGTTTAGATGATCAAAGCATATAATGATCAGGCCACGACCGAGCCAAAACCACATGGAGCGCTCTATGTTTACGTTCCTGTTGATGTAGCATTGCTGGGTGGTTCAAACCATTGAAAGCAGCCGAGCTTCGGTTTTGTGTGCACTGAATTGATCTAGTTCTGAGAAAGAACTGCAAAAGCAGGCTCAAGTGGTGTGTTAACAATGACAGCGTTTATGTCGCTCTATACAGCAAATAGAAAGGAGTTTGTTCTTAAATATCCATGAGTCATTGAGTACCATAAAATGGTCACTGAATCTAAAGTACATGAGCAAGTGAACAACATTTAATTCCCAATGGTAATCAATTTATAAAGAAGCCTTTATTTTACGTTGCTTTATAAAAGCCTATAGTGCAAAAGAAAATGTTATAGCATGTTTTCAACATGTTTTCTGCTGTGTTTGACAAGCTATGCTCAGCATTGAAAAAACGTATATGTGCATAATATGAATGCCATAGCTTATTAATATGTGTTGCTTATGTGTTGTGTAGACTTGCATTGTGAAAACAGGCCTAAGCCATCCAAATTTGTGCAATAAGTTTTGCATACTCAGACTTAATGTAACCAAGAACTGCCTGTTTTGTCATGTAGTTTTTAGTAATTGAAATGTCTGAACTAAAAAATATAGGCATATTCGAATAAATAAATTAGTGCTGTCAAATCGATTAATCGCATCCAAAATAAAAGTTTGTTTACATAATATGTGTGTGTACTGTGTATAATTATTATGTATATATACATACACATGCATGTATATATTTAAGAAAAAAAGTTATATTTTAAAATATTTATATATAACATAAATGATATAAATATATATACAATATATACATGCAAATATTTCTTAAATATATACATGTATGTGTGTGTATTCCAATATACATAATAATTATACACAGTACACACACATATACAGTGGGGAGAACAAGTATTTGATACACTGCCGATTTTGCAGGTTTGCCCACTTACAAAGCATGTAGAAGTCTGTAATTTTTATCATAGGTACTCTTCAACTGTGAGTGACGGAATCTAAAACAAAAATCCAGAAAATCACATTGTATGATTTTTAAATAATTAATTTGCATTTTATTGCATGACATAAGTATTTGATCACCTACCAACCAGTAAGAATTCCGGCTCTCACAGACCTGTTAGTTTTTCTTTAAGAAGCCCTCCTGTTCTCCACTCATTGCCTGTATTAACTGCAGCTGTTTGAACTCGTTACCTGTATACAAGACACCTGTCCACACACTCAATCAAACAGACTCCAACCTCTCCACAATGGCCAAGACCAGAGAGCTGTATAAGGACATCAGGGATAAAATTGTAGACCTGCACAAGGCTGGGATGGGCTACAGGACAATAGGCAAGCAGCTTGGTGAGAAGGCAACAACTGTTGGCGCAATTATTAGAAAATGGAAGAAGTTCAAGATGACGGTCAATCTCCCTCGGTCTGGGGCACCATGCAAGATCTCACCTCGTGGGGCATCAATGATCATGAGGAAGGTGAGGGATCAGCCCAGAACTACACGGCAGGACCTCGTCAATGACCTGAAGAGAGCTGGGACCACAGTCTCAAAGAAAACCATTAGTAACACACTACGCCGTCATGGATTAAAATCCTGCAGCGCACACAAGGTCCCCCTGCTCAAGCCAGCGCATGTCCAGGCCCGTCTGACGTTTGCCAATGACCATCTGGATGATCCAGGTTTCTGTACCAAATATTAAGTTCTGCTTTTCTGATGTATCAAATACTTATGTCATGCAATAAAATGCAAATTAATTACTTAAATCATATAATGTGATTTCTGGATTTTTATGTTTTAGATTCCGTCTCTCACAGTTGAAGTGTACCTATGATAAAAATTACAGACTTCTACATGCTTTGTAAGTGGGCAAACCTGCAAAATCGGCAGTGTACCAAATACTTGTTCTCCCCACTGTATTATGTAAACACAAACTTTTATTTTGGATGCGATTAATCGATTTGACAGCACTAAAATAAATAAAATTACATTTTATTTAAAAAAATCAAACTACAAAAACATTTAATTAATATGTAAATATAAAAATAAAAGCTAATTCAAACTATTAAAAAATACTATTATAGTATATAAATAACACTGCCTAATGTTTAAGGGATTGTAAATTGAATATAACTGAGAACAAAGCAGAACATCTACTTTTTTTTTTTTTTTTTCTCTGTCCACATACTGTAGTATCTCAAACTAAATATTTGAATATCTTTCAAACTTCCATTAGCATGAACCTCACAAACTTTGGTAAATCAGGTGACTACATTTTCCTTAGAAAAATGCTCATTGTAGCAACTTGTTACCTTGTAAACTTGATAAAACAATTCTGTTTTACCTGAAAATTGCGTGCCAGCTAGAACTGGTGATTTCGTCTAGTGGTTGCTATGTTTGCATGCAATATGGATCTGTGTATGGCATGCTGGGTATCTAATCTGAGGCTGAGACAGTTGGTTAAAACATCTTTGAACACATGCTTGCTGAAAAACAGACATAATGACACTTCATTTACTACTTAAATATGTTAAATGATCTGCCTGCCTTAAACTAAACCCCACCTAACACTGGTAATATAAGTCTTCCCAAATTGAACTCTGCATATTAAACAGACCCTCAATCTAAAAGTTATTTGATTTAACGCTTTTAGCTCAGACTTCTAAATCACATTCCCTAAATACTGAGGTAATAAAGATGTCATCTGACTTTTCCTATAGAGTCCATAGACATCCTCCGTACCAGCTTACAGTAAGTTGGCAAAAAGATTCCTTCTCGTTTGACATTTCCATGCAATCAGGCTTCGGGTTTGAATCACTTCATTCCACCGCCTCTGCAACTGCGCCGTCCACATGCCAAGAGAATGAAATCGACATGCAGGGAAATTTACACAGTGCGAGCAAAAATCCTGACTCAAGTTCTGTGTGGACAGCAAGGGGCTTTCCTCTTGCTCATTGTCCCTCCCTCAGGTCTATTTTCCTCTCCAACAGCATCTCATGAGCTTCATTTGAGGGTTTTACAATGAATCTGCACATTCTTGCGGCTCAAATGTATTGTACAAAAGCCGAACCAACTGTCTCCACAAAGAGACATTTGACCCCTGATTGGTGGAACAGTTGAGCCAGTGCTCCATATACGGTTATCCTTAACACACAACCCCTTTCAGTTTAGACTGGTAACACGAGTGTATTGATTCTCAATTCCTCCAGCAGTGCGGGAAAAGCATTATTCCAGTTCTGCTTGACTGTGCCTATAAGACAGGGGGTAAACAGGGACTCTCCTTTAGCCAGAGACCAACAGTAACGTGCTTATTAAGACGAGGGGGGTCTCGCTAAGGCCAGACAGTGACATTTGACCACAGCCTCCACCTGAGACTAATCAATCACATCATTATAATGGTCTAGGTTGAGAAATTTTCCAGCATGGTTGAAGGTTTTGGTGGTTTCCTCCTGTGAAGATGACTTTCATTATATCGCCATAGAGAAAGACTGACATTATCTTCTGAGCAAATGCTTACACAGCTCAGTTTGATGTCAAGTTAATTATTATGTGCTGAATATAGCAATTACAACAGAATTCATTCTTTAAGTGAAGAAAATTTAACTCTGTAGATGCTGATTCAGCACCGATGATATTACTCTACAATATATAAGCTAAATAAATAACCACATTTACAAGCACATCTGATTTCTGATTCATTGTTTCTTGATTGTTGATTTGGTGCTCAAGTTACATTTCTTATCAAATTAGTTGAAAACAGATGTGGTGCTTAATATTTTTGTGAAAACTGAGATACATTTTTTTCAGGATTCTTTGATGAATAGAAAGTTCAAAAGAACAAATATATTTGATATATATATATATATATCTTTTGTAACACTGTATATTAACTGTCACTCTTGATCAATTTTATAAATTCTTAATGAATAAAAGTATTAAATAAAAACTTTGTTTGGACATGTACGGAGTCCCGCACATGACATGCGGGAAAAAACTAGTAGGCTAAATCGTCCACACGATTTACTAATTTGTTCCCTCAATTTATAAATCGTGCGCACGATTTATAAATCAAGGGAACAAATTAGTAAATCGTGTGGACGATTTAGCAAATCGAGGGAACGAAATAGTAAATTGTGCGCATGATTTATGAATCGAGAGAACGAATTAGTAAATCGTGCGCACAATTTACTTTTTTTTTCTTGCACGTCATGTGCGGGGCTCCGTAGACATGCAGAGTCACAGTGTAAACCTGAATTTGGCAAAACTCTAAAAAATTTGGCAATCTGTTAAATCAAAAATTTTACTTTTTAAGAAATTCAAAGTTTAACATGGCAGATTTTTATTTTGTACACATACATTTTAATTGCTCTTAACTTGAAATATTTGAGTAAACAAATTCATACATTTAACTTATAATTATCATGTAATCTCAATTTAAATATTTTTAGTAGTGGAAACTTGGCTACCTTTAACTAGCTAATTCAGTAAATGCTTACTTGCTTATTGGTAACACAATGCTTTGGTAACATTAGGATAGCATAGCAAATGCTGAATGAGTAAAGCAATATAAAACATGTATCATATATCTGTTCTCAAAATAAGCTCATGCTCCCCTCGTGACCATGATGGTAAAAATCATTATGTAACACTTAATTTTAGTATTTACTGTCCCTTTCGAATGTCATGCAAAGCTTGCAGGGAAATATAAATCTCGGCCCAATTTCAGTTAAATTTAAGTTTGTCTAAATTAAAAGAAACAAGTTCATAAAACTCAAAACAATGAAACAATTCAGATTACTTAAAATACGTCAGTTTTGTGAACTCAAAAGAAAAAGAAAGTTCTAAATACTCATAAAAGTTAATTTGATTGAACTAATTTGTTTAATTTAAGTTTACCCTACTCAAAGCAATTGATTATTTTGAGCATTAGAGTTTACAGTGCACCAATGAATGTTCTGTTATGGTGCTTATTCTCAATAGGGTGTTTACAAAATTCTGATTAATACAAGAAAAATTGCATATTCAGGTTCACATCTCGTGCAAGTAAAGGCAGTCAGTGATAATCTCATTCAAACCCTCTCATGGCTAAAACGATGATTATCAAGAGATGTTTATGTTCTTATGTTCTGTTTATGTTATTAACGGAACAGCAACTAAACAAATTACTTGTAATACACAATTCTGTAGAACTGGTGGTAGCTCCACCCATAGCGAAGTCTCCAAATCCGTCCTGATTAACCATTGAGATCAATCACGCACAATTTTTGCTTTCAGTGAGGACAAACTTTTTTGCCAGAATCTTGTTGCATTGCACCAGGTTAGGACACAGTGTAAAAACTTATAAATATATTAAATGTACAGCTAATAAAATGTGGCCAGTTTCACAATATTACTTTGTCGATAAAAACACAATCGTCTCTTAAGCCTCCAAGAGGTAAACAACAGTTGTTCATGTTGGTTCCCTGAAAATTCACCAAGCGCAAAAGTCAATAATCAAGTTTACCTCCGAGCTGATGGGTTCAAATGAGCACTTAAAGAACGTCTCTTCATTTTGTGGATTCAGTAGCCTTATTAATTCAAATCTGACTTTGAATGCCTGCATGTAGCCGGGATAATTATTAGCAGGGGAAGATCAAAGGAAGCATATTATGGGCCTTCTTCAATTTTTTCCCCCTTTTTTGCTGATGTGTGTGATGTGCCTCCACTTTGATGTTGTAAGCTGTTTCATTTAATGTAGAGAGGATAAAAATACTACACCATGTAATCTGGCATTTATCCTGGGAGAGCAGAATCCCAAAATGTGACACATGTCAAGAGGCAGAAAAAAAGGAACAAGAGGGGAAAGAACTTAAAAGAATGAGTGTGTTTCTACTCAAAGAACTGACCCCCCATCTATGAACACATCATCAAAAACACTGTGCTTTTAAAAGCAGGGGGATTCAGCTTTTCATTAAAATGATAAATAAGCAAATGCTCTTCTGACCTGGTGAAGATAATAACTAAACAGAGACGATGGGCAAGCTGCATATCCAATATCACTTTTTAGCTTATGAAAATTAAACTATTTACTAGTCTATTACCAGATCGCATCATTACGTTAAGTGAGTCACTGAACCATTCATTCTAACGATTAAAAAAAAAAAAAACTGATTAATTCATGAACGAAATAAGTGACAGGCTGCATCTGAATATGTATACTTCCCTACTTTAACCCTCATCCCTCCCTCGCACTTAGTAACAAATCCTTCCCTCGCGGGTCAAAATGACCCGAAGCCCTAAAATTATACTTTCTTTTTTTTTCGTCCAGAAAGCTTATCTCATTTCATTTTGATAATATTTTTTCTATTTTTTAATGCAATTTTTATGGAGATTTTTTATTTTTTATTGTATTTACCTTTAAAATACTAATTTTTTATTAATAAATAATAAATAAATAATAATTTAAGCACATTCTTTCAACTTAAATTCATAACTAATGCAATTTCATGCATAAGCCTTTTAATTCAGCTTCATATCTTACATTGGGTGTCTTTGCCGACCTCTTGTGGAAAAAATAATAATATAACATGATACTTCATGACTCTTGCCACTAGATGGCCTTATATAGCTCTACATGGAGAAAATGAACTGTTCCAATGGGTCCTGAAGTCAGTTATCGCATATACACATGTAGACATCATAAAATAATTTTTTTTTGGTAAAGTTTTAGTGTTTTTAGTTTGAATTTTGAGCATTTTTAGGTTTTTCTATGTTTACTGAAGCATTCCTCGTATTCAATTAATTCCTAAGGGGTCAAATTGACCCGTGAGGAAAGGATTTGTTACTTTTTTAAATTTCAACCACAAAACTCCTCGAATCCAGTCAATTTTTTTTGTGTATTTGTGGTTCAAGTGCGACAAAAGTCCTAGGGTCTTGGACCACTCCGATGAACACTCAATTTTTTAAAAATTTTTACAAATGAGTTTCGGGTCAAAATGACCCGAGGAAAGGATGAGAAAGTAGTTGAAAAAAGAATATGTGAAAAGAGTAGTATGCCCGAATTCATAAAACAGTATAGGCGAGATGCACCTGGATGACCTACTACTTCCATTGAGATTCTGATGTGTGCATTCAATGGACACTTTATTATCCCATGAGGCCGTGGTAGAGGATTTGCGAATGGCAGTGAAGTGACACAACTGACACTGTAGTGTCACGCTGTCACGTGACAATGACAACACATGACAAGTCTGAATTACATTTTTAACGGTTGGGAAATAATTACTTATTCAAAAGAAGTATCTACTCAGAGAATATAGGCAATTTTGGATAAATGTCTTTATGAGTGAGTCATTGAATCGTTCATTCAAACGATTCATTCAGGAAGGCCACTATATCTTTAATTTTGTTGTGGCTTTTTTTGTAACCATTTTTATTTTGGCGGGGCAAAATAGACAAAGTAACTTGCAATGTATTGTGTCTAAAATGTAAATGACTCAATAGTAAAGTCTTGTTTATTCAGCTGTCAATAAAAAAGACCCAAATAAAGTGCTTGACAAGCACATCTTTTATTGACAACTATTTGGGAGGAAAATATAAAAGAGATTCACCTTTAAAAAAAACAATAGTTGAATTTGCTAATAGAAAGCATTTGATTGGACAAAGATCTGTCATCAGAATGAGTCATCAATATTTTGCTTTCGTTTCCAAGAAGAAACAGAAAATATATTGAAGTATACATGTCTGGTAAAAGTGGATTTTGTCGACAGATATCCAAACACCACTAAAATTCTAATTTCATGTCTTTAATAGTAGTAGTATAGAGTGTATACTGAGCACAGTGTGCAGTTTGCATCAAGCTGAGTGTGTCTGTGATAAAACGAGAGAGAAAAAGGAATACAGATGAGTCCTTATATGTTGATATGAACCCCCTCCCTGACAAAAGTATTGATTTTTCTTGTGTGTAAAAGGAGCTGGCATGTGTGTGTGTGTGAGAGAGAGAGTGTGTGAGTGAGTGAGAAGAAAGAGAAAATTGAGAAAAATGACTCCTAATGTGAATATACATTGGGGGGGAAAAAATAGGTGTTAAAAACGTAGTACTGATTTTGTATATATCCTAGAAAGATACATTTGTTCAATTATGAACTTGTGTGCATGTGTGCTCTGCAGACAGATAGAGGGATATACTGCGTGTGTGTATAAAGCGTGTGTGTGTTAATGATATATCTTCCTTGGTCGGGCCTGTGCTTCCAATTTGGAGGCTGTCAGAGTTCAGGGTGATGAAGTGTCAGAGCTGGAAGCTTGATGCATGTGGAAAGGGCAGGTTCTATAGGGGCCCGGCAGTGCCTCTGTCATCAGACACACACACAAACACACACGCTGTGAAATGTCACGCACAAATATGCACTCAACCCCACACACTGTCAGGGCACAGCGCGTGCACGCAGAGGGGCCCACACGCGCATGACCCCCTCCCCTCGTTTCATGTATTTCATACGTGTCTGAAAGAAAAAAAGCTAGGAGCATCAGAAATGACTGGGAATTATTATCCGCCAAACCTTCCACGAAATAGAATAAAACAGCAGCGGCGGCTCAGCGAGAGCTGAATTCAAACCGTCAGAAGCGGCTCTGTGTACCTGCTCAACAACCATGAGGAGCCTCATTAACAACATGCAAAGTGAACTCATTCAGAGGCTGAGGAGACGAACCCAGCTGTCACTGAAGATGACTGCTTTAATTGTCTAGGGAGGGGGCGGTGAAGGGGAATGAAAACGGAATGAAGTGTTGTTCGCTAATTGAAAGATTTCTCCTCATATTCCAGGTTCCTCGTGACAGATGCCCGAGGAGCCATTGAGGAAACGGGAGCCAACTTCATTGTGAGCTGATGAAAGAGACAGACCTTGGCCTCCCAGAAGGAGTTCTTCTCTGCCGTCCTCTGAGGCGACTTGAAGAGGGGTTTTACCGCACAGGTGTGACAGCCCGTCAGAAACGCAACGCATACGTTAACCGTACACACACAAATACACAAATCAGAGACAAAGCTCGCAAAGGACGGACTTGCAGTGGGCACCTGTGACGCTTTGATCGCTCTGCCCGGGAAAAGTGTGGGAGATGTTTGGAACATCTTAATGGTTCCTCAAAACACAGTTGTGTTCAGATTCTACAGAGCTGCAGTGCTTGTTTTTTTTGCAACTCTGAACTTCGGGAGCATCCTTTTTGTTTTTCATATCCTGATGGCCCTTATCATAAAGTACTGTGGTGGTACAGTGATGGTGTCAGACGTACTTTGATATATGGGTGTTTCTTCAACTATGGCCAGTTTTGGTCCTGTGGACTTTTAGAAAGTAAGCTCTGTTAAAACACATTCTCTCTTTTAACAACAGTGCATGTACATATATAATCTGAGAATGAATCATTGTCTTTAATTCGGTCTGTGATGAATTAATGCTATTTAATTTATAATTATTAATTAATTGAAATATCCAACAACAGCATCACTTCTCAAATTATAAATTGTGTTTGATAACATTCTGTGCTGGAAATTACATTTTATATGTGACAATAAATTATATGTTGAAAATCTGTAATGAATATAAATCCTTTTTAAAACAAAGAAAAAATAGAAACCTTTGTTGCTTGAATTCATACTTGGATGGATTTGCATATTTTAAGACTGAAGACAACAACAAAAAAACTATTAAAGGCATTTAAAATGTAGCAAAAAATAAATGATAAAAAGTTTCAATGTAGTGTGTTTTTGAAAGAAATTAATAATGTGATTTAGCAAAGACACAATAAATTGAATAAAATTGAAAAACGTTTATGTTACAAAAGATTTCTATTTCAACTAAATACTGTTCTTTTGAATATATATATATTATTGTAATTAATCGCATCCAAAATAAAAGTTCATGTTTACACAACATGTGTGTGTAATTATTATGTATATATAAATACACACACGCATGCATATATTTAAGAAAAATGTGTTATATTTATATATAAAATATTTATTATATAAATATCTATACAGTATATACATGTAAATATTTCTTAAATATATACATTGAGTGTTTATTTATATATACATAATAATTATACACAGTACACACATTATGTAAACAAACTTTTAATTTGGATACGATTAATCGCGATTAATCGATTTGACAGCACTAAAATATACTTAATATATACTATATATATACTTAATATTTTTGTGGAAACCGTGGTACATTTCTTCAGGATCTTTTAATGAATATTAAAAATCACAACCTCGTGCAGCATTGATGATAATAAATATTTCTTGAACACAGAATCAGCATATTAGAATGATTTATGAAGGATCATGTGACTGGAGTAATGATGCTGAAAATTCGGCTTTGCCTTCACAGGAATAAATTACATTTTAAAATGTATTAAATAGAAAAAAATGTATTTAAAATTGTAATAATAGTTAACAATATTACTGTTTTCATTTATTTTTTCATCAAATAAAGAGTGAGAATAAGATACTTCTTACAAAAACATTGAAAAAAAAATCTTTATAACCAAAACTTTTGAACTAAAAAACTCATGAAATTGAATGCTTAGTTAATGGGGAACCACTGGACCCTCCATTAGACAACAAACATCATACTTAGGCTTAATTAACTAATTCACATCCAAAAATCAAAATACACCTATATCAGTGTCACCATACAACCGACAAACAAACAACAGCCTGCTCACATTACCATAGCATCCCTCACATTCATCCCACCATGCAGTGTCACAAACAATGAAACGTCCTCATATGAACCCAATGAAGTTGCAGCATTATTCCTGTTGGCTCAAGTCCACAATGCTATAAAAACCCCACCCCACCTTCACATGCAGCCCGAGCTACTTTTAAGAGAGTATGTGCAGTCAGGGGGTGGAGAAGAGTACAATGGCAACTTTTTAAATGTCAGAGATTTCAAAGTTTGACATAATGAAAGGAAACAAGCATCATCCTCCCCCTGCTCCCATTAAAACCAGCCCGCAACACATACCCCTGTTTATCAATTAGCTCTCCTGTATTTTCAGACGACCAGAGGAGAGCAGGAAAGAGGAGGAAAAAAAAACACAGAAGAAGGGAAGGAGGTAATGAAGAGGGGATGGTAGAGGAGGGGAGGCTGGAGCTGGTCTCTCTCTCTCTCTGGCTGCTAGGGCCCAGCAGTGCCCTTAGGCGGTGGAGACAATAACTGACACATTTCTTAACCTAGTGTAGTGATGCCCCATATCCTGTAGCCTGGACCTTCCCTGTTTTCCCAGCATCCCAAGCTTTCCTTTTATCCCCATCCATCAGAGAGAGCTGACAGCCTGCCACAGGGGGACTAACAGCACACACATACACACACACCTCTGAAACTCCTTTCACACCAGGCACCCTGACAACTCGGTGATAAACACAATATGCAGAAAACTGCATATTAAAGAACACAAATGATTATTATGTCCACAGGGCAGCGGTACAATACTAACCAATATGATAGATGACGGCGCTGGAAGGTTTTATGGGTGCCTAGGAACAGCCAGAAACAAAAGGAGATGAAATTGCAAAGCAGGGGAAGGAAAATCACTTTTGGGTTATAAAAATCATTTGGCGCTAGTGCCGAGATGAGGGAAATAATAGAGGTAACAGCATCGGATACAATTATTTAATTGAAAAACGTTGGAAAACTGTATAAATTTATGCAGAATTATCGCCCATCCATGGGAGATTTTAATATTTCAAAATATTGGGACATTGACAGTAATTGCAACATTTCTTTTTCTGGAGTGTGAGGAGCACATGAATGTCTGGTTGGGGTTTGGTGCTGTTGTGGGCATGCAGAGCTGGAAACAGACAGGAACATGTTGACAGACCTGAGAACAGTTTTGTCATCTGATCAAATTTTCATGGTCAAGCACTGCTGCTTATGACTGCAACTGAGTAAGGCTTGTGATAGGAGAATATTGGTATGAGGACAGTTTTTTTTCTATCTATTTGTTTGTCCATCCATCCATCCATCCATCTGTATTCCCTCTGCTTTCTACTTTTTCCCTTCCTCCCTTTCATCCATTATCCATGCTTTTTTCTCCTACCTTCATTTTTATACTTTCCATCCATCCATCCATCCATCCATCCATTTTTTTCCTTCTTTCTCTTTCCTTCTGTCCATCTTTTTCTTCTTCCTTCTTTCAACCCTTCCCTATTTTTTCTATTATTTTTCACCCACCCATCATCCATCTTTCTCCTTCCTTTTCATCCCTTCCTCCCTCCATTCATCCTCCCTTTCATTCATCCACAGGAAGTGTTTCTTCCTCCTCCCTTTCATCTATCACTTCTCTTTCCTTATCTTTGTCCTTCCATCCATCCATTCATCCATCCATCCATCGTTTCGTACTTTCCCTCATTGCCTCTCTTTTCTTCTTTCCTTCCTTTCATCAATTATCCATGCTTTTTCTCCTTCCTTTCCCCCCTCCCTCCCTTCATCTATCCTTACATTTTAACTTTTTTCCTCACTCCCTCCCTCCATAAATTCTTCCTTCTTTCCCTCTTTCCTTCCACCTGTCCTTCTTTTTCTCTTTACTTCTTTCATCCCTTCCCTATTATTACATTCTTCCTTTCATCCACCAATCATCATTTTCTCCATCCATCCATCCATCCATCCATCCATCTGTACTTTCCCTCATTGCCTCTCTTTTCTTTCTTTCCTTCCTTTCATCCATTATCCATGCTTTTTCTCCTTCCTTTCCCCCTCCCTCCCTCCATCCATCCCTACTTTATTCCTTCTTTCCCTCTTTCCTTCCATGTGTCATTCTTTTTCTCCTTACTTCTTGAATTCCTTCCCTTTATTCCATTCTTCCTTTCATCCACCAATCATCATTTTTCTCCTTCCTTTTTTCCTTTCTTCCTTCCATCCATCCATCCATCCTTCCATTCATCCAAACTTTTTTCTTCCATCCATCCATCCATCCATCCATCCATCCATCCATCCATCCATCCTCCCTTTCTTTGTCTCTTCCCATTCTTCCTTTCATCCACCTATCATCCATCTTTCTGCTTCCTTCCTTTCATCTCCCCTCCATCCATCCTTACTTCCTTTCATCAATCCTTTTTCTCATTTCTTCCTTTTCCTCCATCTATCCATCCTTCTTTCCCTCTCCCTCCTTTCTTACTTTCTTCTTTCCCTCCCTCCGTCCTTCCATCCATCCTTTCTTCCTTCATTGCTTACCTCCCATTTCTTTTCTTTCTCTCCCTACCTACCTGTTTTCTCCCTTCAATCCTTGCTTCCTTTCTTTGCACCTTCCTTCCTTCAGTTTTCATTCTTTCTTTTTAAAAGTCCCTTTCTGACTGTTGCTACAGCTGAATCCTGAAACAAAAGGAGAACAGACTGAATAGTTAGGAGAATAGTTAACAAGCACAATTTAATAACAAAGCTATAAATCAAGGCACTTCTGTTTTTTGTTCTTAGCTGATCTTAACAATGCAAAGACGGTCATGGTCAGTGTAAGAGTGCATCCACAGGTCTTATTTAATGTCTCCATTTGCCCTTTCATGGGACCGCCTGTTAGCATGAATATTTAGACACTGCTATATCATATGCATGCCACTGCTCGCTTTTAAATGGATATCCTTCTTTTAATGATCTTAATGATGAGGAAGGTGAACATCCTCGCAAAGTCCGCTCAGCCAACGCACCTCTGAGGCCTTGCCGCTACACTTTATGATGATGTTCTGTGCAATTAATCAAAGTGGCGTTTATTGCTTGTGCCAGACATATTAAATTGCTCCCTTGTCCTTAGGGCTCCGGGGCTACTGGGTGTCATTACGGCCCCGCAATCACTAAAACTCATTTCCTGTTTTTGCTACAGGTCACATATAATCTAAAAAGGTGCCCGGTCTCCTATCCGATTGTAACATAAACTATATTGGAAATGGGAGTAAATTATAGAAAATCCCAAGCCTAGAACGTATTTGCGTAATGCTTTCACAACAAATGTCTGCTTTGCTCCGTGCTGATTTGAGAGGCAATGGGTTTCATAATATAGCCATGCAAAGAATATGAAAACAAGAGTTATACGCTGCGTTTCCTCCTCGTTTGTTCGAACTTGTGTATGGAAACAAGCTTTTTTGTCCCCTTTGTCTTAAGTGGCAACATCTCTCTTATGGCCACAATAAACAGCTCATTAACAAGCAGAGCCTGTTCCTGTCTGGTGTGCGGTAATACAGGCCGCAGGCAAAGAAACACAGATAATGTATAATCACACTCACAAACGTGTGAACAAATGTGACGAGTTGCATTAAAGAAGTGATGCTGGGTTAGAAGGCCACCCCTCCTTCTCTGAGACAACACACTGATTCACATGCTCTCTCTCAAAACCTAGTGTGCTGCCTACAGAGGGAGTAGTGTAGTAGTGTAGTAAGTGTGGTGTAGTAAGTGCTCTCCTTGTTCTGAAAGCCATTATTAATGCTGCCCCCCTTAAGATACCTAATTTTGAATAAATTCTAAGACAGCATTGCTTGTCTTCGCATGGATGAATAGATAGAAATGATAAATAAACATAATATAAATAACCTTTTATTAAATAGTGAAAACTCACACATACAACCGTTCAAAGTTTGGGGTCATACGATCGTTCTAATTTTATTACTGTAATATTATAGTGCAAAACATAATAATATTGTATTTATTGTAAAAAAAATATTATTTTAATATATTTTACAATGTAATTTATTCCTGTGATGGCAAAGCTGAATTTTCAGCATTACTTCAGTCTTCAGTGTTACATGATCCTTTAGAAATCATTCTAATATGCTGATTTGATGCTTAAGAAACATTTCTCATTATTATCAATGTTGAAACAGCTGTGCTGCCTAATATTTTTGTGGAAACCATGATACATTATTTTTCAGGACTCTTTGATGACTAGAAAGTTCAAAAGAACAGCATTCATTTGAAATATAAATCTTTTGTAACATTATAAATGTCTTTATTTTCAAATTGTCTTTTAATCAAATTAATGCAGGCTCGCTGAATAAAACTATTTATTTCTATTAAAAAACATTTTACAGGCCCCATACTTTTTAACAGTACTGTAAATACATACATATACATACATAAATACATATAATTTATTATTTTATATTTTAATTTATTCTGCCTAATATTTGTGCCTATAATATTATGAATATTTATGTTTAACTTTAGCAACATGCTAACACCAAAATGTATTGAAATACATTTTTGCAGTCTCTAGAAGTTGCTGCCTATGTAGAATATTCCATAATCAGTCACTTATTGAGTTTCCATGGTTGTTAGGACACTGTCTAAGAAGTCAGTTGCCTGAGCAGGAACCAGGAAGGGTTTGGAATAGAGCTACAAACAAACAAACCAAGACATCGAAAACAAACCCTGCCATTTGTACAGGGATGTACAAACCCTGCCTAAACCTTTCTGTCTGCCATTTCTTGGCAGCGGGTTTTTGGATGACTTATCAGATAGTGTCTCTGGCTCTTCGATGTTAAAATTAATCAGACCATCCATAGGTCTTTCTTTCTAGATACCGCGTGAGCCCTGATCCGACGGGTCAGTCTTCATGAGATAATTTGCAGCTGCAGTCGGAATGGGAGGGTGGGGGAGGACAGTTATTTCAGTGGGACAGGCAGTTAGTTAGCCTTGCCATCAGGGTGGCATCTGTCATCCCACTGTGCTACTGCTTGTGTCCTATGATGGATGTCACAATTTGGACCATCAAAATAGGAGCCCCCCGCTGCTTTTAATTGCCAAAGCTGGGCTCTGGCACATTTGTTATTACCGAGCGCTTGTTACGTCACACCATATGAATTAACAGGTGAAGATAATAGATGTGTACCCGGGCGACCTGGCCTACAGCCTCTATGAGGGCCCTGAGTAATTATGGGATAATAAATGTTCTGTATTGAAGCAGTGGGGGGCAGCATTAGACAGGCAAAAAACCCTCCCTGACAGACTGTATGGAAATACACTCCACCGCCAGCAATGACACACACTCATCAGCTGTCTGACAGACGCTTGTATAATTAGACCTGTAATACATGCAATTAGAAAAATAGTGAAAAGTTTGCAATTTTACAGGTATAAAAATATTCCATCGATTCATTAAAATCGTTAAAACTTGGCACTGCAAGGTCTGCTAGAGTAAGTGCAATGGTGGCAGCTTCTTGAGGACAGAATATCTATAACAGAAAGTAATGGGTGCTCTACAGTCGAGTACAGAACTTCTAAGAATGCACATAAAATCCCCAAAACACAGTCATGATGTCTGCTGAACCGTTGTGGCAATTACATGCCACCATCAAAACCAACGTAGGCTCATTGGAAATACATGCCTATAAACCTACATTTTTGCAAAATTCCAAAAACATATACTACAGTATACACACAATGCGCTGCACTTTCCAGCTGAATTGAACACTAGAGGCAGTAAAACGCCAACACTTTAATTCCTTTTCACACAAGTTATGATGACGGGCAGATTATCGATTAATAAAGACAAATCTTTGTGTGGTTCCACTTCCTTACACAATACTATGTTGCCATAGCACACAATTTGTAGACTAATACATATTGATGTTTGCCACATCAGCTTCATATGTATGGCATTTCTAACATAATAAACTTGCTCAGTAGCACGTTCAGGTACGTACAAATATGAGTCACAATGTAACAGCTAAAAGACTTGTAGAAGCAAGCTAAAATGGCATGCTTGCTTCAGCAAATGCACTTTTATCTGACATTTGCTTTTGCTAATGCTATCGGTTAGGGTATGGGATTTAGTGTAGGTGGTACGTTATTTTCAAATACAGTACAATACAGCATTAAGCTTTTAGCGCCACTCACTGAACATTTAATTTCCGAACTGTTCGATACTTACAACAACTAGTACCATGTCTACTGGACATGAGCAGCGCAACACGACAAAAGCAAATCGATAAATTATAAATAAAAGCTTATTTCTGACATACTCCACATGCTTGCGCAGCTTCTGACAACAGTACAAATGGATTCAGAAATTTTGTTTTACTGCTTTCAGTTTAGACATCCTCAAGATGTAGTGGCGCTATCACAACACGATAGCGGTTGTGCCCGGTATAGACATGGTGTAATAAAATGTTGGCAGATTCATCTGTCAGTCAATGGACATTTCACTTTGAAAATGTTGTGAAATGTGCAAGAAGCACATATTTCCAATGAGCCTAGGTTGATCAAAACCAGGAGAGTAAATATAACCGGCTCAAAACTGGAGGCAGTGGGAGTCAACGCGTTCAGTACAGCGTCAGCCAGAGATGGCTAGATATAAATAAGCCCAGAATGTCTTAAGCAAACAGAAATTATACAAAATTAATTAGCGAGCTCTGGATGATAATTACCGGTGGTGAGCGGCTGGGCCTTTGCGTGGGGCTGGAAAGAGCCCAGGCACAACAGAATTTGGGAGGATGTGGCGCAAGTCTGCATTTGCAGCCTGCTGCCGCCTCCGCACAAACCTCTGTAATTACTAACTTACATTTCTCTCGTTCGCCTTCACCTTTCATTTCACAGTCATTTGGGAGAGCCAAGGTAAACCAGAGGACTAATTGGCAATAGACGTTTCCACTGGTGAGGCGTAATGCATTAAAGATGTGGGGCTCTGGCTAGTTATGAGCAGCCAAATAAACATTAGCCTTTAGCCATGCGGCTAACCTTCAGTATCCTGCCCCCTACACACAGTTCCCTCCCTTCTGTCTCACTTTCTCTCTACATGTGCCTGTCTCTCAATCTCTGACTCTCTTTTTTCCTTTGCCCGTCTCTCTCTCTCCATCTTAGTTCTTTATTGCCAAATCATCAATACACACAATAAAAGCAGTGACACAAACCAGTAAACAAACAAACAAATAAATGAATGAATAAATAAATACAAAAATAAATAAAATGTCTCTGCTTATATATCACCCTCTTTCTGTCTGTGTACTGTATATACAATACTGACAAATCATTAATACACACAACAAAATAAGTCACAAAAAAGACAGACAGACAGACAGATAGATAGATAGATAGATAGACAGATGACAGACAGACGGATAGATAGATAGACAGACAGACAGACAGATATTTTGAACTAGCAACAACAAATCCTGAATCGTTAATGTAAGAAAATAGTTAATAATAATGATAATAATAATAGCATATCTGTCTGCCTGTGCTCAATTTTCTCTCTCAATTTCACTTTTTAATTTTCAAAGTGCTTTATTGGCGCGATTGTTAGGCCTATTACCAAAGCATCAACACATACAACAACAGCAGCGACAAAAAGAAGATATTATTACAAAAAAAAAGTCTTTAATTTTATATTTTTTAAATATTCTTAAATGAATAATAATTATAGTACATATATTGCACCTGTCCCTCTCTCTATCGCTCTTCCTATCCCTGTCTGTTTCTTGTCTCCCTTTCTCTGCCTGGTTCTATCTGTCAGTGTTCCTCCCACTCCTTCTATGTTCTCAGGCATGATGAGTAGCTCATGTAGAATGATGGCTGAATGACAGAATAACCTTCTTCAAACTGAGGGCTGAGGTCTTATGTATGACAACAGGATGCCCAACTGTCAAAACACTGAGATATGTATGCACGTGTGTCTATACTACATGTTAACGAAAGGCAACTGCGCTCTCTGTCACAGACATGCCCTGTGCAATGGACTGGAAATCATGGCACCATCTCCTATGTGGTCTGTATGTTTTCCAGAAGCCGCTAAGGCAGGAATTATATCTTTGGCAGAGTTCTCAGTAAAGTATCCATGCCTTAATGTACAATGATGTGTAAAGTAATCTGCCATTTAAGAAAAACGGCCTGGTGGGACGATCCTATTCAACTGTAAAAACTCTCCATGTTACCTCAGGAAAGCTTTGCATATAAATGTCTGGCAATGCAGAATATAGCAGTGAAAATAATCAAATCCGAATTGTAAGTTATCTGGCTTATGTATGGCTAATTTGAATAATCTTATATTTGGTGTTTCTCATCAGGATAGAGCCTTTAGGAACAATGGCTTCAATTAGAATTACTGTGTCCATATTACATGGACACTTTAAATTATTTAAAAATTATAAACATGCTTTGTTAGGGACAATGCATGTGAATTTATGAGACCATGTGTCCCGGTCTGCAGTGGTCAGTATCTATCAAAAGTGGTCCAAGGAAGGTACAGTGGTGAACCGGTGACAGGGTCATGGGCAGCCAAGGCTCACTGATGCACGTGGGGAGTGAAGGCTGGCCTGTGTGGTCCGATCAAAGAGACGAGCTACTGTAGCTCAAATTGCTCAAGAAGTTAATGCTGGTTCTGATAGAAAGGTGTCAGAATACACAGTGCATCGCAGTTTGTTGAGTATGGGGCTGCATAGCTGCAGACTAGTCAGGGTGTCAATGCTGACCCCCGTGTGCGTCGCTTACCTGGGGAACACATGGCACCAGGATGCACTATGGGAAGAAGGCAAGCCGGCGGAGGTAATGGGCAATATTCTGCTGGGAAACCTTGGGTCCTGCCATCCATGTGGATGTTAATTTGACACGTACCACCTACCTAAGCATTGTTGGGGACCATGTACACCCTTTCATGGTATTCCCTGGTGGCTATGGCAACATTTTGAGGAAATAGTGGCAACCAACATTTTGAGGAAAAAGCAGAGAAAATCATGTTTTTGTCAGATTCAGAAAGATGATCAAAACATAGATGGAGTAGATCGAGTGCATCAACACCCCTAATGCTTGCACAATCCTATACCTTGTCCTGGGTCGACATTTCATTCAGTAACATTAGGCAGTTTTGATGTATATGCAGTTTAATGTTGATGATCACGTTATTTTACATATGCATATGATTACATATGATATCGCTTGTTTCTGCAACTTCTTCACATGCGTTTTGATCAGAAGATTCAGTACTTTTTCGGAAGATGTGCCATAGCGCTCTCTACCGTTTAACAGTGAAAACATGTAAATCTAGAAAATTCTGTCAATGGTGGGGAAAGAGTTAAATAAAAATACCCTATTACCTTAAAAATCAAGCCAACCCTTCAAATGAAGATTTCAAATGAAGCCCTTTGACAGGCAGGACTCCCAGGTTGGGAAACTCTTCTGTAGAGAGTAATGGATAGGCTAAAGTTCAGATATTTATGTTTCTTTAAAATTTCATAGCAAGATCACAAACATAAGGGGTTATCTTCAGATTCAGGCACATCTGGTGAACAACAGCTTTGGAGGGGGACTTGTATGGATATTCTGTGAATAAAACATGCAGAGAGCAAAATGTAAATGGTTCTGCTTGTCATATTGGCAATGATTGATAGGCACCCCAGTGCAATGAACAGAGGGACACCTGCTATTTGGCCATGCCTCACTGTGTGCAGTACACTGAATGGACTGGGTCCTTACTGTCACTGAGAAATGCTGCTCAATGCTGTTTTTTTTGTTTTTGTTTTTTACTTATGTGTACTGTTTATACATAGAAAATTGATATTTATTGCTTAAATGAATTAGCTTGAATTATATAATACAATTATTGTAATTATTATTATAAATTTAAACTAGACAGTAAATAATTAAATAATTATAGAGAATTTTCCTCTAAACAATTTAATTGTAGTTAGCAACTGTTTGTTAATCAATAGATAGTTCACCCAAAAATGAAAAGTCAGTCATCATTTACTCACCCTGATATCATTCCCCTTTTTCCACGAAACACAAAAGGATAAATTTTGAAGTCTGTTTTCCAGAAAAAAAAAAAAACTATACGGGAGCGACATAAGGGCGAGTAAATGATGACAGAGTTTTCACTTTTGTGTGAACTATCCTTTTAAATTATTGTAGGTTCCCCAAGACAGTCTTGTTTGTAACTGAAGGTTGAGATGAAAGGAAAAATAAGGATTTTTTTTTTAATGAATATGAGCTCACACTTACATTACTGTTTAATGAAACCAGACACTGGGGTTGAATGTGTGTGTTGGATGGAGGAGGTGTGAATATCGAACGTGTTTGCGGTCAGTACTTCCATGCTTACAGGCCAATACATCAAAAAAATTAAAATATTCAGCATCAAAAAGGCAAAGGGTACATGCCTGATGATCTTAATTGCCCCATATTTTTGATGTCAAGCAATCATAACGACTTCAAAGTGACACAAATTGATTTGTACGTCGACAGCCGTGTGCTTGTAAAAAAAAGACGCCCGTGCGGTTACTAGAATGAGTCTGTCTTAGTGGCTTCGGACGCCTTTTCAAACTAAAGAGAAATGCAAATGCGTTCATACTTGAGTAGCTCAGACATCTGCGGGGTTAATGGAGGTCTGAATATTGCTGTCCAATGCAATGTTATTCCTTTAAAGACAGAATCAATCATAAACAACGACTCAAGGAAACGCTTGCCTTTAGAGTCAATTAAAAGTAGAGTGACATAACACAAAAATACTCCCAGCATAAATTAAGTGGCCCGCCATCATTGTTTTCTTGTTTACCATGTTATGAAGGCGATGTTTGATGTACACGCAGACTGCTCTGGGCGATAGTTTATGATCATTATTATTTAAATGAGCTGTTGTGTTTTGAAGGTCTTAAATCACTGAACAGGAATTTTTGAAGTCCAGAATTATAAATGGCTTTCCATGCAAATGGGCGAACGCTGCTCTCTTGACTGGTTTCATTTTGCGGCACAACCGTATTCATGTTCGCTATTTAGAATAACATTAGTCGCAAAGCAAAGTTTGGTATTTACGCTTAAACTATTAGCAACTTTATGAAGTCTATGTTTTTCCCTCTATGGTCCCTGATGTGAGCGACCATACATTGCTGAACATACTTCCCAGAGCATGATTAATGACATACTTTTAATGAGGGACAGCACTGAACCCCTGCCACGCCGTAGCTAAACACGCCACAAATGAGTGACTCACTGGGACCTAGTGGACTGAAGCTTTGGCGTCATTATCAACAGACCTTATGCTCTCATGAACAGCTCGCAGGCCTCAATTCTCCTGATGCTAAGCGAAAAGCTACAATGCGGTACCATATTACACAGATTCACAGGATGACGCTCTTGAAGTCGATGCTGAAATGGTCAAATTGATAGAAAACTACTCAAACTGTTTCACAAACGGCCATCATTTCCCTAAATCTACGCAGAACCGGGGTTGCTGCTTGTTTATGCCAGGAAATAAAGATGCCAAAGGGAGCCTCTGGGAACATAAATGAAAAAATAAAATAAGTTTAAGTGTGAGGAACTTTTAAAAGCATTTTGTCAATGAATCATACAATTGAATATGATACAGCAGGACTCCATGAAGGTGCCCTATAAATGGGCCTCATGCTGTAATTCAGTTTGAAAGCCCATTGCAATGGGAAGTTCAATACAAGATGAGTGGCCCCATCAACTCTTAGTGCCCGAGCCACTTTGTCGAGTGATGTAGATATTTCAGGAAAAAAAGCACTTTGGACATTTAAACAGTTTCTCGCTAACTAGAACATGACCACTTGAAAGTGTATTAATGACATAAAAACATTTATACAGACTCTTCAGTGAAGTTTGCTGGATGAGAAGGTTAAACTGTTCAGTTTATCAAATAGATCGTTTCTATTGGAAAGCAGGATTTTTTTTTCCTCATTAAAAAGTTTTTTTTTTTTTTAAGTACTCTTGAAACTCAATGAACTCAATCATATTACACTAAAAGAAAATTGGTGTAGGATAATCTAGGATTTTCTTTCAAACCATTTTCAATCAGAAATTGTAGAAATGATCATAAATAATTACTAAGAAATGGCAAGTAACATTAAATTAAATATGCAATTTTGATGTACACTGTAAAAAATATTTATTTTTTGTGAAATTAGTAAAAAAAATTGTACACCATTTTTTTTGTTCAGTGTAGAAAGATTAAAACAGTATTTTCTTGTAAAACACTAATAATCTACTCGAAAAATAAATTTGTTACAGTGTACACTAAAAAAATTGATGTAACGATCATTTTCACTCAGAAATTGCTAGTAAATTAAAACAGATAATTACGAAGAAATGGCAAATAAAGCATTTTCATTTTTTACAGTGCACTCTAAAAAAATGGTGCTATATAACACTAAAAGTGGTTCTTGGCTCGTAATCATAGGGGAACTACTTTTGGTGCTATATAGCACCATATCTTTAAAGGTGCTCTACAGCACCTTTGTCAAATGGTGCTATGTAGAACCCATAAGTGGTGCCATATCGCATTTTATTTCTTCATCAAAAATGGTGCTAAACAGTACCAACAGTGGTTCTTTGGCTCATAAAGAACCTTTAAAGGGGCTTAACAGGTTCTTTGAACGGCAGTGGTGCTATATAGCACCTTATAACCACCCCAAAGAACCGCTGAAGAACCATACAGGGGCTTAACAGGTTCTGTATATGGCAGCTGTGCTATATAGCACCTCAGTCATCCCAAAGAACCGGTGAAGAACCACTGAAGCACCAAGATTTGGTGCTATACAGCACTTAAAGTGGTTCCCCTATGATTATGAGCCAAAGAACCACTTTTAGTACTATAAAGCACCATTTGTTTAGAGTGTGTATCACATGACAGATCACATGACTTGCTGAATACTACACATTTTATCTCAATATACTTTAACTTACAGAATATATAAATGATGTCTAACTGCAAATAGTGTATTTCTACAACGTCATTGGTAACAAAAACATGCTTTTGCACGATGTTACTGTACATCCACACCACTAGGTGTCAGTATAAGTCCAAGATGACAGCACATCATAAACAGACAATTACTTCAGTAAGTGCACCTTTAACATTCATTTACAGCACTGAGACTAAATATAAGTATTTTTAAAGCGACCACAGGTTTGCTACAGGAGGTCAGGCACCCATTACTTTTAATTGGGAAGAGTCCAGCAAGATATTTGAGCCTGTGCAGATGTGCTCACATTCAGCTCGTTCTCTGGTTCAGTGTCTGTCAGCCCCAATCTTTCATTTCCCAGCTCTCCCCACCCCGGAGGTGATTCATCTAACAGGGGCAGATTAACACATTACCGCTGTACCTTCCTCAGCTCTTGAAATTATGCCTCGCTTAAACATTCCTTTCATTTGCTGCTTATTTGCTGCTTAAAGCCTCTGTGATCAAGAGAGGGGAATGAGCAATTGTCTGGGACGCCGGCCTGTTTGCATATGTAAAAAGAACTGACTCGGGCGTGAAGAGCTCAAGCATTCAGGTAAAAGATGAATCTCGTACAGACACTGGGGATTTACCCAGTGGACAATTCCATCATGCACGCAGACAGCAAAGTAATTTGGCATAGATCTTGATTGGTTTCTCATTGTGTGTCCAGAAAATCCCTTGTGTGCGGGAAAGCTTTAATTGAGTTTGACATCTCAGGATTATGAATCCTATGGCTATGTTAAATGGCCAATTTACATCTTAATTTAAAATTCCACATGGATAAAAAGATATTAATTACATTATGCAGGGAATGAAATTCAAGTTGTTGTTTTTTCCTTATCGTAATTTCACCCGCAGGGCATTCAAAAGAGAACTGTTTATTTGAATCCTGAGCAGTAAGAAACCAGGCCAGTACATTCATTTTGCATTCTTCACTGATCGCACCAAACACACCAGTCGGTTCCACTTGCAGATTATGACTGGGAACTCAGATTGTACTGGACATATCGTGCAGCAGTTTGATTCTGAAAGTTTGCAAAATGAATGAGGAGATTCTTTTAATGTGACAATCAAATATTAATGGGCAGAAACAGAAGACGTCTTGAAATAGCATACACAAAATCACATTAATTACATGGTGTTGATTAATTAATCTTAATTAATATACTCATAATAAACATACTTTAAGATCAAATTGTTATGGCAAAGTGACAGTAAAAACATTTATAATGTTTCAAAAGATTTCAAATAAATGCTGTTCATTTGAACTTTCTATTCATTAAAGGGATAGTTCACCCAAAAATTATCCCATGATTTACTCACCCTCATCCTAGCCATCCTAGGTGTGTATGACTTTCTTCTTTCAGCCGAACATAATCGGAGTTATATTAAAAAATATCATTGCTCTTCCAAGCTTTATAATGGCAGTGAATGGGGGATGAGATTTTGAAGTCCAAAAAAGTGCATCTATCCATCCATCCATCCATCATAAAAGTAATCCATATGGGTTTTCCAAATCCATATTAACCCTTTATCCAAAGGGTTAATAAAGGCCTTCTGGAGCAAAGTGATGGGTTTTTGTAAGAAAAATATAGATATTTAAAACTTTATAAGCTAAAATAACTGGCTTCCAGCAGACGGCCTACACAAGGCGACTTACACCAAAAGGGTAACCCCTGACGCGATGTATGACGTAGGATGTAGGAGTAGCGTAAGCTTTTGCGCCTCTCGCGTTTCAAACAAATAGAGCTGGTCAACAAAACTCAAGCTCCTCTTCTCTTATATCGAAATCCTCCGACATTTCTCTTTAAAAATTATTCTCGTTTTAGACTTTGTGACAAGTGTTTTGTTTTGCTCTATCCTCTGCGCTTCCGAGTTCGTCAATACGTCATGCGTCAGGTCAAGGGTTACTCTTTCGTCGTAAATCGATGCGTATGACCGTCTGTTGGAAGCTTGTTATTTTAGTTAATAAAGTTTTAAATATGGATATTTTTCTTACAAAAATGCTTCGCTTCCCTTCAGAAGGCCTTTATTAACTCCTTGGAGCTGTGTGGAGCACTTTTATGATGGATGGATGCGCTTTTTTGGGCTTCAAATTCTTAGTTACTATTCACTCCCATTATAAAGCTTGGAAGAGCCAGGATATTTTTCAATATAACTCTAATTGTGTTTGGCTGAAAGAAGAATGTCATACACACCTAGGATGGCTTGAGGGTGAGTAAATCATGGGGCAATTTTCATTTTTGGGTGAACTATCCCTTTAAAGAATCCGGAAAAATATCACGGTTTCCATAAAAATATTAAGCAGCACAACTGCTTTCAACATTGATAATAATAAGAAATGTTTCTTGAGCACCATATCAGCATATTAGAATGATTTCTGAAGGATCATGTGACACTTAAGACTGGATTAAATTGTTTAATGCTTGCTGATCAATTTATATTATGTATAAAATGTAACATTATGTATCAAATTATATATACATAAATTAAGTAAGGTGACATTACATTTAAAGTTTGTAGATTTAGACCAAGTACTTTAAGCAAGGTGGATTGTGCTATCTTCAAAGCGTGCTTTAAGTGGCCATTCCTGCTTTCCTGGTAGTAAAAAATAACAAAAACATCAGTCAAAAGACAGCCTGGTTTTGACACATGAAACAAACAAGGCAGTGTTTGTCATTGAGATTAGAGCCGATCAAAGGCTGTGGTGACCATAAAATGCATCGCCTTATGAACCTCGGAAAGAAGAAAAAGAAGGGAGAATAAAAATCAAAAAGTGAATTGTATCTTCCCGAGGAGGTGGAAAAATACAATTTTATGTGATAAAAAAACGTGCGAGGGAACTACTGCATTACAGACTGCTCTCTCAGTGAGAACGTAAAAGGTAATTTCACATATAAAAAGAACTCTAATGCATGGTAGTAATGTCGTGGGGATGGAACAAAGGCAAACTTTCATCTCTTTAAGCTTGGATGGAGAAAACCTTTGATGCTTTGAAAATGATAATAAAAATCTCAGACCGAACCACTGAATATGATGCAGGCCCCCCAGCACTTAATGCAGACACATGGGCTATCTACAGGAGAAAAAAGCCTTCAAATTGTGACACTTAGGGCGGCCAAATTATACCCTGAACAAACACAAAAGTGTGGGGAATAAAAAATCCTATTATATCAAAGATTAGTTGAAATCTCAGCATGCTAAGAGACAGAATTTATGTTCAAATGACGTTCTACATTTTGCAAAGCAATATTAATATATAACCGTGATATATTAAAAAGAGAGCCGGGAAAGATTTAAAGATGGCTTTAAGCGCAATAAGGCAAAATGCAAAAGTTTGATTGGATAGAAATAAGTTATTGCTCTTTCTAAACTAAAAAGCCCTTTTGTAAGTGATGGGGGGAACAGACACAAGGTCTGTTCAGTGGTCTTTAGAAGAGGAAATTAGGCGTGAAAATTAGACTTTCCACCACCATAAGGGACAGTCCAGCAGCCCCATGCCTGGGGTCCGTCCAGCAGGACAGATGATTGGAAAAGTCTGCCTGTCCTCACCAAATGCATCCCCCCCTGAACCCCTGACCCTGGTGTGCATTGAAATAACCCATTAGCTGCGTAATGTATTTAGACCAATGTCTTACACTCCACCCCCTCCTTTTCAGAAACACATTTTGACTCCACATTTCCAATTATTCAAACCATTTCCTGTGACTAGCCTCGTCCCTGTGCTCTGAGAGTGGGGTGTTCATCATCACTTCCTGTAGCTGTTTTCCAGAACTAGCATACATTATCATTGGAAGATAACCTAACGTGAATAACACTTAAAAACATGGCAAAAATGTTCTATTTTCTCATGTTTTTCTCATGTTGTCTGAATAATGTGGTTGCTCTTTTCCATGTGACAAAAGTGAATGGGGACTGAAACTTTCAAGCTTCAAAAGGAACATCATAAAATTATTCTAAAAATATTCTATATACACTATATTGTCAAAAGTATTGGGACACCCCTCCAAATCACTGAATTCAGTTGTTCCAATCACTTCCATGGCCACAGGTGTATAAAATCAAGCACCTAGGCATGCAGACTGCTTCTACAAACATTTGTGAAAGAATGGGTCGCTCTCAGGAGCTCAGTGAATTCAAGCGTGGTGCCGTGATAGGTTGCCACCTGTGCAATAAGTCCATTTGTGAAATTTCCTCACTACTAAATATTCCATGGTCAACTGTTAGTGGTATTATAACAAAGTGGAAGCAATTGGGAACAACAGCAACTCAGCCACGAAGTGGTAGGCCACATAAAATCACAGAGCACGCTAAGGCGCACAGTGCGCAGAAGTCGCCAACTTTCTGCAGAGTCAATAGTTACAGACCTCCAAACTTTGTGTGGCCTTCAGATTAGCTCAAGAACAGTGTGTAGAGAGCTTCATGGAATGGGTTTCCATGGCCAAGCAGCTGCATTCAAGCCTTACATCACCAAGTGCAATGCAAAGCATCGGATGCAGTGGTGTAAAGCACGCCGCCACTGGACTCTAGAGCAGTGGAAACGTGTTCTCTGGAGTGACCAATCACGCTTCTCTGTCTGGCAATCCGATGGACGAGTCTGGGTTTGGTGTTTGCCAGGAGAACGGTACTTGCCAAAGTTTGGTGGAGGAGGGATTATGGTGTGGGGTTGTTTTTCAGGGGTTGGGCTTGGCCCCTTAGTTCCAGTGCAAGGAACTCTTAATGCTTCAGCATACCAAGACATTTTGGACAAAATTAATGCTCCCAACTTTGTGGGAAAAGTTTGGTGATGGCCCCTTCCCGTTCCAACATGACTGTGCACCAGTGCACAAAGCAAGGTCCATAAAGACATGGATGAGCGAGTTTGGTGTGGAGGAACTTGACTGGCCTGCACTTCGTCCTGACCTCAACCCGATAGAACACCTTTGGGATGAATTAGAGCAGAGACTGAGAGCCAGGCCTTCTCGTCCAACATCGGTGCCTGACCTCACAAATGCGCTTCTAGAAGAATGGTCAAAAATTTCCATAAACACACTCCTAAACCTTGTGGAAAACCTTCCCAGAAGAGTTGAAGCTGTTATAGCTGCAAAGGGTGGGCCAACACCATATTAAACCCTACGGATTAAGAATGGGATGTCATTAAAGTTCATGTGCATGTAAAGGCAGGCGACCCAAAACTTTTGGCAATATAGTGTATATCCAGAAGATAACTGAATTAATATTTTACATTTCAACTAAATTTGCCAGAGGAAAGTTGAAGTTAGAGAATCAAGAAAGGCGAGCTTTGAGCTCTCTAATGTTATTCAAATATACTGACCCAAGTGCAGAAAAAAATCCTCTCTTGTTCCAGTCAAGGACATTATCAGGTCTTTCATTTTTACATTCAATGCAGTTTTTGAGGTTGAATGATATTTTGCATGGGTATTGAAGGCAGACTAAAGGAACCCTTTAAGATAAGTGTTATTGGAGTCAGAGGGAATTTGAATGGACAGTTCATGGCATTGCAAAGACGTTGATTGGATACTGTTCCTCTGAAATGCTTATGGTTGACTCCTTACATACCACAAAATGGATCTGATCACAGTATCAGTCTCAGTGCAGTCATCTGTCCAAATGAGAGGAGGCACAGCAACACGGACTGTACCCTGCATCCAAATATGCATACTTCCCTGCTATACAGTATATACAAAGCTTCATGTCAAATTAGTAGGAATTACAGACCCAAATCAAATCCATTATAAATGTGCATTCACTTAAAATAAAAATAAAATGAACTCTCCATAATGATGTCTCCCTGACAAGCTTAAGGCCTCTGAGTGGAATGAACTGCCAATATTCAAACACAGATAGGAATTGAAAAAGGAACATTTCTTCAAATTAATGCCAGAGCCCTTTGAAACATGGAGGCTTTTTTTGCAAAAGAGAGTGAAAGAAAGAAGAAAAACAGCACTGCTTATCTTTTAGTTTTGATTTAGGCTGAAACTCTCCGGAGGTGTAGTCAATCCCCATGATAACCAAGTATGAATCCTGATCTTCACAGCATAATTGCAGCTTTTGAGGAGTGAAACATGAGAGAATACAACGCTAACACCAACTTTTTATTTCTAACTTTTCCTACAGTGTACGAATCCCTGGATCTCTTATGAGTAAAGAAAGCTAAGCTATAATTATTGAAAAGCTAAGCTTGAAGTTACAGCTATTTTCGGGCACAGCTTTTTGCTGATGCCTAACTTGGCGGCGCTCGTTTTGAAAAGGGCGTGTTTGGTTAAAAATAAAAACGGTGCTTTTCCTTCTCATGAACTTGGGAAGGAAATTGTCATTTAATTAAAACTCTTAAAATGGTCTATAAAAACAACCATTCAACTCATTTTGCAGCACATTACGTCATATACTAAGTATGCGGCCATAATTATGTGAGAAAGGCCTTTTTGGACTAACAAGTAGAGATATTTCCAAGCACACACCCCCTTTATGAAAACGAGATGGTGCCCAAAATTGAGCCCGATAGCTCCTGCAGGACTCTCCATGGTAAACAGCTAAAATCAGCTACGCCTCCTTCACCGCCTGGCACAGAGCAGAAAAACCCTACAAGCATGCCCCCCCGGGATTAACAAGTCTTTAGGTCAAGTCTAAAGCGGCTCGGATGCGTTCCTGCCTGTTATTAATAAGGTCTTGGAGGATACCGCTACAGCTCGCGAATACTCAGCCGAAGTGCCTGGCCTTCCACGTGCCGTAGCTGCGTGGTGGAGGCACTCTAACCCCTTTTAATTGCCCTAGAGGTGGGACGGGTTACAGAGGGCCATGCCTGGTGAAAATAATGCATTATTTATTCCGATCTGCCTGCTCCTCTATGAGCGTGCATCAGGGCTAATAGATTAATGAGGTCACATTAACATTTCTCTCACAGCCCGGAACAAGATGGCTGTTGATGGAAATTAGATTAAGCCGGCCTAGATTAAGCACATTTACTTCAATACAATCTCAGGTACTTTCTACTAACACTATATAATGGCATCGCAGCACGCATATAATGCGTATCCCATTACAAGCTGCATTTAAAAAATCAAATAAAACTATGTAATTTTTGGGCAAAAAGTAAGAAACACTCACCAAATGCATCATTACAGGCCCGCACGTCCGTTGTTTAAGGCATTAAGGTAATTTAACAATGTCAAGAGGAAAGTGTAATGGCCATGATGGATTTTTGTTTTTCTCATGGTCTATGGCTGATAATATTTTTATAGTCTTTTTCTTGTGTACTTAAGCCATTAAAGACTCCAAATGTAAGAAAATTGTCTGTCAATTTGTCAGTTATTTGCTCACTAAATGTTGTAGCACTTACTGTCATTTGTGGTGATCAATACTTAATAAATTAGGATGTTCACCTCAGTTTAAGACACGGATGTACAGCACCTTCTCGGGCCCCAAGGGGCCTGGACTGATGGAAGCTTCTCACTAATGTAGCCAAAGTGAGCCCTTTCTGTAAATTGCTTTTGTAAATTCAGTTGAGCTGAAATACAACTCAACCTCGACTTTCATTAAACGGCATGTTGAAAGTCAGAGAAAGCAAGAAAAAGAGAGGGGCGGAGGAAGAGGCTGGAAGACGTTTGTGTGCCGCCACCGAGTACAGTAATGCATCGAAGATTGTATTCTGTCCAAAACAATCCCATTTACAATATTGAATTATCAGGCAGAACATCAATGATCGTAGTCACCGAGAAACACGCTCCCTATGTCCAATCCAATTAAATACGTTTGTTAAATAATGTAATGATTGCTTTAACCATTCTCTCACTTACAGTCCATTCATTATGAATACTAAAAATGCCATTGTACAGTACTTGGGGAAAAGGTTACGTGGACCGATAGAATTAATTGTCCTGCTGAAGAAAAATGTCATGGGAACAATTAGATTTTTGTGATGCCCGATTCCTCCTCCCCAGCCAGTTAGTGGCATGGCGTTTTAATTTGTAACCCGACATGATAATATGCTGTTAGTGGGTAAAAGCGGCAAATATATTTCATATTGATTAAAAGAGATGAGATAATGTTTCTCTGTGAGGAAAAGCTGCTTTGTGCAGGTGTAGGTGCAACTGTGATTCGTAATTACCCCAAATACCATCAGGTATAAATACTGAACATTCAGACCCACCGCTTTAACAGGCCAGTGTGCCTCAGCTTATTGACATGGATGGATGGATGGATAGATGGATAGATAGAGGATAGACGGACAGACAGGTTATTGACATGGATGGATGGATGGATAGATAGAGGATAGACGGACAGACAGGTTATTGACATGGATGGATGGATGGATGGATGGATGATAGATAGAAGATAGACGAACAGACAGATTATTGACATGGATGGATGGATGGATAGATGGATAGATAGAGGATAGACGGACAGACAGGTTATTGACATTGATGGATAGATGGATAGATAGAGGACAGACGGACGGACAGACAAGTTATTGACATGGATGGATGGATAGAGGACAGGCAGACAGACAGACAGGTTATTGACATGGATGGATGGATGGATGGATGGATGAATAGATGGATAGATAGAGGACAGACGAGACGGATAGACAGACAGGTTATTGTCCAGTCAATGAGCATGTGCACGTCTCAGGACACTGCCTGTTTCTATGGCAACCGGAGCTTCTAACAGCAACTGCAGTGACGCGATGACTTTACCAATTGGCGATTGGCTCTTTTATTTAGAAGATGGGACTTATTTCACCATATTGTGCATTGCATTTTCTCGCATTCTGTCTTTGCTTGTATGAATTATTACATTTTGATAACAGAGTGTGTTGACATTCATGAGGCCCGATATACATTGGCATGACTAACAAAAATACTGTAAGTTAAAA
The DNA here is from genome assembly GCA_039654105.1 of Coreius guichenoti. Lineage (NCBI taxonomy): Eukaryota > Metazoa > Chordata > Actinopteri > Cypriniformes > Gobionidae > Coreius > Coreius guichenoti. The sequence continues at coordinate 21,510,165 of CM077189.1, forward strand.
TTAATTTTCCGCATGAATTTAATACACCATAAATTTATGGCCAATGCTGAATATTTAATATGGTAATTTACTATTATATTTATATATATATATATATATATATATACACTCACCTAAAGGATTATTAGGAACACCATACTAATACTGTGTTTGACCCCCTTTCGCCTTCAGAACTGCCTTAATTCTACGTGGCATTGATTCAACAAGGTGCTGAAAGCATTCTTTAGAAATGTTGGCCCATATTGATAGGATAGCATCTTGCAGTTGATGGAGATTTGTAGGATGCACATCCAGGGCACGAAGCTCCCGTTCCACCACATCCCAAAGATGCTCTATTGGGTTGAGATCTGGTGACTGTGGGGGCCATTTTAGTACAGTGAACTCATTGTCATGTTCAAGAAACCAATTTGACATGATTCGAGCTTTGTGACATGGTGCATTATCCTGCTGGAAGTAGCCATCAGAGGATGGGTACATGGTGGTCATAAAGGGATGGACATGGTCAGAAACAATGTTCAGGTAGGCCGTGGCATTTAAACGATGCCCAATTGGCACTAAGGGGCCTAAAGTGTGCCAAGAAAACATCCCCCACACCATTACACCACCACCAGCCTGCACAGTGGTAACAAGGCATGATGGATCCATGTTCTCATTCTGTTTACGCCAAATTCTGACTCTACCATCTGAATGTCTCAACAGAAATCGAGACTCATCAGACCAGGCAACATTTTTCCAGTCTTCAACTGTCCAATTTTGGTGAGCTCGTGCAAATTGTAGCCTCTTTTTCCTATTTGTAGTGGAGATGAGTGGTACCCGGTGGGGTCTTCTGCTGTTGTAGCCCATCTGCCTCAAGGTTGTGCGTGTTGTGGCTTTACAAATGCTTTGCTGCATACCTCGGTTGTAACGAGTGGTTATTTCAGTCAAAGTTGCTCTTCTATCAGCTTGAATCAGTCGGCCCATTCTCCTCTGACCTCTAGCATCAACAAGGCATTTTCGCCCACAGGACTGCCGCATACTGGATGTTTTTCCCTTTTCACACCATTCTTTGTAAACTCTAGAAATGGTTGTGAGTGAAAATCCCAGTAACTGAGCAGATTGTGAAATACTCAGACCGGCCCGTCTGGCACCAACAACCATGCCACGCTCAAAATTGCTTAAATCACCTTTCTTTCCCATTCTGACATTCAGTTTGGAGTTCAGGAGATTGTCTTGACCAGGACCACACCCCTAAATGCATTGAAGCAACTGCCATGTGATTGGTTGATTAGATAATTGCATTAATGAGAAATTGAACAGGTGTTCCTAATAATCCTTTAGGTGAGTGTATATATATATATATATATGTATATGTGTGTGTGTGTAATTTCTGTGAATATCGGTGTGGCTTATCATGTTGTGATATTCAGAGCTTCAGTGAACTGATCTCTACATGTCCTACATAAGAAAAGTGTGTGTCTTGCAGTACTTTGTCTTTTATGCCAACTAGATACAAAATCATCACGCTTAATTAAATGGTGTTAAAGTTAAATTCGATAATGGTGCAGAGATAAACCAAATAACATGAAAGTCACAAGATGCTCTACCGGTCAAAGTTTACCATTTTCATCGTAACACCATTTGGAAGTAATCAGAAACCTGCGTTGTCACATAACCCTGTGAATAAGGTGTCAGCGAGCTCCTTCCATAGAAAAAAATAAATAAATAAAGCGTTGCTCCAGCAGATAAAATGTGTTCAAATTACAAAAGGAAAGGATGGAAAAATAACTCCAATTTACACTCATTTTCACCTTTTGTTGCAAGTTTTCTGTCGTGGGATTGGCGCGGCCGGGGAGAGGAGGCTATTCTCCGGGGAGCGGGGCATGTGTGCGGCAGGACAATGGACCGAGGCTCACACCAGGCCCGGCGCGTCACACCTGCTGAGAGAATAAATGACACACTTCGTTCTCTGCCGTTGTCTGGCTGGCATTTCACACACACTCCAAATTCATCACCTTTGTCTTCAAAACAAAGGCAAAAGAAGAAGAAAAAAGGAGAAATTGCCTGGTCTGAGGTGAGCTTAAGGAAATATTTCCAGAGCCGGAGAGGGACAATAACCTTTTGTGTGCTTTGTGCTACTACATAGACAAAAAGCCTCAAATACAAACTCGCCTTTCTCTGTTTGATGGAGGGAGAGAAGATCTAACTCCATCAGAGATGTTTTATGGAGGTTTGTATTAGAGATGGCTCGCAAAGGCCTAGCGGTACACATTTCTGGATGGCAGGTCTATTAATACTCTTCCAAGTTGTGATTGGAAATTAAGCTGGATGGACATTTCCCAAAGGTCTTGTAGGAAACAGACAGCAGGTTGGATAGCATCTCATGAATCTGTGTACGAATCCGCTGGCTGCAATAATCAGACAGTGAGAAGTGGGGACTTTATGTGTGGAAGACAGTCAATTAAATGCGAAGCAGGACTAAAGAGGAGTGATTATGACCTGACCTTTAGCAGTGCATTAAAACCCCCAGCAGCTGAGATCTAGAGAATGAGGTGTCATCTCTGAGCAAGCCAATGAATGCAGACCAATAAAACTCGCTCGCTTGTATGAGGAGCAAAAATTATGTCCAAATATACACAGCCACCTAGATTTATGTACAAACAACCTACTAACTGGTTTAGGCAAGCAAAAGCGAGCTGTACACGCAAATGTCAGGCTTTAACACACTCCTCATTTACCCTGCAGTCACATCTTGTATCTCAAGAATCATTTGTTACTCAGTTACAAATTTATTGCCTTTAATTCTTTCTTAAATCCTTTTTGCCAGCTGCAATTGTAGGGGCTACAAAATTAAAAGTGTGCTTATACACGATTACCCACAATTCTCTGCGGTGATTTACTAATGTAGATATTTTGAAAGTAATTCAAAAGTGTTTTCTGACATAATTTTTTAAGATACTTAAGATAAATCATATAATAATCAGCTACTATATGCCATTTTTTCATATATTTTTGCCAAAGTAATGTACATGCTAAATCCTGTATGTTACAAATAGCATGGCTTATAGAGAATTTTTTTTTTTTTTTTTTTTTAATTAGGGCCCGAGCACTGATGGTGTGAGGACCCTATTGGAATTGCTCAGCCTATTATTATTCTTCTCCCAAATGAATCGCATTTTTGAGGGCCTAAACATGCTCGAAAACTCATGAAACTTTGCACATGCGTCAAGTGTTGAAAATTTACGTCTGTTATGGGTTTCAGAATTAGGCGTGGCAAAATGGCTCGATAGCGCCACCTACAACATTTCAATTAAACACCGTTCGAGCTACATTTCACGTACGAGTATGAAATTCGGTAGACACATGTAAAAGCCCAATACCTACAAAAAAAACCAACAGGAAGTGAGATATTTTGAAATTTCTCTGCAAAATTTTTGCAGTTCTTGCCATTTCCAGATGTTGTACTTTAACAAACTCCTCCTAGAGATTTAATTAGATCAACATCATATTTGCACAATCTAATCTAAAGGCCTTTGCGACGTTAAATTGCGAAGATCTTGAGTTTTCCCTGAAGGGCGTGTCCGTGGCGGCCTCACAAAATTCGATGTTTCGCCATAAAACAGGAAGTTGTTGTAACTCGGGCATACAATGTCCGATCTGCCCCAAACTTCACATGTATTATTAGAGTCCTGACCTGAAGACATCTACATGCCAATATTCAGTTACAGTCATAGCGCCACCTACTGGCAACAGGAAATGACATGTTTTACACTATGATTAACTCCTCATAGTGATTTAACCAGATCAACATCATATTTGGTCAGTCTAATCTAAAGGCCTTTGCCATGTTAAATTGTGAAGATCTTGAGTTTTCGCTGAAAGGCGTGTCCCTGGCGGCCTAACAAAGTCTGATGTTTCGCCATGACACAGGAAGCTGTTGTAAGTCAGGCATACAATGTCCGATCTGCCCCAAACTTCATACAGTGGGGAGAACAAGTATTTGATACACTGCCGATTTTGCAGGTTTTCATACTTACAAAGCATGTAGAGGTCTGTAATGTTTATCATAGGTACACTTCAACTGTGAGAGACGGAATCTAAAACAAAAATCCAGAAAAACACATTGTATGATTTTTAAATAATTAATTTGCATTTTTTTGCATGACATAAGTATCTGATCATCTACCAACCAGTAAGAATTCCGGCTCTCACAGACCTGTTAGTTTTTCTTTAAGAAGCCCTCCTGTATTAACTGCACCTGTTTGAACTCGTTACCTGTATAAAAGACACCTGTCCAAACACAATCAAACAGACTCCAACCTCTCCACAATGGCCAAGACCAGAGAGCTGTGTAAGGACATCAGGGATAAAATTGTAGACCTGCACAAGGCTGGGATGGGCTACAGGACAATAATCTATCTCCCTCGGTCTGGGGCACCATGCAAGATCTCATCTCGTGGGGCATCAGTGATCATGAGGAAGGTGAGGGATCAGCCCAGAACTACACGACAGGACCTGGTCAATGACCAGTCTCAAAGAAAACCATTAGTAACAGACTATGCCGTCATGGATTGAAATCCTGCAGCGCACGCAAGGTCCCCCTGCTCAAGCCAGCGCATGTCCAGGCCCGTCTGAAGTTTGCCAATGACCATCTGGATGATCCAGAGGAGGAATGGGAGAAGGTCATGTGGTCTGATGAGACAAAAATAGAGGTTTTTGGTCTAAACTCCACTCGCCGTGTTTGGAGGAAGAAGAAGGATGAGTACAACCCCAAGAACACCATCCCAACTGTGAAGCATGGAGGTGGAAACATCATTCTTTGGGGATGCTTTTCTGCAAAGGGGACAGGACGACTGCACCGTATTGAGGGGAGGATGGATGGGGCCATGTATCACAAGATCTTGGCCAACAACGTCCTTCCCTCAGTAAGAGGATTGAAGATGGGTCGTGGCTGGGTCTTCTAGCATGACAACGACCCGAAACACACAGCCAGGGCAACTAAGGAGTGGCTCCGTAAGAAGCATCTCAAGGTCCTGGAGTGGCCTAGCCAGTCTCCAGACCTGAACCCAATAGAAAATCTTTGGAGGGAGCTGAAAGTCCGTATTGCCCAGCGACAGCCCCGAAACCTGAAGGATCTGGAGAAGGTCTGTATGGAGGAGTGGGCCAAAATCCCTGCTGCAGTGTGTGCAAACCTGGTCAAGAACTACAGGAAACGTATGGTCTCTGTAATTGCAAACAAAGGTTTCTGTACCAAATATTAAGTTCTGCTTTTTTGATGTATCAAATACTTATGTCATGCAATAAAATGAAAATTAATTACTTAAAAATCATACAATGTAATTTTCTGGATTTTTGTTTTAGATTCCGTCACTCACAGTTGAAGAGTACCTATGATAAAAATTACAGACTTCTACATGCTTTGTAAGTGGGCAAACCTGCAAAATCGGCAGTGTATCAAATACTTGTTCTCCCCACTGTATGTTTGATAAGAGTCCTGGCCTGAAGACATCTACATATGAGTTTCAGAATTAGGCATGGCAAAATTGCTCGATAGCGCCACCTACAACATTTCAACGAAGTGCCCTCCCGTACAGGTATGAAATTCAGTACACACATGTAACAGCCCAATACCTACAAAAAAGTCTCCTGGTATGAAATCTGAAAACCAACAGGAAGTGAGATATTTTGAATTTTCTTTGCAAAATTGTTGCAAATTTGGCCATTTCCAGACGTTGTACTTTAACGAACTCCTCCTAGAGATTTAATCAGATCAACATTTGCACAGTCTAATCTAAAGGCCTTTGTGATGTTAAATTGTGAAGATTTTGAGTTTTCCCTGAAGGGCGTGTCCGTGGCAGCCTGACAAATTTCGATGTTTCACCATGAAACAGGAAGTTGTTGTAACTCGGACATACAATTTCCGATCTGCCCCAAACTTCACGTTTTATTAGAGTCCTGACCTGAAGACATCTACACGCCAATATTCAGTTACAGTCATAGCGCCACCTGCAGGCAACAGGAAATGGCATGTTTTACACTGTGATGAGTATCCTCATTGAGATTTAACCAGAACAACATCATGTTTGGTCAGTCTAATCTTAAGGCCTTGGTGATGTTAAATTGTGAAGATCTTGAGTTTTCACTGAAGGGCGTGTCCGTGGCGGCCTGACAAAGTCTGATGTTTCGCCATGACACAGGAAGCTGTTGTAAGTCAGGCATACAATGTCCGATACGCCCCGAACTTCACATGTTTGATAAGAGTCCTGGCCTGAAGACATCTACATTCCAATATTCGGTTATAGTCAAAGCGCCACCTGCTGGCAGCAGGAAGTGTGGCACATTGAAGTGACTTTGCCATATTTCTCCTATATTTACCCACTTAAATGCATGTCGCCCACTATTCGCTGTTTTCCTGAGGCCACCGGGTGGCGGTGCTCCCGGGTGCGAGGGCCCTTTCATCGCTCAAGAAGTTAATGCTGGTTCTGATAGAAAGGTGTCAGAATACACAGTGCATCGCAGTTTGTTGCGTATGGGGCTGCATAGCCGCAGACCAGTCAGGGTGCCCATGCTGACCCCTGGCCACTGCAGAAAGCGCCAACAGTGGGCATGTGAGCATCAGAACTGGACCACGGAGCAATGGAAGAAGGTGGCCTGGTCTGATGAATCTGGATGAATCTGGATGGCTGGGTGTGTGTGCGTCACTTACCTGGGGAACACATGGCATCAGGATGCACTATGGGAAAAAGGCAAGCCGGCAGAGGCAGTGTGATGCTTTGGGCAATGTTCTGCTGGGAAACCTTGGGTCCTGCCATCCATGTGAATGTTACTTTGACACGTACCACCTACCTAAGCATTGTTGCAGACCATGTACACCCTTTCATGGAAATGGTATTCCCTGGTGGCTGTGGCCTCTTTCAGCAGGATAATGCGCCCTGCCACAAAGCAAAAATGGTTCAGGAAAGGTTTGAGGAGCACAACAAAGAGTTTGAGGTGTTGACTTGGCCTCCAAATTCCCCAGATATCAATCCAATTGAGCATCTGTGGAATGTGCTGAACAGACAAGTCCGATCCATGGAGGACCCACCTCACAACTTACAGGACTTAAAGGATCTGCTGCTAACATCTTGGTGCCAGATACCACAGCACACCTTCAGGGGTCTAGTGGAGTCCATGCCTCGACGGGTCAGGGCTGTTTTGGCAGCAAAAGGAGGACCAACACAATATTAGGAAGGTGGTCATAATGTTATGCCTGTGTAAGGGTGGTTTGCCTACAGTGGTTCAGGCTGCAGGGTTGCCGAATGACTCAAGAAACGTAAATTTCTCGTCTATTTCCCAAAAATTTTCTTACAGTTCAGATCAGTCCCTCAAAATAAAATGGCTACATACTGGTGCAACTTCAACCGCCATTGAGAATGTGAATGCTAACAGATGCTTTTCCCATGTAACTTTTGATTCTTTCATAGACTATTAACAAAGCAAACCCTTTAAAAGTCACCAATAGCATTTCTGCATAATCCAAATGTTGTGTCTGGCTTTGTAATAAGAACATTTGCACTGAGGAGTAATGGCTCCATCTGTTAACACATTGCAATTTTGTTGATTCATGAGCATATTCAGGTTAAAGCAAGTGATTAAGAGATCATGCATAATTTAGGATAGAACAACTTTCGCATTGCCATATATTGTATTTGAATTTAAATTTTGGCTTTCATATGGTATAAGTCTTTCATATCAATTTATCACTCCCCTTGGTTCTTAAGCAGTATAAATTAACTTGTGTATTAAGCTTTTGTGTATTTTACATTTCAAGTAATGTTTTAAACTGCTTTTGTTCTCCATCCCTCTGTATTTTTTGGGAACTCCTGCATTGCACAGAGAAGCTTCTTCATCTGTTGCCTCAAACAGGAGGTTTAAGACCAGCCTAATCCCTCAAAATGGTGCTCTGATTTCATAATCCCCCTAGGAAAGTAATTTGGAACTGGCTCCAAATTTACAGAAATAAAAATGGGAAATTAATGCTCCAATGCATGGGTGGCTCTTACGTTTTCTTCTTTTTTTGAAATTGTAGCAAAATTCTCGATCATCCTCAGGAGACTTCCTCTCCTATCTCAAAAAGAGCTGATTAGCAGGATATTGTAATGCAGATAACAGCCTCTTCTCTGGTATTAAGCCTGAGGTTTTGTAGCTGGGGTTCTGTCTGTGAGTGGTGTTCCCCAGTGTATATATACACTTTTGGTTTCATCTGATCTCAGTGCATATTGCTAAACACAGAGGATGGTGGCAAATTAGCAGTCTATTTTGTGGGAACTTCTGGGAAATGGCCTGTCTTTGTGTTGGAACTACCTGGAATTGGTTGAAGAGGTTTAGGTTTTGTGCAAAATTCAGAATTGAAGAAATGGCTTGCTTTCAATTTATGAGTTGGAATTTGAATTGTAAAAATTTCATCCTGTAAAAAGAAGTTGAGAAAATTCCAAAAATTCCTGAAGATGACTACCTCAAGTTTTTGAGTTCTGTAACTTATTTTTTTTAAAGTCTCATCCTTTTATTAAACATAATATAATAAATATATAATAAATAATCTAATACATAATAAGTTCTATTAATTACATTAAAATGACAACCACCAGAAGTTGCTCCTACTAAATGGCCTAAAAGTTGACTATTTATTTTGTATGTAGTTTTAATGTAATGTTTCTATTCATTTAATAGTTCAATCAGTTCAAACTGATTTTTTATAGTGCATCATTCTTACAGTAACACTTTGATGAACTCTGCTTTTAGTAAAAATTATAAACTTTTCTGAATTTCAATGAACTGTAATTCTACTTCCTTGAACTAAAATTGCAAATCTTCCCAGATTCATTTTAAATGAATTTAAAAGGCTCACTTAATTCAATTCTGAATGGCACACAACCAGCAAGCAATTTTGCATTTAAAAGACAGATTTATTGCAAGTCTAATAGCCATCCAAACACAGCTGTGACGTCTAGGCTAAAACAAGGCAAATTTGGGCTGTCAGTGAAAATTTAATAGGCGTCTAACCATAGCCCAAGAATAGACTAGTCATCAATTTAAAAGAAATGAAACCAAACACCTTGTAATCACTGTTGACTTTGCTTACATGATGGAATATCATACATCTCGCAAGTTATTTTGGCAAAAATGACATGTAACCAAATTCAAGGTTATTTTGGCTAGAAGTGGGTTACTCATTAGAAGTGGGTTACTCATAGCTGGACTATATCTGGTCTATAGTTAACCGAAACAGTGAAATGACTGGGAAACCTGTTAAGGGGTAGAGGTTCTTGGAGTTCACAGTGGTTTGGTGGTGGAGATCAGTGGTTCACAACTGGATGAAGAACAAGGAAATGCACAAGAGAAAACTGAAAAAAATGTCTATATGTTCTCAATTTGTATTTTAAATTCAGAGCTAGTATAGTTGAGGTTTCACCCTTCCACACATTGCTTAAGAAGGTGCGTGTCTGATTGGTGAATGTTGTGAAGTCCTGTCTTGATAGAGGAGGTAATCAGTGGCGTAGTCACTTGCTTTATTATGTGGAATAATGGAGCTAAACGTCTGTATTAACACATCACATCGCTCTCACCATCACAGCAGTCAATGATATATAAAAACCATTTATAATTATCCCCCTGCAATGAACTGTCATCAGCCCGTTTGGTATGAAGAGGAAATCTCATTTCCCTCAAATCACATTCATAGGCAGGGACTGGCAGGTAGCAGAGGAAATGCTGAGTGGGTTTTCCACAGGGGGAAAAAGACAAGGTCCAGGAGACCCAGCACAGGGAAGATAGCAAAAATATTATGCTAATGCCTCCACAGTGGGCTAATCACCACGACCCTGAATTAAAAGGCCAGATAATTAATTCCAGAGTACTAGGTTATCTACTTGGGCTATTGTCTCCACAAGAGAAAAGGAGAAAGGATTCATCCCTTTGTCTGTGTTTAACAAGACAGATAAGGTAGGCCTGAACTCGCCTGGCTTGGGCTGCTGGAAATTAGAGCATGGATGTGTAAAAAGAGGTTCTTCTTTATTGCAAAGATGAAAAAAAAGGCAAACTGACCTCCTTACGATGTCCTTCTACATCCAGAAAAGAAACTGCGGCTGACTTGTTTGGGCAGGAAGGGCAGCTGAAGTCCTCCTGAGAAGTGTGATATTGTGTGGTACTTTATTTATCTTGTCCTTTTGGCTTGACACAGCTTCTACTTTTCCAGGACAGATCTCATTTAAAGGATATGCGAAGGTCTTTTCGCTGGCCTGTAGGTGAATAATGTGAAATATTGGTAGCCAGACAGTCACGTGTGACGACGCAAAAGAACTAATATGATTTACTGAGCTCATTCCCTGCTTTTTGGCCATATTTGAGGAAAAAAAGAAGAGAAATTACAGGAAACAACGAGGGAATATCTCTTGCATGACCACCACAACTCAATATGTCTGAAGTATGTGTGTTAAATGCTAGGCTGTGGCTCTAAAGCTGGTTTAACATCATAATCATTCCTTGATATGTAAATAAATGCTTCTGCAACTTTATGAGCATTTTAAGGCATTATAAGCTTAATGAAGGCTTATAAAATAGGTATCTTAAGTATGCTTCCTTTCTTACTTCCGGAACCGTTCCGGTACTGTTGCGCTCTATAGTTGTATCCCAAATGAGAAATGACATACTATACACTATGCACTTATACTATGCACTACATATATGTACTCTGCTGTCTTGTGTATGAATTTGATAAGGTTATTTTGTCATCCAAAATCTGGGTCTGATAGCCTCTCCCCTTGTGCTATGTAAGAGACCATTAAGTGCAGGGTTGCCAGGTCTCTGCAACAAAAGTAGCCCAATGGCCAGTCAAAAGTACACTCTAAAAAAAGCTGGGTTAAAAACAACCCAAGTTGGGTTGAAAATCGACAAACCCAGCAATTGGGTTCTTTTAACCAAGTGAATGGGTTGTTGTTTTTTTACCCAGCGGTTGGGTTAAATGTTTGCTTAAAACAAACCAATTGCTGGGTTAAAACAACCCAATCACTGGGTTTGTCCATTTTCAAGCCAACTTGGGTTGTTTTTAACACAGCATTTTTTAGAGTGTAGCCCAAAAATAGCCCAAAGCGATTTTCTCCATTGGGTGGACGAATTCTCTACTGAATTTGTATGTCTGGGGGGTATTTTGGGAGTGCAGGAATCGTACTTACAGGGGTGGAAATCAACCCGTGGATTTGTTTTTTTTTATCCTGTGGCAACAACTTAAAAGTAGCCCAATTCCATGGCCCAATTCTTGGCAACACTGATTTCATAGTGCCAGATTTACTAAACAGGGCAAATTAGCATGAGAGCGCAATTCCAAAAAAACGCTGATGGGAGTGGAAAGTTCTGTGCGTGATCTACTGACAAATGAAAGAACACAGACACAGCCGGATCATTTCCATAATGACCAACGCAATCTACCAAGAGCAGCGCAAATTAGCATCTGGTTTAAAACTAATAATGGTAATGGTAAATAATGGTGCAAATACCAGTAAATTGACTAACACAAACCTTAGTAAATCACATTACGTGATTCATATAATATTCTTCTCCCATAAATTTTGCGCCTGAAAGGGAAACATTTTCAGCGCTAATTTTTTACTGCATATCTTTAGTAAATCCTGACAGTAGTTTTTTAATGCCAAAAGAGGGTTTGCTGTTAGTAAATCTGGCCCTAAGTGTCCAAAATTCCACAATTCATTTTTTTCGGTTAAATAAGTGCATCATTCGGGTATTTTAAGTGCACTTTTTCCTTTTTAGACTTTTCAGTGTGAACACACTACTCTCACTACTACAAAATGGAACAGAATAGTGCATAGGTACAAATTGTGATGCACCTTATTAAAGTATAGTTCTGTTAGCTTAACATGCTAATATCAGTCTCTTTATTGAAATCAACTTTTTTATGCCATGTGGAACTGCTACCTATGTAAAGTGTTCAAAATCAGTAATTTATGAGGTTCCAAGACAGTTAAGGTGCCGCCATAGCAGTGGTGTAAAGTATTTGAGTAAATGTAATTAGTTACTGTACTTAAGTATTTTTTGGCTACTTTGTAGTTGTACTGAGTATCAAAGATATTAGCAACTTTTACTCTCTACTTGACTACAAGTAAATGTACTTTTTACTCTAAGGGCATTGAAGGTACTATATCTTGTGCGTTTTGCCTTTACTCAACCAGACATGTCAACAAGGCTACTTTACATGAATGCAAGTGCATTCGCAGGTAGTTGATGAGGACATCAACTACCTAGATGAGGACATGACTGCAGCCGGTGATGAGGCTGAAACCAGCACATTCCGCTATATTGACTAGACCTTTTTGAAGGATATTGGTTTACTTATCGTCTTTTTGTGCACTTGAGCTTAACCGAGACTTGAGTGTTTGTAGACATTTAAGAGGCTGTTGTGTCGACCTTGATTTTAGAAAATAAACATGATTTCTCATCTTACAAATCAATTGTTTCTTATTTTCACTGATATGTCTCTCAGGACTAGTGCATCTTTGAGCCTATATTCAGTACAAGTAAAATACTTAAGTACTGTTCAAATCAGATACTCTAAGACTTTTACTCAAGTTGTATTGGAATTGGTGACTTGTAATGGAGTCATTTTCGCTGTAAGGAATCTGTACTTTTACTCAAGTATGGTTTTCAGGTACTCTATACATCTCTGCGCCATAGAAGTAAGCTGAGACAGCTTGCTACGTTTTGCCCACTGAGCTAACATTACACATTCATATTAAGTGTGTAGCAGAATAACTGGATCAGTCGCTGTCACTTTTATGTCTATGTTTTCAATGCAACAACACCTAGACGTGCGTCTTGATACAAAAAGAGCAATGTATGACTTTTATAGTACTTAGATCAGCTTTTTTCCATACACAATCCTTGCTATAGAACCAGCAGCATTGTTTCTACCAAAGCCAGGCTTCAACGGGCCCAGCTGCAGTTTGAAGTCCTTTTTCTTGGACAGGCTGGGAGTGGAGAACCTCTGCGCAATCCCATAATCCACTGTCCACGCTCTGTCAAATGCAAACCTGCCTGCGCCTCCCCAGCAGTGCCGTGGCGAGGTGAATTATTCATCTGTGCCAAGGGGTGAGGAGTCAAATAAGCCCATTTTGTCAGCAGTGGGCAGTGGAGTTGATGAGAGCAGAAACAGAGGCTGCTGGGAAAGGGGTGACCATCTCTGCCTGAGCTGTCGCTTCTGTTACCTCAACCAACAGGATGAGAGGGAGAGAGGGAAAAAGAAATGTAATGAGAGCAAGTCTCATGCATTATTCAGCAGTAGGACGTCTCACAAAGAAATATAGAAACACTGGGCAGATTTTTGACAAGGCAGGTCTGCAATCATGCACACCGCACTCCCAGAGGAAATGTGATAACTCTGGTCAGGAGCAGAGAGAGAAAGAGAGAAGGAAGAGTGAGGGGTGGAGGGGCATGTGAATGCTGGCCTCTACTGAGAAATGCTGAAGGCTTTTCAAATGAAGTGGAATTTACCTAAGCGTCGTGCAAAGCTTAGCAGCATCAGACTCACTGTTTACACCTGTTAATGTTGCTTAGCAGGCATTTACTTTGAAGTATCAGGCCCCGTATCCTGTAGTGGGAGAAATCCTGGGTTCAGAGTGTTTTTAACAGGTATAAAAACATAATATGTCAGGCGGGATGTGTATTACCTGACAAATTTACATATGTTAAGTGTAGCAAATGTAGGGCGATACATCTGCCTACAGTAAAGCGGATTAAAGGCTGAAGTGTTTGGCACCATAAACGCTCAACTAAATATAATTTGCTGAAAAATTAATGCGTTCATTGTAAAGGGTGACTGTCAGAGAGAGGAAAACCAGGAGAGGAAAAGAAAACAGACACAAATAACTGTCGGGAAGGGAAACAGCAAACAAAGAGAAAGGAATGAGATAAGCACAAGTTTTATAAATAGAACAAAGCAGGTGAAATTTAGACATTTTAAATGATTACTGGCATAATCACATCTGGAGTTCTGTTGCTCTTCATTTGCAAACTGATATCCATTTCACATAATATTTAAATGATTAACCACAGACATCACCAGGGACAGTGAATATCCCATTAAGTTATACAGTACATTTACATTGACAATTTAAAACATTTATTAGACATTGCAAACTACTGCAGGGTCTACTTTGAAATTGTAACTTGACAAGCTACTCATAATTTAAAGTAGTCAACCATTTAAAAAGTATCTAGGCAATGTGCTACTAATAAAGTATGAAAAACTATTGTATATAACCATAAATACACAAAACAATAAGGATCTCAATGGTGTTTAGTGTACATTGATTTCAATTTACACTAAATACCAGCACTAAAACTACAAAACAAAATGTTTATTTAACTTATAACTTGGATAACTGAGTTAAAAACAACAAATTTGTAATAATTATAATATTTAAAAAAAAATATCACTAAAAAAGGCAAAAGATGTGGTGCATAAATAGTTACGCAAATAAATCAGTAAATCATTTTTAGACAGATCATTTAAAGGAACCATCTGAATGAATTGATTCACTAAAAAATGTACAATTTAATTTTAAAGGTGACCTTTATGCCCATTTTTACAATATGTAATATAAGTCTCTGGTGTCCCCAGAATGTGTCTAGTTGAAGTTTCAATTCAAAATACCCCACAAATCATTTATTATAGCTTGTCAAATTTGCCCCTATTTGGGTGTGTCCCTTTAAATGCAAATGAGCTGCTGCTCCTGGCCCCCTTTCCAGAAGAGGGTGGAGCCTTTACAGCTTGTGCCCGGCAACAACAAAACTGGAGAATGTCACGCAGCCAAAATGTCCGAAATTGTCAGTAGCGATGTTCAGCCTTACATGTTCGAATCGGACACTGATGGTTACAATTACAACAGGTTAATTTAAAAGAACCATCTAAACAAATTAATTCACTAAAACAAATTGAAATGTTCAATTCCAAATAAAAATGTTTAGTTTAAAGGCACAGTATGTAATTTTTTACTGCTAGAGGTCGCTCATTCAAAACAAAGGCGTAGCTTGATGACGCCGTTACTGAGTGTGAATTCATGGGAGTTGTCGTCTTCACCTCCACAGCCGATAGGAATCCAACAAACTCAGGCAGAAATCATGTTCATGGATGAGCTAATGTATTAAATTTGAACGAGGCCACTGGAACGAATGCTAACGAAACACACCTGCGATACACACCAGTTTCGAGGCCAGCGGCAGCTTTTATTATGCACTGCAGTCGGCCGTTTCCGTTCTTTACGTTGCGTATGCAGGGTAACGCAGCGCTGTTTTACATGGTTAAATAAAAATAATCAGACTAAATACATTTAAGTGTGTTGAAAGTTATGTTTTAACATTACTCGTTGCGTTCGCTCGGTGGCTGGTATGAGAGACTTGTTGCACTTTGCAGTAATCTAGATCGATATTAGAATATCATATTAATAAAAAACTGGATGATTTGTGTTGCTAAATGACATGCAATTCATTTTAAAATATATTTTATGATGGAGAAAGCTGTCTCTGATTATGCTATACTAGCCACTTGACAAAATTGTCTCTGAGGCATAGTAAAAACATGGTACTCATGGTAAATCAAGAAAACAAGTGATTCAAACAATAAGACCAACCATATTAAGCTATATAACAATGATTAGTTTTCTGTTGATACATGTATTCAGACAGTTGCTCACCTGTTTAATAAAACACAAAATATATTAAAGTGTCTTTGGTGATTCCATGGTTTCTACGAAAGTAAAACTGGAAATCGAGGGAAACGCTGATGTGACGTCATTGACAGGTGACGCATGGACACGGACACGTGTCCTGGTTAAAATTGCTGATTTCTCTGGATTTAAACACTGTTGGAAATGTTTGGGATAATGTAAGTACACAAGTCAACAAAATAGGTATATAACATTGTTCTAGCGGTTTTATTTAATCTAAAAATTTTACATATTGTGCCTTTAAGAGATAGATGCAACCATTTAAGTGATAATGTGGATTATTAACTACTTCAGTTCTCTTGGTTATAAAGCTAACCTTGCAATGCAGTTAAAAAAATGGTATAAAAAAAAAAAAAAAACTTTCTAGACTCCAGACTAGAAAAAGCCAATTCAGTTAGGTTATAGAATCACTACTTCTACTTAGCTACTCCCCAACTAAAAAGATGGCTTGGCTTGAGCACTGTCTGATCGGCTTACACTGATAGTTTTTCCACACAACAGGTTAAAGTAAAAAAAGATGCTTTGCTAAAAATGGGAACACTTTAAATTCATAGTCCCTGTGATAACCTCCCACGGATGACTATGAATGTGATTTAAGCTCAGATGTAATGAAAATGTCAGCATTTTGCCTGCTTTTTCCCTCTCCAATGTTGACAAATAATACAAACATATCACCTGTTCCTCTAATACAAAAAAACCCAACCCAATGCATCAAAGTGCCATTAGGATTTTCATATTGCTTGGATTATTTAAAGCGTCTCACAGAACGGATTCGTTCACTCTGTACAACACTGTAACCTCACACACTGACAAACCGAATGCTCACAAACCTTAACCAAAAAAATTCTCAGTTCTTTCGCATTCTTTACCCTTCTATCTTGCTATCAATCCTCCCAGCTGGATTGTGTTGACTGAATGGAATTCTCTCTCTCTCTCTCTCTCAGAGGCAGTGATATATGGCTGTAGGCAAGGGCTGAGATGAAGTGGAGAAAAGTAAATACTAATGCAATTATTCCAGCCAAAGTGTCTTATTGATATATAGGCTGCTTTAATCCTCATTATATCAGTGCTCTCTATATTACAGAAACTGTGTGATTGTAGTAATAAACATATAGGAACATTTTAAATATCTTTGCTTCCTCATTTATTTGCTATTATAGTGAAGAAGAGATGTGTTACATTTAATTATATCTGTTTTCTACTTTAGTCCACCAGTAAAAGATAACTGTTTTGGCCAGACAAATAAAGATTCAGTATATATATATATATATTTCATATTTAATGAGAACAATGAATTAAAAAAGAAAACCATCTTTTTCTAGCAATGTGAATTAGATAAATACAGTATTTTTTTTTAAGCAAAAAAAAAAAAAAATCATTTGTATCATTTTTTTTTTTACTACAATGATTTGATCGTTCACTTTCAACTCTCAATTAAGGTAATTATGTTTACATTTAAATTGCTGTGTCCTACATTTTGCATGCATCCGTTACTACATGATTTTTCCACATTACAAAAATGTATTAAATTATGACACCCAGGAACATTATTTGGACCCTTTTTACAGCCTGATGGGAAGACAAGCACAATCTCAGGTCATCAATTTTTTTTTTTTTTTTGGTAACAGGTTTTAACAAAACACAAACAATTACAAAATGAATTGAAAATTAAATATCCCATATAATATTGATTTATTAACGTCTTATTTTAATTTTATGTTGTTACTTATTTTTTATCTTTCATGTTACACATGACGTGGATTCAAATGTAATCGGTAAGAAAAAGTCCAAAATGTCTAAGTCTGTGTCAAGTTCGAGTACGGAGTCGGAGTTCATTCATAATTGCAGTCCGAGTCCAAGTCCAAGTACCCCAAATCTAACCTTAAAGGGATAGTTCACCCAAAAATGAAAATTACCCCATGATTTACTCACCCTCAAGCCATCCTAGGTGTATATGACATTCTTCTTTCAGAGGAATACAATCTGAGTTATATTTAAAAATGTCCTGGCTAATCCAAGTTTTATAATAGCAGTGAATTGCAGCCCAAAATTTGAAGCCCAGAAAAGTGTATCCATCCATTATAAAAGTAATCCACACAAATAATCCACACTTAATAAAGGCTTTCTGAAGCGAAACGATGCGTTTGTGTAAGAAAAATATCCATATTTAACACGTTATAAAGTAAAATATCTAGCTTCCGCCAGACCGCCTTCCATATTCAATTTATGAAAAAAACGTAACTGGCATGACGTATGACATCGGACATAGCGTAAGCGATTTGAACTGCGAGAGGCATTACACGTTCTTCGTAAATTGAATTTACTACCATTATAATGCTTGGATTAGCCAGGACATTTTTTAATATAACTCCGATTGTATTCGTCTGAAAGAAGAATGTCATATGTCAAATGTCAAAAAGAGAGATTGCGTAGAGAGGAAGGAGAGTTCCACCTCGTTTTTTATTTTTTAATGTGCAAAAATTCCGGATGAGAATTTCTGACTCAGTGTGCACTCGAAACTGTAAAGGGTCTTCTTTTATTTGTATACACTCATAATAACAACAAATCGTTATGCTTTTGTAAAATAAAGGAAAAAGAAACAGACAAACAGGATGCGCTTTCTGCCGTCTGTCTCCTTTCTGGAGCGCGTCACAAAAATGAACCCAAACTTAGTGTATACGTGCCTCAAAGAAAGCTTGAAATGTGAAATTTAAATGCACCAATTCAAATTAATTATGCTATGTAATCCATATGAAACCAATGAGAGGTATAGAGGTAATCTGCTCAAACGCAGATGTTTATATGAGCGGTTCCCAATGAGGAAAGAACAAGGCATAAGAGTGAAAATCTCACTCTACTTGATGAATTAAAATGTAAAAATGGATTGAAATATTCCTTTTTCAGAATGTTTCGATATTGTTTCATTAATGTTTATAATTATTCTATAAATGTTAACATGTTAAAATTCTTTAACATTCTTTAACAATTCTTTAAAATTCTCCCCCTCCAATTCTCCATTTTTCACAAATCGCACCCTGCATATTACTCTAATAATATGACAGTGTAAGAAAAAAAAAAAGGAATTCATGAATAAGAAAAAACAGTTTCAGGTGTACTCATAGATATCAGTCCTGAAGCAACTAATGTGAAACAGATTTCAGCTGGTTCTCATTTGAAGGACACAAATGCAGACTTAAGAGGGCCTACATCTCATGAAGTCACAGATGCACTAAAACAACAAAAAACGGAGCAGAGTGCAATTTTAATAGCCAGTTCATAATTAGCAATCATAACATTGAACATTAGATGCTTTTAGAGACCGTCTTCAGGTCAAGCTCTGTTGTTTTCTTTAAGAACATGGCTATGAAGCGAATTAAATTAGATTGAATAAATGATGAACTGAAAGTAGGTCAAGGGCTCTTCAGTAAACAAAACTGTAATTGAGTTATGAAGGAGGCGACTGATCTTGCAAAACCCCTCTATTTTTTTTATAATGTATACGTCCATCTTTCAAAACATGTTTAAGAGAGGGCCCTGAGAAGATCAAATCATAGGCAGGTCAAATACTGTTGTTACATGTATGTGTTTATAAAGGAAGACGAGATGGATCCTTGATTAAAGCTGCAGTCCGTAACTTTTTTTGGTTAAAAATGATCCAAAATCAGTTTTTGAGCAAGTACACAACAAGCCAGTATTCAAAACTATCTCCTTACCTTAGCCCCATTCACAATGGTAAGCTTGTAATAATGTGCTATAATTAGAGTGGTATGGTGGATTTCCACGGGAAATTCAAGCATGTCTTTGTGTCATTATGTCACGTCTACAGATAAAGAAAGAGTCCGGCTAGTAGTAGTAACGTGCGTGAGGAGCGGACCGCATGTTCTTCAGCGGATCATTTAGGCTATAGCTTTTTCTCACAGCAGCTGGAGTAATTACATTTATCATTTTGATGGTGGATTGTAATCCAAAAAGGCCCAAATAACATCATCAGTGACAACTGGAGATTCATCCCTTAGTCAAAAGCAAAAGAAAAAAATTAAAATCTACAGGTAACGCTAATAAACACTAAATACACGTAGTCACGCAATGCTAATGCTGTTAACATTAACAATTTGAGAACAAAGTATAACAATAATAATAATTTGCTCGGTTTGATGTTATACGAGCGATCGTTAGATTTAATCACCGTTGGTGGCGCGATTTATTGTAATGTTTTGTTCCCAAAAGTGGCAGACATGTTACTTACTTGTTCAGATGACATTTTCCGGTGAAAATTCTCATTTAGATTATACTCCAAGACGTAGAATCTGTGATTCTGAAGTACAGTATCCACACTGGTGCGGTGACTGACAGCCAGCCGCACACACTCCTCAAAACATTAGATTCATCCGCGCTGAGGAGTCGCGCCGATGCACAACTTACGTACAGATGATAACTCCGCAAATAACTGCAATTGCAGGTTTCAAACAGAGATGGCGACACAGAGGCAAAACTTACGGACTGCAGCTTTAAGTACTTGCTGCTTTTCAAACGGCCTCGTCTGTGTATCTGGTGAGGAAAAACTCCACATGTAAGAGCAAAAAAAGTTCAGTGATCCATAAAACTTCTCCTCTCCTTAGGTTTGCTCATTCTCTCTGTTTTCTGAGTGAAGGGAATGTAATCTTAATGAAATGACCCTTTAAAGTGAGCGTGTGCCCTCACCTGATAAGTTATTCCTGACTCGCTTTTAAGCTGCTGTCAAACAATTGAAACTCTGCTTTGTTTTTTGGAGGGGCTTTGAGTGAACTCCCACCGGAGGAGGAAAGGAGTGTGCTGACACTGTACGGGAGGTGCGGGGAGACATCACGCAGCTGACAGAGCTTTAATTGAAATGACAGATTATTTTAATGTGTAGGAAAGTCATTAAAACTCGCACAGCATAGCAGCATCCATTATCCTTGCTGAAAATAGCTCAGCTTCTCAAACAGCTCGGTAAATATGCTAAAGTTGTAAAATAAGTCTGGATCAGACTGCTTTGTCAGTCACTCCTTGCGTATCTGGGTAAATCAGCAGAGGGTGACGCTGAGAAATGCCCACATAAAGTTCAGGAGACAGATCAACAACTGATTCAAATGATGGTGGCAAGAACTTGATAAACTCTGTTATGCATAAGGTCATAAAAGCCTCATATGACAGTTTTAAGACTAGTGGTTGACCAAAATAGGGTTTTGGAGACAAAGGTGGCGATTATGGATATTGTTGACAGACCTAAATAAACAATTTAACATTTTAATTCTCTAAAAATATATAGCGTTCAAAAGTTTAGGGTCAGTAAAGTGTTTTTTTTTTTTGTAGATTTATCACAGTTTCCACAAAAATATTAAGTAGCACAACTGTTTCCGACATTAAAAGGAATTACACTGAGGGTGATCTATTGCAACTTGTAACTATAATTCCCATACCTGTCCACTTGGTGGCAAGTGCACTCTTGCTGACTATAAGTTAATGGTCAACGAATGGATTTTCTGTGTTACGTGCTGTTAAAACACTGATTGAGTGATTACATGAGAGACATGATACAGATTTTGGTAAGTTGGACTGTATCTTTCAACATATTTTCTGATGTTCATTCATGTTTATTTCGGTCTGTTACGTAGTGAAGAGGAAGGGATGATCACGTTCACTCTCGCTTCATTTGAACTTAGGTGCTACTGTGATCACTCGCGCGACATTAAAGAGCGCCAAAACGGTATTTATTGTTTGAATTTTGTGATAAAATGGACAGAATTTGAAAGCTCAGACTTTGTTTTATATCAAAAGTAACAAAGCACAAAGCTTATTGAGATTTATTAGACAAACATTCATGATGAAACCTGAAGTGACCCACAGTCTCTGTTCAACTTTCTCTTCATAAATAAATAACGGAGTGTCTATTTACACCAAGTGCAAATAGCGCGCCTTGTTGGCAAGCGCTATTTACACTAGCTCCGCCCAACAATGCCTGATTGGGCCACACAAGATTAAAAAAGACGCATGTGATCTAAATGTCTTCAGTGGTGTAGTCAGTAGAATGTAAGACTCATGAATCTAGGTTTTGAAGCGATCTACCCGGGTTCGAATCCACCTTTTGCAGAGTTCGCTCTTTTTTAAATTTTTTATTGTTTACATCAAATCTATGCTTTAATAGTAGACTAATCGTCGCAGGTTTCATCAATCCAGTCTGTGGCTTGCAACTATAAATGTCTGCGTTTAGCTCATAGACTGTAAAAAAGATGCACGACGCACCTTCACTCTTCTTCCATTGTAGAGACGTGAAGCTGCCAATGTCCAAATAAGGCGCTGACATCTTGGAGCCCGAGTCTGCGCAGTAGTGAGCATGAAGTGGAGCCGCGGTATCAAGGCCCCACCCACACTCACGTGTGGACTTATACTGCATCCAGCCACCTGAGGGCGATCAAAACCTTTTGGCTTCACTTTTCAGGACTCGTGCGGCACACTTGGTTTAGCTTCACAGAGCATCTTCAACAACGGTACTCTATAAATATATTTAGACCATCTTTTTTGCTACCGATTCTGACAATCAAAGGCACAACAAGACATTTATTCTGTGGATTTTGCCCATTTTTCTCCACTTGTTACCACTGTTTTTCTGCCACCACAATGCAGCTGCAAATGACGTAACCGTGATGTTGAAATTAGTCTATACTGTTAAAATGAGGTCCTGACTCTATGTGGTCACTAAAAATCCCAGGATGTCCTTCGAAAAAGAGTAGGGTTGTAACCTCAGCATCCTGGCCAAATTTGCCCATTGGCCTCTGTCTATCATGGCCTCCTATTCATCCCCATATACTGATTGGCTTCATCACTCTGTCTCCTCTCCACCAATAAGCTGGTGTGTGGTGGGCGTTCTGGCACACTATGGCTGCTGTCGCATCATCCAGGTGAATGCTGCACATTGGTGGCCTTCCATGTAAAGCGCTATGAGTGCCAAAAGCGCTATATAAATGTTATTATTATTATTAAATGTTTCTGGAGCACCAAGTAAGAATATTGGAATGATTTCTGAAGGATTGAGATACTGAAGACTGGAGTAACTGCTGCTAAAAATTAAGCCTTCACACAATCATATTTGTCAGCGTTTTTTGCCAAAGCACCATGAAAGATGTCCAAATAACGTATCTAGAAATCTCTAAAATGTGAACTGACAATTGATTCGCTTTAATATGGGACTAATTGCAGCAGACATGCGTAAATCAAAGTTTTAAGTGCAATCGGAGGCCGTTAGACAAGCAGCACCATAAAGCAGTTTGTGTTTCCAACCTGAGGACAAATGAATAGTAGATTAGAATTCAGCAGAAGCCCTAAACGCCAAAGCTCATTTAAATGATCTACTGGGAAACATTAAGTGTGATGACTGCAGTAACAATTGATCTAAACGAGCGAGGAAATGCGTTTGATTTATTTCAGTTGTTACCTGTTACTGGCGCTGGGGCTCTAATTTTTGTTTAGTTGTACCACACGTTTCTTACAGAGAGGTATGTATTTCTCAGGCATGTTGATTTGTCTTTTATTATCGGGCACTGAAAAGACGACACGCTTAGAACTGAGCCACCATGCCAGCATTTCGCCCACCGTCCTTCAACCCCGTGCTCTGATGGACATTCAGGGCTGATTTTTGATCGGGGAATTGCTTTCCCGACAGCATCTCAATCTCTCTCTTAATTTAGGATTCCTTAAACAATCCCGCGGTGCAGCCTGGTGAATTATAGACACGCGGCGGCTGCGGCTGCATTTTGATCAACTGATAGGAAATTCCATTTTCGGCTGCGCAGTGTCTCTAAGCTCTCCACACGGCTGCTTAAGACTATAAGCACCAGTGAGGGACTCACAATTTGGAGCTTATTTTCCTAGACTCCCATTGTCATTCAGCGGAGGTAAATATTTAAAGAGGGTATTGAGCAGAGCACGGCGTACTCTGGGACATGGCAGCAATGTATATGGAGAGGAGTGTTTTATTAAGAGCAATGGCAGTCATATTAAAGTAAAGAATGTCTGACATGGGCAGGAAATTGCCAGTATATGACACAATTCCTCAATATACGGCAGTCAGCTGTACTGTAATTTTCCAGGACAGATGACAGAGGCATAAAATCCATCTAAAACAGCTGATTATAGTCTGCAGGCACATTCGACTTGATAATTATGCCGACCGTGAGGATTCTGACAGGGCTTGGGATATTTTCATTTTGATTTCCAAATTTGCAGGGAACCGTTGTATAATCAAAAGAACAAATGCTATTTAAGGCAGCCATTTTCACCTTAAAAGGCTTTTGCTATTCAACCTCTACTCGTAGGTATATTTACCTGTCTACAACGTAATCAAACAGGCACTGACATTAGCAACGGCCTTAATGTAAGTTAAAAGGCTGATCTGCCTCGGTTCACACGGGCGTATGTTGGTCTATACTTCAAATGGTGGTTGATGCACTTGCCCTGTTTATATAGTGTTCTCAAAGCAGCGGTCCAATAAAAACAAACTGTATCCTGTACACTCAACCAGGTTTTGCTGCTATTGGCATAATTCTTATCTTGGTGCAATCATTTCGGCTATAAGCTTGCATTCTCTTCCTATTTTTTTCTATTCATCTCTTCCTGCCCCTGCTGTTCCCTTCCTTAGGGCTTTGACTGTAGCTATTTTAAATCAATTTTATTCCAATAGTTCATTTTCTACCAATGGCACACATCATCACAGATCACTCAAATTGTCTACAATGACCAGTCTTTAAAAAATAAAATTGTAATAATCTATTTTCAGGCTTAAAAGACCAAAAAAACTTTCCAAATATTTCCAGGCCCTATTGATTCCTAAAGGGTTTTGTGCCACATATGGTTCATGTAATACACACAATCCTGTTTAATTGAATGTAATTTAAGATGTTTCCACATTAAGGATTCAATTCAGCAGTCATATTCTGATAAAGAATGCATAATTGAAATATTACAGTTTTTAAAATACAAATTAATGGCCCTGCATGTTCCCAGTGTCTTCTTATGCCATTACAGATTAAAAAAGTAGCAAGAAATAATGTATTTAATTAATATTCAAGCTGAGATAAACACATCCATGAGACTTAAATCACTAGAGCTGTAATGATCATTTCAGTTCATGGTCTGAAGCAAAATGGGATATAATTACAAACACTCATAATCCACTCTCATTCCCCAACGCAACACACTTAACACACGTCACAGTTTCAGACAATGGCTGTTCAACCTATCTTGATGTAAATGATCACAAATGATTTACATCTGTAAAACACTAAATGCAATAACATACTTTGTTTCATGAATAAACAATGTGGATTTGAAAGGGAACAGTGAACTATTATGGTGAATAGCTATAATATGTCAGAGAGAGGTTGAGGCTGTGATTGAGAATGATTTTAATGGTGACTATTATCCCTCTGCACATGCAATAATATGAGAGCTGTCATACCTTTTATCAAAATACTCCAGTGAACAAACAACATTTCTCATGTTTAATCTATTTACAGTAATGCGCTTTTTATCAGGATGTTTAATGTTTACCATTTCTTATGACCAAATCAATCTAGGCAGTAATAAAGAAAATGAAATGCGTTTAATCTGAGATATGGAATGTATTTAATTCAAATGCAAAAAAATGCTGTCCATAGACACCGAATTCATGCAGAGCTCTTTGTGCCAGATTTCCCCCCTGTATTTATATGCCAACAGAGGGCAGCAGATGAGAGAGAGACAGAGATGACAGACAACGACAGCTGAGAAACGTGTACTTCGTGTTTGGGTTTTGACATGAACGCTCTATTGTTACAGTAAGATAATACATCCCAACATGCAAATCCCTTTGCATTAACCAGCAATAAAAATGTCAGATTAGGATATTTTGTAGCATATTAAGGATCCACTCCTCTGCTTTTATGCCAGTACCTCGGCACACCTAAGCCTATGTTTATTTGATGCTGAGCTATTAACTGAAGACATATCATCTTAAAAGTCTATCAATCGATTAAAAATGTAATGATTATATGATATGCAGATTATTTAAACATCATAATGAGCACATTACTGTAAATAATTGTTTGTTGAGTATCTTAATAAAAGGTATTCAGCCCTCATATTATTGCATGTGCAGAGGGATAAGCATCATCATTATATTAGTGCTGTCAAATCGGTTAATGAATAAATGTGTATGTGTGTATACACACACACATACATACATATATATATATATATATACAGCTCTGGAAAAAATTAAGAGACCACTTAACATTGATTTCTCAATGTTAAGTGGTCTCTTAATTTTTTCCAGAGCTGTATATATATATATATATATATATATATATATGTGTGTGTGTGTGTGTGTGTGTGTGTGTGTGTGTGCACTCACACATATGTACAGGCATGTATAGGCACATATACAAAAATATACATACATATATATATATACACACACACATACACACACACACAAACACACACACACACACAAAAAACACATAAATATATATATGGCTGGGTTCGAACTACAGTCTCCAATAGCATGACAGCTCGATATCGGAGAACTCATACTGACCACCGGCTACTACACTCTAAATTGGAAGCCCTGCATTTAACCAAATACAGATAATAAACATCCACACTGAAAATTAACAACAGAGCCTCTCTGTGAACTGAAAATTCAGAGGGTGTAACATTATCAAACACAATTCTGCTCTCTTTGATCAAATTCCAAAATGGACGCCTCTTCCCCTGCACCCCGAGCGCGCTGTGACGGAGGCCATTTGTTAAAATGAAGTGAAACGTCCAAATCGAGATAATGACACGAGACAGACGGGCAGCGAGGAAGCCGTCTGAAACATTATGGATTCAACCCCCACCCATTGGCGAGCTCTTCCTAGAAAAATGATAAAAACAAACAGGAAATTACTTGGTGCGAGCATTTTGACTGAAGAATGCACTTGTGTACGTAGGTGCTGTCTGTACAACGACAACGTGATGGTTCCACTCTATTTTTGAGAGAAAAAAAATCACCAGTTGTCGCTCCTGTCTGAATCCCAGCGATCTGTCAGAAATCCCAAAGTATAGCTGCAAGTCTTTTTCCACCCCACTTACATAATTTACATAATTTCATGCATATTTTATACCAATGCATTACATCTTTTAGTATTGGTCACATTTCATTTGAGGCCTTTGTAATGTAGAATTTGTTTTAATGAATTATTCGGTTGCTACACAACCAGAGAGGCATTTCAAGTGCATGTTAAGCAAATGCTACATCTAAGAATTATTCTGAGGAAAGAAGTGAGCATGCACATGATGTTCTTTATTAAAAATGCAATATTACATGCATGTGTTGCCATTATCATAATTACTATTTCATAAGTTGCTGTAATTAAGTCTTACAGGCAGACGGAATATGAGGATACGCTTTAGCCCCTGCCCTGCCAACTCTACCTGCCTACCTGCCCCACTTTAGGCAGTGAAAGCTGACCTACAGTGAGGCACACACATACGGTACGAACAAAAGCACCACCCTAGCTTATATTAGAACAGCTTGCACTAATCCCCAATGGAAAATGATTCCTACCGAGCCAATTAAAATTAGCAGAAACACTGGGTGCATCCTCTTGAAATCTGACAGTTGCACTGGGTTTGGAAAAAAAGAAAAAAAGAAGGTGAAGAAAAAAGGAAGGCAAAATACTAGAAAATTATGTTAAAAGTCAGAGAAGCCTGAGGCTAACAAACTTTTCATTGCCCCCCTCCCTTCTTTTGGCACTTATCTCTCCTCCAATACTTTGCCCATCTAAATAGCTAACGATCTTTCCTGGCACGCTCGCGTTTGCGCTTAACGCAGCCCATGTGATAGATGACAGGGAGGGGGGAGACGGGGGACGGTAGGGGGGGACAATTGCAGCGTCTGTGGTCAGGCGCCCTGCCAGCGCAAACCTCTATTCCCCCATTCGACTGGCGGCACAAGTGCACCTTATTCAGAACCTACATATCCCCGGCTATTACGGCCTGGAACCCCGCCAAGCCAAACTTCTCAAGCATGCCAGAATCTAATGCCCTTTTTGATATGTGGTGGAAAAACCACCGAGGGCTTCTGCAGGGTCCACTAAATTCTTATCATTCGCTCTTCTTCGCGCCCTATACCCGCCTACATTCATATGGAGATGTCTATGCGGCTGCTATCATGAACCTTAAACATGCAGGAAGCATACATTATCAAAAACAGGCTGGAAATGGAGGAAGAAGATAGAGAAGTACGTTGGCTTGATGAAATGGAAATGGATGGGGGACCTGATTGGCCCTCAGATAACTTCTGTCCGCTCCAGATGGAGTTCTCAGTTAGGCCCTGTCATCTCTCTTGCTCGGTCTTGTTTTGATGGAGCTGTCTAAATGAACTCATTTATTTTTTTCACCTGAATGCTCTAGTCGCTACTACAACGGGAAGACATGCACTGAGGGGGGGGTCACAGTCAATTTGACTGCAGACCACTCTAATAGTCTACATAGATGAACTTAGCCATTCTAAAAGGTGGGAGCTTCTGTGCGCACACCGGGGAAAATCTGTTTGATATTCGGTTAGACTGAGCGCAGAGGGCCCGGGTGTTAGCTATCATCTCCTGTGTGCATCTGATAGAGAGATCGAGAAGATGAGATGGTTATCGGACTGTTTTCTCGCCCAGGAAGCAAGGGAGAGCAAGATTATCCCAGATATGGTTTTAAACGGCAATGCAACCAAACAGTGAATTCATTTAATGCTAAAAGTAATGCATGCATTATAAGGCCAAGCATAAATAATGCAAAAGCACAGAGATCACAGATAGGTTACAGGACTTACTCTGACGACAAACATGAATTAATATACATCTTATATTTTTTCTTAAACTGGCAGTACAGAGCGGAGAAAAGTAAAGGGATTTGTGGACATGGTTAGTTTCTTTTCATAATCTGCCTATTAGCACTAAACTCTGAAATTCACAAACCCATGACAGGGCCACTGTTACTGGCAAACTCAGGGCTGTGGTTCGACTTCCCTAGAGAACGCTTTCTCTAACTGTCTTTCTCCTGTCTGATAAATCCATTTGAACATCCCCAGCCACATTACAATGATAGAGCGGGAGAGTACACACAGATATTGCGTTAATAGGTGTGAAATTTTTATTGCAAGAGCAAGAGATGCCTTTATTGGTGCAAACTTTCAAAGATACATGTTTGATTTTAATTCTGCACACTGTCATTCTGGATTGCGCTGCTTGTCATTTAATGGAGAGGGGATGCCAGGGCATGTAATTACATTTGTAAATACATGACACTTTGACAGCACAACTTTGGTGAGTTTACTGCCCTAATTTGGCCAGAATTTCATCAGCTTGTGCTGATCTTCATAATAGACATAATAGAGAAAATGTGAGAGAGAAACAGTGACAGAGAATGTTTATGGATCTGACTGTACTACACAATTAGCTTAATTTACTGAAAGGATGAAAATCAATACATAAACTAAATGGAAAAATTAAATAGTTAATTTTTCACCATTTTCTTGTGGTTAAAATATGTCAACAAAAATAGTAAAAATCTTCAGAATTGTCCAGGTGAAAAAAATTGCTTGAGAAACTCACATCTCTAAGACTGCCTAAAAATAACATATACTTTACCATTCAAAAGTTGTTTTTTTTGCTACTTTTATTCAGTAAGGATGCATTAAATTGATCTAAAGTGACAGGAAAGATATTTATAATGTTACAAAAATATACAAACCCGATTCCAAAAAAGTTGGGACACTGTACAAATTGTGAATAAAAAAGGAATGCAATAATTTACAAATCTCATAAACTTATATTTTATTCACAATAGAATATAGATAACATATCAAATGTTGAAAGTGAGATATTTTGAAATGTCATGCCAAATATTGGCTCATTTTGGATTTCATGAGAGCTACACATTCCAAAAAAGTTGGGACAGGTAGCAATAAGAGGCCGGAAAAGTTAAATGTACATATAAGGAACAGCTGGAGGACCAATTTGCAACTTATTAGGTCAATTGGCAACATGATTGGGTATAAAAAGAGCCTCTCAGAGTGGCAGTGTCTCTCAGAAGTCAAGATGGGCAGAGGATCACCAATTCCCCCAATGCTGCGGCGAAAAATAGTGGAGCAATATCAGAAAGGAGTTTCTCAGAGAAAAATTGCAAAGAGCTTGAAGTTATCATCATCTACAGTGCATAATATCATCCAAAGATTCAGAGAATCTGGAACAATCTCTGTGCGTAAGGGTCAAGGCCGGAAAACCATACTGGATGCCCGTGATCTTCGGGCCCTTAGACGGCACTGCATCGCATACAGGAATGCTACTGTAATGGAAATCACAACATGGGCTCAGGAATACTTCCAGAAAACATTGTCGGTGAACACAATCCACCGTGCCATTCGCCGTTGCTGGCTAAAACTCTATAGGTCAAAAAAGAAGCCATATCTAAACATGATCCAGAAGCGCAGGCGTTTTCTCTGGGCCAAGGCTCATTTAAAATGGGCTGTGGCAAAGTGGAAAACTGTTTTGTGGTCAGACGAATCAAAATTTGAAGTTCTTTTTGGAAAACTGGGACGCCATGTCATCCGGACTAAAGAGGACAAGGACAAGCCAAGTTGTTATCAGCGCTCAGTTCAGAAGCCTGCATCTCTGATGGTATGGGGTTGCATGAGTGCGTGTGGCATGGGCAGCTTATACATCTGGAAAGGCACCATCAATGCTGAAAGGTATATCCAAGTTCTAGAACAACATATGCTCCCATCCAGACGTCATCTCTTTCAGGGAAGACCTTGCATTTTCCAACATGACAATGCCAGACCACATACTGCATCAATTACAACATCATGGCTGCGTAGAAGGATCCGGGTACTGAAATGGCCAGCCTGCAGTCCAGATCTTTCACCCATAGAAAACATTTGGCGCATCATAAAGAGGAAGATGCGACAAAGAAGATCTAAGACAGTTGAGCAACTAGAAGCCTGTATTAGACAAGAATGGGACAACATTCCTATTCCTAAACTTGAGCAACTTGTCTCCTCAGTCCCCAGACGCTTGCAGACTGTTATAAAAAGAAGAGGGGATGCCACACAGTGGTAAACATGGCCTTGTCCCAACTTTTTTGAGATGTGTTGATGCCATGAAATTTAAAATCAACTTATTTTTCCCTTAAAATGATACATTTTCTCAGTTTAAACATTTGATATGTCATCTATGTTGTATTTTGAATAAAATATTGAAATTTGAAACTTCCACATCATTGCATTCTGTTTTTATTCACAATTTGTACAGTGTCCCAACTTTTTTGGAATCGGGTTTGTATATTTTTAAATAATTTATTTAATTAAATTATCATAGTTTCCACAAAAATATTAGGCAGCACAACCATTTTTATTACTGATAATAATAATGTTTCTAGAGCATTGAATCAGCATATTAGAATGATCTCTGAAGGTTCATGTGACACTGAAGACTGGAGTAATGATGCTGAAAATTCAGCTTTGGAACAGATTACATTTTCAAATTTCATTTTATTTCCACAATCAAGCATTTATAAATCCTACATTTAAAAAATCTTACTGACCAAACTTTTGAATGGTAGTGTATACAGTGTTTAAATATAAATCACAGACTGTGATAAAGCAATCTTTGAGATAAATTTGTGAATATAGCACAGTATATGCTTCTTAGCGGTGCTATAAACAGCCATTTTATTTTGTATTCTTGGTCAAAAAATTTTATTGAGGTCAAATTGCCCATACATTAAGCTTTTGGTGCCATTTTAAATACATTCCAGATTCGGTGTGGCTGAGTGATGCTGCTGTTATTGTGAGCCTGTCAGATAGTATTTTAGCATTTTGCTTAGATATGTCATCCTCCATTACAGATCAGCTTGATTCAACATGTAAGCGCACAAGCTCTCTCACTGTTGTCAAATTCTGACACCATAGACATCAGCTTGCCATTGGGAGCTTCTGACCTCATGTGACACCTTCATTTTGTCATTCACTGGAAGAGATTAGATTGGCGTTGATTTCTTATACTATATATGCTAATGTTGCCTCTGGTTTCACAAAAACAATGGCACCCAGTGGCTTCACATGTAACACTCACTATACAGTAAGGGTTGAACGGAGGCATTATAAAGTGGAACTATGCTGTTTCATATCTCAAACTGAGCTTGTGACATGCTTAAATACTCACATATTGTCTGAGCCAAAGCCTCAGTTCTAGCCGGATGTCCTTTCCTGATCTTGTCCTCTCTCCTCTCCCACTGCTTCCTGTATCTCCTTAAACTCTCCTATCCAATAAAGACAAACAAGTGTAGACATATTAAATGGAAATCTTTTATTTTAAATGGAAATCTTTTGGGTAACGCTTTAGATTACAGCCCGGAAAGTACTGCGTAAGTAAAACGAATTTACAGCGTAACTTTCGGTAATTATAATGTAACTATAAAGTACATATGTGTAGGTATAAGGGAACAATATGTCATATTTGGGGAATAAAGGGGGAACTACCAGGAAAATTAACAAATTATTTATACTGTAAGTATTTTTTAATTAAGGGGTAATTATCCGTGTTGTTACAGGGTAAGTGGTGCTTGTTCCCCTCGTTTCATGTACTTGCAGGGTAAGTATGAATCTGCGGGCTATAAATTAAAGTGGTGATTGTTCCCCTCTTCTTTCATGTAGTTACAGGGTAAGTACAATAAAAACACGTACACAATCTGATATCACTCTTTATAAAACAACTTTCAAAACAGATTTACGACACTTCTTATTCGTTTCTCTTGCTTGGCTTCATCCTCCTCTTGTTCCTCTTCTTTTTCATTCTTGCCACGGATGAATCTTAAGCAGGAATCCCATGTCTCTAGCTATTATTAAAAGAAAATACAGTACACCCAGAAATGTCCTCACCATTTACTCGTCTTTTACCCTCATGCCATCCGAGATGTATGCGACTTTCTTTCTTCAGATGAACACAGAAAAATAAATAATCTCTGCTAATGAAAACTCATTTGGGTTCCTAAAAGTTGAAGCAATAACTACAGTAATCCATACGACCCCAATGGATGAATCAATGTCTTCTGAAGTGAAACGATAAGCGTTTGTAAGAAAAATACCAATATTTAAATTTTTTTAAACTGTAGACTATCGCTTCCGACCCACAGTCACCTGCGCATGCATGAGAGGATTAAGTTCAGGCTTGACGTAACTTGAAGCGTGACGTGAGCGCGCCGAGAAACTCTAGTCACGCGGATGTCGGATGCCGTCGGTTTTTATTTTATTCGATTTTTTTAATCAATGCTCACAACAGTATACAAACAATAACATAATATATGATAATAGCAACGAGGAACAAGACAGGAATACAGAGACGCCAGTTCCCAGAACGTCATGAAAGCTTGAAGCTTCAAGTTGCTCTTTACTCATATTGCAAGCGAATATATTAGTCAATTATGAGAGCATTTCTGGGTGTACTTTTTATTTGAATAAATATTAATACAGAATAGCAAAATACATGGGATTCCTTCAGTGGAAATAATGAAAATGAAGAAGGAGGAAGAGAAGCCAAGCAAGAGAAACAAAAAAGGGACAAAACGTGCTTTTTTCTGTCAGGACGTTAGTATTTGAAATGAAAAGTTTATTTTAAAAAATGAATAAATGAATAAGAAGTGTCGTAAATCTGTTTTGAAAGTGGTTTTTCAAATAAATGTTTCCGAGTGATATCAGATTGTGTACGTGTTTTTATTGTATTTACCCTGTAACTACATAAAACAAGAGGGGAACAAGCACCACTTTAGTTTACAGCCCATAGATTCATACTTACCCTGTAACTACATGGAATAACAAGCACCACTTACCCTGTAACTACACAAATAAATTACCCCTTAATTAAAAAATACTTACAGTATAAATAATTTGTTAATTTTCCTGGTAGTTACCCCTTTATTCCCCAAATATTACATATTGTTCTCTTATACCTACACATACATACTTTATAATTACTTTATATATCACTATAATTACCGAAAGTTACGCTGTAAATTCGTTTTACTTACGCAGTACTTTCCGGGCTGTAATCTAAAGCGTTACCTAATATTTAGTGCTTTAATTTACATGCCGTACTTTAGCATTAATACATTTAGCACAGTAAAATCAGAGACATTGTAAGGGGAGGACATGGACTTCAAAATATTTGCTACTAATGAAAAAAAAAAAAAAATTGTAAATGCTAAATACGGCGCTTACAGTTGAAAGAGCCAATCGCCTTTTCATAGAGGCATAAATAAAGAATGGAAGTCGCACCATAAAAATAAGAGTACACTGCCTGTTTCTATAGTGTTTCTGCATGAATTCAGGTATTTAAACTTTTTTGGTATACTTGAAAGATAATTTAAATAAAATCCAATTAAGCTTTACATATCATTATTGGACAGGGTTTAAACAATGTTTTTCATGCTTGCACAATGAACCATAAACAATTATTGCTTAAAACACTAACAGTTTACAGGCAGGAGACAATTAAGGTTACAGTTACAATGGCTTAGGACACTAAAGAGACCTTTCTACTGACTTATGGGAAGAAAGATGCCCAGGGACATGCA
Organism: Coreius guichenoti; assembly: GCA_039654105.1. Taxonomy (NCBI): domain Eukaryota; kingdom Metazoa; phylum Chordata; class Actinopteri; order Cypriniformes; family Gobionidae; genus Coreius; species Coreius guichenoti. The sequence goes on from CM077189.1 coordinate 21,544,577, forward strand.
TGAACATGCCATAGACCTGCTGCAGGGAGACATGAGGACTGCAGATGTGAACAGAGCAATAAACTGCAATGTCCATAACTTAAGACGCCTAAGACAGTGCTACAGGAAGACAGGAAGGACAGCTGATTGTCCTTGCAGTGCCAAACCACGTGTGACCATCTGCCCCCCCAGACGTGTGCGAGAAATTACAAGTGCCTTGGTGGAAGAGTGAAGTAACATTTCACAGCAAGAACTGGCAAATCTGGTGCAGTCCGTGATCCTGACTGCGACTTACTACTGCTACTTTTGATATCGACCTCCGCTCTGTTCAGGTACTCATTATTCCATTTGTTTATCAAATGTCCATGGAATTTGTTCAGTTTATGTCTCAGTTGTTGAATATTTTTGTTCATACAAATATTTACACATGTTAAGAATTCTGCTGGGGAAAAAAACAGTTGAAAGTAAGAGGACATTTCTCTTTTTTTGCTGAGTATATATCAGTGGTGTGCGGTCCATATAAGCTGTGAATGCTCCGCATACCCAAGCCATTAGTGGACTCGCTGATTAGTATTAACACTATAAATTACTATAAATTCCCTTGTTTGGGGTGTACCATAAAGCTAACATGATATTATAAATATTAGTAATACGTATGTAACTCTCTGTCATTTATTTATTTGCCAAACGACGGTAATTTTCTTCAAATCTGTAGTTCCGGGTATGCCGATCCACAGCAGCTTTGGCGCCTACGCTCTGTTGTTATGCATCGTCATCATTGTCCCGCGTTCTCATTGGTTTGCTGGCATATGCTGGATTTCATGAGCTGGGTAAACCTTGAGCGGATCGCTCACCCAAGAGGAAAAATGAGCTGTTACTGCCAGATCTCGATCACCGAAAATCACATTTTGTTTGATACAAAACTAAATAGACTGAATCAAGTGAAAAAAAAAAAAAAAAGTCATAACTGAAACTATTTTCATAGTATTTTATTTTCTCCATAGGGAAAGACCTGTAACTATCCGAGGCTGTTAATCGTAGTCTGTGTGTTTGTTAAAGTCAGCAATTTGCATTATTTCAATTTATTTTTTAAAAGAATAATTATATTTTTTTATTATAGTTACATTTATTCTAATGATATTTTACAAAAATGTATTCATAATAAGCTACTAATATTTATTATATTATACTTATTTTTAATTCTAAATAATAAAAAAACACTTCTGGCATACATTTAAATTGATGCCTGTCATGGTGTTTCTTATTTGTCGTCTCTGATTTAGATGCGTGTCCTCAGCCGATGCGCCGTACCGTTTAAAGGTAAAGCATTTAGTTTATAGGACATTAGTGCCACCTAGCGGAATTACAAAAATACAGCATAGGATTTTGCAAATGCGCAAGATTTTCTGTGCATCGCGCATGACTCAACTCAAACACATGCTCAACAGCTTTTACGGGTGCTTGTGAAGGCATCAACAGGTAAATGTAGACTACTTTCAATAAATGGTCAAATATATTAAGAAACTTTTAGTTGTGTTGCTATGTGTCATGAGAGTAAGCAACTGAGCTAACACTCTGTATAGAGTGAACGCGCTTATTATAAACCCATCCAACGTGCAGGTGCATTGTTGTATTTTTGACATAACGCGTCACCCAGCATACCCGGGTAAAAAAGTCACCTCTCGCCACTGTATACACCGATCAGGGATAACATTATGTCCACCTAACAAATATTGTGTTGGTCCCCCTTTTGCCAGCCTTGCTCCCCACATGCATCAGTGAGCCTTGGCCGCCCATGACCCTGTCGCCGGTTCACCACTGTTCCTTCCTTGGACCACTTTTGATAGATACTGACCACTGCAGACCGGGAACACCCCACAAGAGCTGCAATTTTAGAGATGCTCTGACCCCGTCGTCTAGCCATCACAATTTGGCCCTTGTCAAACTTGCTCAAATCCTTACGCTTGCCCATTTTTCCTGCTTCTAACACATAAACTTTGAGGACAAAATGTTCACTTGCTGCCTAATATATCCCACCCACTAACAGGTGCAGTGAAGAAGAGATAATCAGTGTTATTCACTTTACCTGTCAGTGGTCATAATGTTATGCCTGATCGGTGTATGTGTGTGTCAAGAAATTATGAATCTATTATTTCCAGATTTTATTCCTGAATTGAAATATGCTATTAGAACGCAATCTTGCCCAACATTTTTGGCGGTTTCGGTCTTTGTCAAATAATTAGAAACTGCACTGCAAGTCTAGCATTCGGTTTTTAAAATCTGTACTTTTGCACATCCCTACCACATATGCATGAATATATCCTCACATTTCCCCTCCTTTAAGCAAATCAATTAGACTACAGTCAGCACATGGACTCAAGGCTAGATTAATTTCTCCACACTGATAACAAAACACCCCTGTCCTAAGATGTCATTAGCCAAAAAATTGAATTATATGATTTTTCTAATATGGAGAATGAAGTGCTCACTGATCTTCATTCGTCAGGTTCCATCTCCAATGAGTGGGCTCGGGGGAGATTTCCTCATTCAGTGGGAATCTTTCAAGGTTGAATAAAAGAAATGGTGGTGGGTCCCTGAGAGAGGGAAGTGATCATCATTTTCACCTTCAACTTCTCTTTGATGTGGCAGAGTCAATTTTTAATCAGCTACCATCGGGCCTGGCTTCATTTCTCCTTACAAAGTCCTATTACTCCCCACTTTCTGGGAGGAGGTGATAAGGACAATGCTCTCCTCTCTCCCTCCGTAGAGCCTCACGTATGATGAGTCCCTTTGGAGAGGCTTGATAAAAAAGAGGGGACTGAGCTAGGAAGGATAAAGGTCACCTCTCTTTCAGGATTAACCCTGTGCGTCCCACACCGGCTAACAGGCGAAGAGGATCTTGTAGGAGCCTGGGGAACTCAGGGGTTAACGCGCCCTCAATGGGCCGCACCCAACGGCCGAATCCGCCTCTGCCTCGATCGCAGATGCTGATTGTCAGTCGTTGTTTAAATGAGCTTGATCTTGACATGTGATCACACCGAGCGTTCAGGTTCAACTGCGTAAGAGAAGGTGAAAAGAGCCCATCAATCCCCTGCCCCCAAAGGGCAGCTGTGACCTAGGCAGGGTCATGGAGTGGTTTTACATTTCTCCCCTGCCTCTCTTCACTAATCAGGACTAGTTAGGCTTCTCCATGCATGATTCTTTGTCTGGAAATGAGCGCAGACCATGACCCTGCATACAAGTTCACATTCAGATACCATAAAGCTGCAGTTGGTAATCAGCATAGAGTGGCCCAATCTAAGCTCAGCGTGGCCCAGACAGACATCTCTCCACCATCATTTACAGTCCAATCAGGTGCATATGCCCTGCATCTGTCTGCCTTTTCTCCTTTCAATCTTAAAAAGCCAATTTAACGAGTGCTGCTCAGGTTAGGCTCGCCAATACCTATAATGTTCCTTTAAAAGACAAGTTTGTTTTTAACTTCTGTTATTTTCTTACAGAGGCATATTGCCACTTGTTGTTCGACTGTAATATTTAAAACTACTCTTTACGAACATTTTCTGTCCTGTCAACATTTTTTTTTCTATTGAAACACACTGGACACACTGAAGAGGCACAGACTCAAACTATGATTTGCTACTTCTAATCATAGCAGGTGGTATTAGGAGGATCACTTGGAAGACATTCATATTCTAAAGAGCATTTGATTTAACAAAAACCTGTCCTGTGTTTCAGAAAGACAGTAAATTTTAAATGCATATATCTGCTAAAATGTCATCATTCAGGAGTGCACTACTGTAGCATATTGATAGCCTCAAATCTAACAGAGCTAAAAAAAAAAAAAAAAAAAAAAAACCCTAAAATATATATCCAGTCTATTAGACAGACAGAGAGCAAGAGCGCCAGAGAAAGATAAATGAAAAAGGGCAAAAATAAAAGTGTACAGTGGGTGTTCTTGAATGCAACACAGATCTGTCATGATGAATTCAGACTCCTACGACTGTGGAAATATCTCTCGCACAAGCACACAGCTGGTTTGATGATTCTTCTAAATGTCTGTCGTTGGTAAGAGAGCAGAAATGTAAGGCCAAGCTGGTGTGCCCATTGCCCATGTTCCTCGTCTTAACGTCATTCGAAACAGCCGAGTTCAAGGTGAGAAAATGAACACATGTGTAATGCATTTGCGTGCGTATGGCATGAAGGCCCCGGAGTTATTTTCATTTCCAATGGTGAAATAAAATAATGCACCATAATCTCATGGGTAATTGTCAACATCCCTGGCTGGAGAGGGCTCCCACAGTTTGCGTAGAGAAAAAAAAAAGCTAATTTTGGGAGGGACTAAAGTACTGCATTGCAATATTTTCACGGTACCATCATTTTCCAGAGGACCACACGCACTACGACCACATCTTCATTAACTGAAATTATAGCAGGAAGTCAGGGAGGAGACGATACGGTCTCATTTTTTTCTTTTAATAAAAAGCGCTCGCTATGTTGAAAATGAGAACTTATGTTCGAGAGCGGTTTTTTGAGGCGGGACGAGGGCAAAATTAATCCCCCTGCTAGGCTAAAACGAGTTAAAAACACATCAAAAGCCAGCTTAACCTTAGAAACCCTCATCGGGTTTTAAACAACAACAAATGATGATTCCACACCATTGTTTCCAAGAGACTCTTTCTTCCCGGTACTTTTGGCTGTGGCTTGGAATCTTAAAAGCCTGTGGTTTTATTTTTAATGACTATGCCATGGATGTGAGGTTGAGATGTGTGTGCATGCATTAAAAAGAAGTATTTTTAACTGTGACATTGCAAATGACTAATACCACTAACAAGCCATGTCTTCCCTCATTAAAATGTATAATCCTTGGGTTAAAAAAAAAAATCAGTTGGTTAATGTTGCTTCGCCTCTTGCGGATGAGAGTGAATGCCACACTAAGAGTCCTGCATCTCCAAACAGTCCCTCATTAACACAGTGAAACGGCTTCTTTTCTTCACAGAAGGGCCATTTCAAAGAGCAGTCTTAAAAGTCTATTTGTTTAGCCAACAGAGCCTGGTCCTTTTCAGCTTTTTGCCTATTATTTATTCCATGGCATTCACTAACATTCAAGACATATTTATACTTAAGGGTGTCTATATGCATGTATGTGTGTGAGTGACAGTGAAAGAGAAAAAGAGAAATTGTGGAGTATAGCAGATCATTGAATGATCAAACAGAAGAGCAATCAGCTGTTTTCATGAGATGCAGGAATTTATAAATCACAATTTTGTTTATGCCTGCTGTAAATACAGCAAGGTTTTCAAATAACGACAACAACAACTACAAGCTATACATGTTTAGTGGTGCTTGCTACAACAAAACATCATTACTGTTGTACGTTCTTATAGTTAGAGACCAGTTAAAGTCCATAACTTTGTGTTAAAGTCCCCTTGCAGTCAATAATTTCCCTTTAAATTCATCATTGATAATCAAAAGGACATATTTAAACGTTTTTTTTCCCGTGGAAATAATTTCTTCATGCCTTAAAATAACTTGACTGTATGGAAGCTTGTTTCCGCCACAGAATAAAAAAAATGAAAAAGAAAATTGCGACCTTTTTATCCCACACTTTTTTTCTTACAATTGTGAGATATAAACTCACAATTGCAAGTTATAACATCAGAATTGCGGGATATAAAGTCTCAATTCTGATTTTTTTCTTGCAATTGCGAGTTTATATCTCGTAATTATGACTTTTTTCCTCGCAATTATGACTTTATGAGTCATATCATGACAATTTGTGTTTATATCTCCCAATTCTGGCTTCTTTTCTCAGAATTGTGAGATATAAAATCGCAATTGCAAGTTAAAAAGTCAAATTCTAAGGGGGAAAAAAATACTTTTTTTGAGGAAAAAAAGTCAGAATTGCGCATTTATATCACGCAATTCTGATAAAAAATATGTAAACTTGCAATTGCAAGAAAAAAAATCTGAATTGTGAGATAAAAAGTCGCAATTACCTTTTTGAATGTAATTCTAAAATTAGTCCCTGCATCCACTTAATCACACTAGGAAACTTGGGGGTGGGCTCTTTTAACTTGGGCAGTAAGCAAACACCCTAGCAACCACTCAGAACACCATAGCAACTGCATAGCAATGTGATGAAAACCATGCAGAACAACTGAATACTAACCACCCAGAAAACCTAAACTTCTGCATAGCAACACCCTAGCAACAGCATATATAGCAATACCCTAGCATTACAGCAGAGAGTTTTGCACCTGAGGCAAGCACCGGAAGAAAACATAAAGTATCATATTTGTTTTATCATCTCATTCTTTGTGAGATAAAGAAGTTAAAAAAGCACAACATACCAAAGGCAACACATTAATAATATAACAGCATTTTGTATGAAAAAGACAAAAAAAATCTTGCCAAACAATACTGCAGACTAAATGGTCTTCACACACATGGCATAATTGTAAATGATCATATCTATGCTAATCAACCACTGCCATCTTCATTAAACAGGAAAGGGAGTTTTAAGCAAAAGAAAAGAAATTGGCCAGCCATGGTGGCTACAAACTGGCCCAAAATAACAATGTATTATTAACATGCACAGTGCAGGCAAAGGGTGAATCATCCCTTTGCTTATTTATGAGTAGAATCACTAGGCGCAGATGAGAGCTCATTTTCTCAGTAAAATATATGGCCTCAGACCCCTGACTGCAGTGCACACAAGCATCCACACATACAGGAAATCATACCTTTTACAACTACTAGAACCTTAACATGAACAAAAACCTTAAATGGGACAGATATACGCATTTTAGAGCTTAAAATACAGACTCAGCACTGTCAAGCAATGAAAAAAAATCTTAGGAACCTGTATGATTTTCTATATTTCTTTCCATACACTGAAAATATACTGTGATCAGTAGCTCTCAAGCTCAAAGAAAAGGACCAAAAAAAAGAACGAAAAAAAGAAAAAAAAGTTCCAGTATAATATATATATGGTCCTTGTAATGTTTAATCAAAATGTCATAACTGTACCTTCCGGTAAAAATGACACCAAAACTCTGGTAACATTCAGGACATCTGTAATCATTTTGGGAAGGGGGTCGGCATAAACCTCGAACCCTTTAAGCTTGCATTCAACTAAATATCCAACTAACAACCGATGCATATAGGACCGAGTCCCTGCCCTACATTTTTTTCTTTTTCGACAATGTTACACTTGGATGTACATCACAATGCAGAATAAATTCTGTCACAACTTCTGCTTAATCTTGGCTTAAATCCACTCAACAACTGATTTTTTTTTTTTTGAAGAAGAAGAAAAAGAATCAGTGTAAAGTATAAAGTAGCCTAATACGTGTGGGGAAAAAAGTGTGATTTCTAGACCTGGAAAAGTCTATAAAATGTTAACTTCATATGCATGTATATACCTATTTACGAATATACACATTTCTAGTTTTGCCAAACTCTAAAACAATTTTATCAGGCAGAATTTGTCAGTATAACTGATTTTTAAAAATCCTTATCAAGTAAATCAACTGGAAAGTTTTGGGGCCTCTAAATATTGTTACTGACAATGGGGGACCTCGGAGTCAAAAGGTTAAGAACTACAGCTTTAACATTGTTTCACTGTATACACTGCCTCAACATCCTTTTTCATTCTCACTTCCTTTCATTTTCCTTCCTTTCCTATTGCTACAGCTATATGGAATCATTTTCTCCAGGCTGTGGATATTTAAAGGTCATAAGGGTGTTCTTAAAGGTACAGTACCTGAATCAGGTTCTGAATCATTTGGGTCACTTCATGGAGAGGTCACATCACACTCTGCATGTCTGAGAGCTTTCTCACAGGTGTGTCAACAGCTCGTTTCTGGTTCCAGGAGGCCGCGTTCAGATGAGGTGCAACGTTTCTCTCTCTTCTTGTACGTGGTGGCAGGTCAGAGCCGAGTGCAACTGGGGTGGGTGTGAAGGCTCATGGGAAAGGAGAGAGAAGGGTGAGAGAGAGAGTTGTGCACTGCCTGCTAACAGCTGCCATTCCAGCTGTGTTGTAGACTTCTCTCCTTCTCCAGCTTCCTTTTCTTCTGGTTACTTTTGCTGCACAGCTGCATGGACACGCACCGGCTCCTCGTTACCTACACTGTTTATGGAATTATAGCACATTTGGTCTAATTAAGCACACAGTGTGTGTTTATGCATGTCAGAATCCACTAAAGGGAACAAGGCAATATTTACACAAGCCTCTGGCTGCCTGGAGCACAGCGGCTCGCCTGTGAATATTTGGGGTACGTGTTGATCGTGTTCCACAAAATTGCACGGGGCACATAATGAAAATTGCAACGCTGTTGCTTTGCTTCATCGATTTGTTGATCAACCTCCGACAGAACTTGACATTCATAGCTAGACAGAGTGCTTGGAGGGGGTAACGGTTCCAAACATGTTGGAGTAAACATGCATGGCATTTAGGAGCCATTAATCGGCAACCATTATGCCACGGGTACATTTCTCACGGCTGGTTTCACGCATAAGGCTTTGAAAATGCAAATGGGATATATAATCTGTTTTCTTGGTCGTGTTTTGTTTGGTATGAATGCATAGACATGAGATAATGTGCAATTTTCACATGAAAATGACCAATTTAAGAGATTAGAGCTGTTAATTTACAGACAATTTCCAGCGTGAACCATGAAACAAAACAAATAATAGCCTCCAAACGTGATTAGAGAATCACTTCATAGAAAACACTGACAAGCCTTTGATATGGCCTTCTGAGTGGCAATAAACCATCCTAGTAGAACAAGTTATAATACAAAGATGTGACAACAACACAAAGCAGTTTGAACTCAAGATTCAGATTCCGTCTACTAAATTAAAGAATTTGAAATATTTTTCAAAATACTTGTTGTTGAGCTTGAATGCTAATTAAAGAATGTTCTGGGTTTAATACAACTATTGGTGTTTTAATGTCAATGACCAATATTTTACTTGTCCTTCAGCTTTTTTTTAATATGTTTTTACTACTTATAAAGTTCAAGACTGGTATCAGACAAGTGTGATAGAATTGAATATTAATTTTGTCTGTGCAAAGGTACACTACCATTCAAAAGTTTGGTGTCGGTAAAATTTTCAACAGCCATTACTCCAGTCTTGAGCATCAATTTTATTAAAAGCTTGTTTTAAAAACTAAAAACACATCCAAAAACCAAAAAAAGTACATAATAAATGGTCTATGCTGCATTCAGAGAATACAGTAGCCCATGTGCAGAGAGCAGTGTTGGGGAAAGTTACTTTAAAAAGTAGTGTTACAATATCGAGTTACTTTTTATGGAAAATAATGCGTTACATTACTTTTGTGTTACTTTTTGTCACCTTGGTTAGGCTTGCTTGTTTATTTTTTAACCCTCATCCTTCCCTCGGGTCATTTTGACCCGAAACTCATTTTTAAAAAAAAAATTAAAAAATTCATCGGAGTGGTCCAAGACACTAGGACTTTTGTCGCACTTGAACCACAAATGCACAAAAAAATTGACTGGATTCAAGGAGTTTTGTGGTTGAAATTTAAAAACGTAACAAATCCTTCCCTCACAGGTCAATTTGACCCCCATAGGAATGAATAGAATGCGAGGAATGCTTCAGTACACATAGAAAAATGCTCAAAATTCAAACTAAAAATGCTAAAACTACCAAAAAATGATTTTAGAAATGTCTACATGTGTATCTGAAAGCATACTGAACAGAAACTGACTTTAGGACCCAGCGGAACAGCTCATTTGCGCCATATAGAGCTATAAGGCAAGAGTCTAGTGCCACTATATATCTAGTGGCAAGAGTCATGAAATATCATGTTATATTATCTTTTTTCCACAAGAGGTCAGCAAAGACACCCAACGTAAGATATTTTGAGCTGAATTAAAAGGGTTATGCATGAAATTGTGAGTTATTTTGAATTGAAGTTGAAAGAATGTGATTAAATAACTATTTATTTATTATTTATTGGTAAAATCTAGTAATTTAAAGGTAAATAAAATAAAAAATAACAAAAAAAAACTTTAATAAAAATAAAAAAATATTATCAAAAAGAAATAAAATAAGCTTTCTGGACAAAGAAAAAATTAAGTATAATTTTAGGGCTTCAGGTCATTTTGAACGACGAGGGAAGGATTTGTTACAAAGTGCAAGGGAAAGTTATATTTTTGGAAAATGTAAAGGCCATTTCACACCAAAAGTGCAGCTCAAACAAATCTTTCAGCTGTGTTTCCATTCTGGATCACAGAAGAATAGAAAAAAAGAACACAAATGTGATGTTTATCTAAAGTAATTTTTGCCTATTGGTATGGTTGAATTGGATCAGCAAAGACATTGGTTAATAAAGTGAGATTAAATACATAAAATATATTTGGATTATTTAAAATTAGCTATTGCAGGTTTGTTTAATATTCTGAGTTTGCGTTCACTGTTTTTTTTTTCCTTTTTGAGGAATACTGAATCTGTTTTTTGTGCAAGTGAGATGAGTAAATGCATGATCTTAATGCAGATTTAAAAGTAATCTGTTACTAGTTACTTGAAAAAAGTAATCTGATTACGTAACTCACGTTATTTGTAATGCTTTACCCCCCAACACTGGCAGGCTCTTCCACTTTTTTTTTTCTGTAAATGATTCTTCAGGCATGATTATAGCTATAAATACAGGACAAGAGAAGATATGTAAAAGAGGACAATGTAAAAGATATGCTCTCCTTTTCTAATCAAAGATCTGAGAAGATAATCTGTTGATACTGCAGGTGCATTATTCTCACACTGCGATTATGCCCATCAAATTATGGCCTCTCATTACAAACTTCATTTGCACTTCAGAGGTTATCTATCTAATCAGATGTCCTGGGGATGCTGTGATTACAAGCCTATCTAACAGTAATCAATAGAGTGGCCACCAGTGGATGGTTGACAGTTTGTGAAGTATAATCATACGCAGGTCTCATCTGCATAATTCCTCTCATTCTGGACATGGTTTGGTCAGCTCATATTTTTTATTACATGCTAAACAACTGATTATACATAAGGGTTTCTCCCACACGGAATGTTAATTAATTAACTTGATGACCCATCTTAAGGAATATCTCATTAACTGTGCATTCAAGAGTTCAAGAGAACGTTTCCAGTTTCACATAATTATACAACAGCTAATGACATTCTCAAATATTAACCCAGGTCTATAAAGAGGCAGAGGTCTTTCCCCTGATTAACTAACCTTGTTAGGTGTCATTTTTCACATCAAGGTGGAAATAAGCGATGAAAAAAGACAGATTGGCTTCGTGTACCATAGGGAATGTCTGACATGTATGACACCAGCCACTCGCAAAAAGCTTTTTCTAATTTTTTCATTGAGTAGAAAAGAAAATGCAGGTGACATTCAATTACTTATGATTTTTTGACAGGCTGTGTTCAATTAAAAAAGTTAACAAGATATAGATTTGTATGAACTTTGGTTCTCGGGAAGCTTCCCGTGCCAGTGCTGTCATAGCAAATACACTATTAATTTAATTCCAGGCCTAATCACTGAAGTATAAACAGAGGAAAAAACACTGATGGATCATAGTCAGTCAACAGTATGATATTTTTGGCCGTAACTGCATTCAATCTAGCTCATTTCATTCATAAAAGGATGTGAATTATGGGCTGTTATGAATAGAGAGTGCAGAAATTAGAAATCAAATCCTGTCTGACTTTATTCTTGCCCTGCAATCTATGCAGATTAGACAGGGGCAATTTAGTCGCAGCTGCCATGCTCATTTTCCTGCCATTACACTGGAATGAAGTAAGACATTCCATTATTATTTAGAGCAGGAACGACGGCTAGGGGAAGTTGCTGAAAATTACGATTTTTTTTTTAGTGCGGTCATTATTTCAAACATCTTAGTTTAAATCAATATCAGTAATGATTCATTCTTTTGATTAAGAGGCAACTCCATCTGTAGGTGTCAGGTAATTACCGCGATGACCTGTAATGAGAATATTTCACAAGACTCCCACTTCCACTTTTCCTTTCTATCTACTCTCTCTCTTTTGCCGGTGTAATTACCTCCTGTTCTGTTGAGAGCTGTCCACAGTTATCAGTCACTGACACTGGACTCGGGGCAGGGCTGCAGTGGTGAGAGATGCGGGGTCCTACTGTACCTGATCTACCTGAGTGCCTCACAAACCTCATTAGACACATCAACTGATGCTGAGACAGTGGATCAGACAACAATCAGGAGGATTTCAAAGCCCTTAGTACAACAACTTCCAATAAGGGGGTTTCCTTAAAAGAATAACCAAACTCAGACCCCCAACAGATGAATCCAGTTCTCTTTGCATTCACACAATTCCTGGTCTAAAAAGTGAGCTCAGATCTTATTTTGCTTCATTCTTTAAAAATGTATTTTATTTATTTGATGTATTTCTTTTTTACACAACTTATTTATACAACAACAATATAATAATAATAATGATAATATAATAACAACACATTATTATAAACAAATTATTATTAAAAAAATAATGAACCCAGTTTGTTTTGCATTCACACTATTCCTGGACTTAAAAGTGGTCTCAAATCTTTTTGCTCCATTCTTCAATCATTGTATTGGTTTTTGAAACCCAGATTTTTTAAAAATATTTTTTTAAGTATGTGATTTTTTTATTCATTCATTTAAAACAACAAGAATAATAATTATTATATAAATAATACATATTATTATAAATAAATTCTTTAAAATAAATCATAAACACAATAATAATAGTAACTTAATATTTAATTTATAAATGATTATTATTATTAAAAACAAAATGAGATTTGAGATCAGTTCAGTTTTTAATAAATTATAAATAAATCATAAATACATAATAATAATAGAAACTTAATATTTAACTTATAAACGATTTATTTATTATTATTATTATTATTATTATTATTATTATTAATAAAAACATCAGTTTTTGCATTTACACTATTCCTGGACTTAAAAATGGGCTTAGATCTCATTTTGCTCCATTGTTCATTTACTGTAATGGATTTTTTTTGTATTTTTTTTTTTTGTTGATGTATTTTTTTATTAATAATAAAAAAAAATTATATATATTAAAATATTATAAATAAATTATTATAAATAAATCGTAAATACATAATAATAATAATAATTATAATAATAGTAACTTAATATCAAACTTATAAATTATTATTATTATTATTATTATTATTATTATTATTATTATTATTATTAAAAACATAATGCTCCAAGATCAGTTCACTTCAAAAGGGTCTGAGTTCATTCACTCTCTGAAAAAAAACGGTACAAAAGCTGTCAATGGGACAGTACCCGTTAAAAAGGTTCTAATATGTACCTTTGAGGTACTAATATGCACTCTTTAGATGTACCTTTTGAAAGGGTACCTCCCCAGTGACAGCTTTTGTACCTTGTTTTCTGAGAGTGTAATTTGGAACATTTACATAAAAGCCAGATTTCTTACTTTCAGACCTCTGAAATGAACCATGTGTGAAAAATCTTATAATATTATGAAAAAAAAAAAGTATTTAATCTACTTTAACAGAAATCCATAAGCATATATGACTAATCTACATGACCTGTTTAGATAAGAAGGCATAGTATAATTTAATGTTTTTAGTGCACCATTGTGAAGTATTTTTCCCCCTTCTTTTTCAAAGTCTCAGTGAACATAAACATTTTATCTCTATCAAAAGGGAAACCTAAATGGGAAATGTCACACTTTTACTTACTCCTGATAAGATTCCTTCTCTTTTTCTTTTTGGGCCTTTGCCATTTATCTGAGGAAATGAAACAGCTTTTAACAGTTTTTTTTTTTTTTCAAGTGGATGTCTTTCATGGATTTGAAATCAGACAGCAAGGTGGACTCACGGCGGGCCGAGTGACTTCACCTGCTAGTTAAGACAGGAACAGCTCTCACGCTGGGTCGTGTGGGCTTTGTCAGGAAGACCGAGAGAGTTTCTTTGTGAAAAAGGAGTTTCATCTACTGCCTTTAAAGGTTTTTGAACTGCAGTTTGGCATTAAGGGCGAAATGGCATTGCTAAAGTGTTCAGCTGTGCTGTCAACTGTTCGCAAGGGGAATGGATTTAGTTCCATGTGCACCAGAGCAACATACACATCAGTGTTACCATCATCATCATAAAGAGCTCCGAGGCCTTTGCAACATACCTGTCTGCGAACTTTAACGGCTTCCATATTGGATTTCAGCTTTGATGGAACCTCTTCAATTTGACTAAAGTTACAGGCAACCAGATTATCATCCTGAATCCTGTACATGAGAGAGAAATGAAACCAACAAGGCCATCAAATGCATTACTGAGGAGGAAAACACAGCTTTGTTAAGGCTTTCAGACAAAAAGCATTATTCTGATAACAAGACCAAGGATTTAGGACAAGTAGACATGATAGGAGGAAAATAGCTTCTTTTAATCAAAATACAACAAGATCATTCTTTAAAGTCCCCCTGTAGTCAATAATTGTATCCCTTAAAAAGCATATTTGACCACCAAAATGACATATTTAAATGTTTTTTTTTCCTGTGAAAATAATTTCTTCATGCCTTAAAATAGCTTGAATGTAACTCTACACCCTTGCTTCATTTAGTATACGGTGAGCCATGAATATGTAAATTAGCCCCGCCTCCACTCACTCACTCCAGCTCAGAGATCCACTCGCTCAACTTTACTGCGGTAAACGCTACACAATGGCAAGTGGTTTAATTCAGCCATATATGTTTGAACCAGAAACTGATTCAGAAGAAGAAGTGGAAGAGTGAATTATGGGTCATCAACAAATCGATGTATCAGAACGTTAATGCGTTTTAGCCTATGTATCGCTCTCTACAACGTCGGACACACAACAGTAATTAATATGATTAGCCTTTTGCTTGACTACATTATCAACCAGCTAATAATGTGTTGCTAATGTTACATCAACCATGTGTTACAGTTCGTCATCTCAATCTGCCTTCTAAACATCAGCATCCTTAGAAATGCTTTGAACAACTTAGAATGTCAGTGGAGAAAGGCATATAGTTCATCATAACATCGTAATATACATACATATACAAACCCGTTATATTGCTAAATGTACCTGATTTTTCATATCAACCGAAAAATATACCGGTATAACCTGGCTTCTCTTGAGACTCCCCTACTTCAGAGAATAGTTAATGACATGCTAAAGCCTGCTGGCACATTGACGTGATTGGTTACGATGGCATTTGTGACATAGAGAAAAAAGTGCGATTTCAAATCGCGTTTTTGAGACTGTCTTTGGTTCACTGCCATTTTATGGAGAAAACACTCAGCAATGGTGTTGACTTATGAATTTGCACATGGTTTATCTACATGGTTACTCTACACAGACATATAAACAACATTGAAAACTAGATAGGTCTTTAAAGAAAATGTGAGGGGTGTTTTCTTGTGTAAAATCTGTTGCCGCAAAGCTATGGAAATCCAGACATACCAATAGGAATCCACGCAAAAATTCTGGAATTTCGCGTGAGGACGAAAGATTTCCCAACACAGATTTCGCAGCAGGTAAAAATTGCTCATGCGCTGACCAACAGAAAGCTGCTTGGTTTGAAAGTAACTTCTGTGTGAGCTGTGCTTCATGATCACTACACTATAGACAATAGACTATGTACATTTTTGCCCATAAAATTTCTCTGAAATGTTGCTAACGTCAAATAAGAGCCCATTACCCTTATATGGCTTCGGCTCCTCATTTAATGTAAGTTTCTGAGATTATTCTTCAGTTTTGTTGTCCACCAAGTGAAAATTACATGTTTGATCACTTAGTAACCTAGCTAGCATTCAAGTCCACAGAGAAAAAATACAGTATATTATGGCCAAAGTGTAATACGGGGTTTGTTTAAATCCCTAACCTTTAGTATGAGCAAAAATAATAATGATGCTCGCCTAAGAAAGCACCGCTAATAAACACGGACATGGAGATTTCATAAGAGGCCTAATAACACTGAAACATGTTGGGTCTGGAGAGTCTCAAAAAATGTACTATCCATTAAAATGTTTTAAACATGACATCTCTTCTGTTGTCTCTAAATCTTTTAAAGGAGTTGGCCGTCTAATTAATCGTCTACAGCACACTGAGCATAACATAACCTTCTCTTCCAGACTTCCAAACAGACCATTTTATGCTCAAATGATCTTGTACAGAGGAGGGCCGCATTAGCATGCAACTTTTTAAATACTTTTGTGTTTTATGAACGCCGTCGTAAAGCTCTGCCTACATTGCCTATTAAAGTACTTCTAATCTTAATTTCCTTGTACTGAGTAACCCAAGTCTTTCATCTTATCTTAGTAAAGAGCAATGAACAGGAAGAGGACCATCATGCTTGAGTTGCATATTCATCTCTAATGAATTCCATATCCCCCACACAAACTTTATATCCTATTAGTGATAAAGAACGTGAAGGAGGAAAAGAAGAAAGCCAAGATGCAACATGCCAATTATGAAGATTTTGTTTTTTTAAAGAACAAGATTCTGTTTGACAAGTCATAACAGTCCTCTTTAATAAATGTTATCTGGTCATTTTCAACAGACTGCATCTAATCAATTGATATCAAAGACCATGATTTGCATGGCCATGGAACAAAACAACAAGATCAACTAGAGCTTTTGTTAATAAAGACTGTAATAACACGGGCCTCGCCATGTCCCACAGTAATGAGAACCCATCTCCTTGCACACCAATTGCATGTCTAGAAAAAAAACAAAAAACGAAAAGAAATTAAAAGAAAAGATGGCAAAAAGATGAAAAAAACCCTTGTGCTTGATTTTCAGACAAAATTAGAAGACTAGAACTATATGCTGCTCCAAGCTTTCACCAGCCAAATATTTAATATCTGCAACATTTCTGCCAGACATATTTTTTTTTAACCTATGTGAAGTTTCAGCTAATAAAGTACTAATTGCACCTTCTCTGCTTTCTGTCTTTGGCATTCTGGAACGGGAAAGAGTTTGCATTAATTCTGATGTATTACAGCTGTACATCTGAGCTGTTTTTTAGGACAGCGAAGCATTTTGAGAGCCAAGTTAGTCATCGTCTTCCTGGCTTTGCGTGCCAACCATTAATAAACAAAGTTGAGCCTGAAAGATCCCTCTGGTCTATCTTGTCAAATAGTTTTCTAATTGAAACCCTTTCTCCCTTTGTGCAAAACTAAAGTACAGTACTTCATGGGGGCAAAAAATAACTAGAACCAGAAAGAGACATGGGGCATCTTTAGTGAGTAATCGCATACACATAAGATTTTAATACCCTTAAATCATAAATGTGGTCTGCTATATGTTTGCCAACACTGAAATATATGATAGTTGTTTAGCACTTTTTATTTAAGTGAATATTTCTCAGGGTAGGTTTATTTTTTAAACGTCACAAAAAAGCTAATGAATATGTTAAATGATACAAATAAATGTGTCCTTGCTGCTTTGCTGAAACCAAAAAGTATTCATTTAGTATTTACGTAAAAAAAAAAAAAATCTGGCACCAAGATGTTAGCAGCAGATCCTTTAAGTCCTATAAGTTGCGAGGTGGGGCCTCCATGGATCGGACTTGTTTGTTCAGAACATCCAACAGGTGCTCGATTGGATTGAGATCTGGGGAATTTGGAGGCCAAGTCAACACTTCAAACTCGTTGTGCTTCTCAAACGATTCCTGAACCACAGCCACAAGGGAATACCGTTTCCATGAAAGGTTGTACATGGTCTGCAACAATGCTTAGGTAGGTGGTACTTGCCTTCTTCCCATAGTGCATCCTGGTGCCATGTGTTCCCCAGGTAAGCGACGCACACGCACCCGGCCATCCACGTGATGTAAAAGAAAACGTGATTCATCAGACCAGGCCACCTTCTTCCATTGCTCCGTGGTCCAGTTCTGATGCTCACTTGCCCACTGTTGGTGCTTTCGGCATTGGACAGGGGTCAGCATGGGCATCCTGACTGGTCTGCGGCTATGCAGCGCCATACGCAACCAACTGCGATGCACTGTATTCTGACACCTTTCTATCAGAACCAGCATTAACTTCTTGAGCAATTTGAGCAACAGTAGCTCGTCTGTTTGATCGCGCCCCATGTGCATCAATGAGCCTTGGTCGCTGGTTCACCACTGTTCCTTCCATGGACCACTTTTGATAGATGCACCACTGCAGACCAGGTACACCCCACAAGAGCTGCAGTTTTGGAGATGCTCTGACCCAGTCGTCTAGCAATCACAATTTTGCCCTTGTCAAACTCGCTCAAATCCTTACGCTTGCCCATTTTTCCTGCTTCTAACACATCAACTTTGAGGACAAAATGTTCACTTGCTGCCTAATATATCCCACCTACTAACAGGTGCTGTGATGAAGAGATAATCAGTGTTATGTGATAATCAGTGTCATGTTATGCCTGATCGGTGTATGTGTGTGTGTGTGTGTGTGTGTGTGTGTGTGTATATATATAAAATAATTAATAAAATTAAAAGTAAAAATACTTTTCTTTCTTCTGCTAAACACAAAAGAAGATATTTTGAAGAATATTGGTAACCAAACATTTGATGGGCACCATTGACTTCCATAGTATGGAAAAATAAATTTTTCAAAATATCTTCTGTGTTCAGCAGAAGAAAAAAATTCATATAGGGAACAACTTGAGGGTGAGTAAATGATGACAGAATTTAAAATTTTGGGTGTTTTTAAAATTTAGGGAAAAACAACTACATTTTAAACACAAAAATCTCAGAAGGAATTTAAAGGCTAAAATTCACTAGACTTTTACGCAACCCATGTTTATTCAAGATATAAAACACTATATTTGACACTTCTCATCCGGGATGATCGCTTATCCTGACCAAAGCCACTAAACCTCACCACATGCCTCTCCATTTCCAAATCCCAATCAGGGGCCCTGTAATTTCACTAATTAGCCTGTGATCTGTTGACAGCTTGACTGGATTATGGGGCGGCTGATGCTTTCTGGTGTCTGAGCGTCTGGTGTTGTGTTTGGAGTAATCCACGCTTGTAATCGTTTTCCGTTTGCTAATTAAGAGCAAATAATTGCGGCTTGATTTAACAGCGTTTTGCTGACTGTTGACAATTTGTTGCAGGCGTGTGCTGGTGGAGGCAGCTGTTAGGGGAAGGCGGGAGGCGAGATGAGCTTTCATACACAGCCGTCTGTGTCGGAACGGTTCCCTAACACATGCTGTCACTCTAATCAGCGACTATTAAACTTCAGCTAGGTTTCATGATTTGCAAATAACATTACGGGATGTAGCAATTTGTCCATTTCAACATATTTATGGGGGATATTTTTCAACAAGGCATTTGCATGACTTCCACATATGTTGAGGTGACATTATATGTCATCGTATTTGCATGATTCTGTTATTTGTGCTGTAATTGTTTTGTTTTCCAAGAATTCTCGATACAAAACAATACAGTGTAGCAAAGTGTAATTTCGGAGAATGCCAGCTGCCCCTGTTTTGAACAAGCCAGCTGAGACCCCTTAGAGATGACCACAACATATACGGTCAGATCTGGACGCCCCTGAGTGTCTCATCCATAATGCATTGGCTCCAATAAAGGTGCCGATTAGAGGCTAATTTTAGCAGCTAATTCACAGCGGTACTCAAATATAGGAATTTTCATTTGCATAGATATAAAAAATGAATGAACCACTGGATATATAGTCTGACAACAGGACAAGACTTAAAGACATCTAATAACAACCTCACCCTACCTCCCTTCCCAGTGCTCTTTTATGGAAGTGGCAGGATTGAGATTTTAAAATTGCATAATGATATTATACTGATATATGAGTCCAAGACTGACACCCATGCAAATAA
This sequence comes from Coreius guichenoti, assembly GCA_039654105.1. NCBI lineage: Eukaryota > Metazoa > Chordata > Actinopteri > Cypriniformes > Gobionidae > Coreius > Coreius guichenoti. Next base: position 21,564,437 of record CM077189.1, read on the forward strand.
TGTGACTTATCTCGGCTCACGTATACACACGCATACAAGCTGTATTTGAACCATAAGTAATGAAAAAGAAAATGTAGAAAGAAAGGCAATCGTTTCCTTCAACTGCCCTTATCGGCTCAATTTAGATTATTATATTCGCTTTTATCCACATCGGATCGACAGATTTATATGAATACCGTATTGGCAATTATTAAAATAGACAAGGGAACTATTCATCTTGCTGTCAAACTCCATCATTAAACTGACTGACAGCCGGCCGCTGCATCTGAAGCCAATCAGAGGCAATGCAAACGAGTGAGGTATAAACACAAACCCAGGTGGGTCATTAAGCATGCACAGAGGGCAGTTCATGAGTCCTAATGAGGGGTCAGGCTTCAGGTGGGTCACGGCTGGAGGCAGGTTTTCTATCTCATCACATCACTCCTTTTAATCTTCTATTCTCTTAATGAAACTAATAGAGGAGCTGTCGTTGATTAATGATGCTCGACAGAGGCTGGGAAGTATTAGTTTGGAATTTTATCTGTCTTTATTTCCTCCGGAGCTACGTCTGTTCATTATTTATGAATGTGACTTCTTTTTTTGATGGACAGATGGGGTTGCAAAGCCTGTGATGTCATTATTGACTTAAAGGGACAGTCCACCTGATGGAAATGTAGTTCCTTTTTGACTTTCTTCTGTGGAACACACCCACACAAACAACCTTTATGTTGGGTTTTTTATGGGGACATTCCATAGACGTATTACGTATATTTATACTGTACAAACTATATATTCTATCCCCCTACACTAACTCTACCCCTAAACTTACCCATCACAGAAAACTTTCTGCTATTTTATATTTTCAAAAAAGATCATTTTGTATGATTTATAAGCTTGTTTCCTCATGGGGACCAAAAAATATCCCCACAAGGTCCAGATTTACTGGTACTGTACTTGTGAAGACATTTGGTCCCCATAACGTAGGGAATTACAGGACCACACACACACACACACACACACACACACACACACACACACAAAAAAAATTATTTAGAAAAATCTTTTTGTCGTAATAATGAAATATGTATGGACAAAAATATATTCTTTGATGTTTTTTTTTTTTATGTATCAAAGAAGATATTATGAAGAATGTTTTCCCGTACATACCGTACATACAATATATATTGCCAAAAGTATTGGGACACCCCTCCCAATCACTGAATTCAGGTGTTCCAATAACTTCCATGGCCACAGGTGTATAAAATCAAGCACCTAGGCATGCAGACTGCTTCTACAAACATTTGTGAAAGAATGGGTCGCTCTCAGGAGCTCAGTGAATTCAAGCGTGGTGCCGTGATAGGTTGCCACCTGTGCAATAAGTCCATTCATGAAGTTTCCTCACTAGTAAATATTCCACGGTCAACTGTTAGTGGTATTATAACAAAGTGGAAGCAATTGGGAACAACAGCAACTCAGCCACGAAGTGGCAGGCCACTTAAAATCACAGAGCGGGGACAGCACATGCTGAGGCGCACAGTGCGCAGAAGTCGCCAACTTTCTGCAGAGTCAATAGCTACAGACCTCCAAACTTCATGTGGCCTTCAGATTAGCTCAAGAACAGTGCGTAGAGAGCTTCATGGAATGGGTTTCCATGGCCGAGCAACTACATCCAAGCCTTACATCACCAAGTGCAATGCAAAGCGTCGGATGCAGTGGTGTAAAGCACGCCTCCACTGGACTCTAGAGAAGTGGAGACGTGTTCTCTGGAGTGACCAATCACGCTTCTCTGTCTGGGATCCGATGGACGAGTCTGGGTTTGGCGGTTGCCAGGAGAACGGTACTTGACTGACTGCATTGTGCCAAGTGTAAAGTTTGGTGGAGGGGGGATTATGGTGTGGGGTTGTTTTTCAGGGGTTGGGCTTGGCCCCTTAGTTCCAGTGAAAGGAACTCTTAATGCTTCAGCATACCAAGACATTTTGGACAATTTCATGCTCCCAACTTTGTGGGAACAGTTTGGGGATGGCCCCTTCCTGTTCCAACATGACTGCACCAGTGCACAAAGCAAGGTCCATAAAGACATGGATGAGCGAGTTTGGTGTGGAGGAACTTGACTGGCCTGCACAGAGTCCTGACCTCAACCTGATAAAACACCTCTGGGATTAATTAGAGCGGAGACTGCGAGCCAGGCCTTCTCGTCCAACATCAGTGCCTGACCTCACAAATGTGCTTCTAGAAGAATGGTCAAAAATTCCCATGAACACACCCCTAAACCTTGTGGAAAGCCTTCCCAGAAGAGTTGAAGCTGTTATAGCTGCAAAGGATGGCCCAACTCCATATTAAACCCTACGTTAATCCGGGGATAAAAGAATGAAAACTTTTGGCAATAAAGTGAATCTATTTTAATATATTTTCTATCTATCTATCTATCTATCTATCTATCTATCTATCTATCTATCTATCTATCTATCTATCTATCTATCTATCTATCTATCTATCTATCTATCTATCTATCTATCTATCTATCTATCTATCTATCTATCTATCTATCTATCTATCTATCTATCTATCTATCTATCTATCTATCTATCTAATCTGGGATGATCATTAATCTTGGCCGAAGCCTAAACCTCACCACATTCATACAGGTTTGAAATGTCATCTTTAAGCTATCCCTTTAAAGAAGGAGAGGGGCCAGGCTGAATAATAGCTTGTTGCCTGAAACTGAAGGAATGGGCAAAGTGTTTTACGTACATGCATTGATGTAAAAGGCATACGTGACCAATGTCTATGTGTCGGAATTGGGTACTCACACGTCCACCTCCAGACGACCTCATAGCTGATTAAGAAGTGGTTGCTGATTAGAAGAGTGACTGTGGATGGCCTAAGTGACAGAGCAAGCAAAGAAAGAGAAGTTCATTAACTCTTGGTGCATTAACAGTGATGAAATGCAATACAAGCCTCATGAATCCTCCCAGCCAATCAGAACAGGCGAAGAACAGTGAAGGCGACATGAAGGATGGCCTCGTAGAGGGCAGCACTGTGACCTTGCGGCTCATTAACTCTTTTGCATATGCACACAGGAACCGGGGGTGTGCTGTAACATGAGGTGAGATGTAACACAATTAGTTTAACCAATTATACATGAGCTACGGGGTGAAATCACTATCATATGTACCACACCACCTTCCTGATGTGACAGCAGAAGGTGTAAGATTGTGTAAAAATGCAAAGGCAAAATTTACTGATATCATCAGGATGCGTGTGGCAATGTAAACATATTTACTGAATGTCGAGACATTCACCTGATAACAACTGTGAGAAAAAATATAGCAGCTTTTCAAGTTTGTTGGCATATCTCAAAGCAAACATACACAGTTTAGGATTTAAAAAATGAAATGAAAAAATACATCAAACAACAGATACAGTTAAGAGATCAGACAGAGATCAGATCCCCCCCATTTAACGTTGTTATAAGTGAAGTCAGTGCTGACAGAGCTGGTGAAAGATTACTTTACCTTTAACCATGACTGCTTGGCCTCTTTCTCATCTGCCTGAGCTCTAAGGGTCCTCGGTGCCTCCTCCAAGGCATCTTAGCTTGCCTGCAGAAGACTGTCGCAGAGAAAACACACACACACACACACACACGGAATACTTGCTGTAGCTTTCCAAATAAAGACATACATAAAGATATACAAAGATAATTAAAATACTGCCAACATAAAGATATACAAAGATAATTAAAATACTACTGAGGAACCCAACAAAAAGCATTTTGCATTTTCATTTAATGATGTTTTAGATACCTTTTGGATTTAAACTAATATATTTATATGCGAAAATATACTAAAAAAGGCAAAACATTTTATATATATATTTTGATATGCACTACCGTTCAAAAGTTTGGAGTTGGTAAGATTTTTTTATGTTTTTGAAAGTTTCTTATGCTCACAAAGGCTGCATTTATTTAATTTTTTTTTAATCAAAAATACATTGAAAAAGGCAATATTACTACAAATATTTTAGATAACTTGTTCTATTTTAATATATTTTAAAGTGTAATTTGTTCCTGTGATGGAAAATCTGAATTTTCTGCATCATTACAGTGTCACATGATCTTTCAGAAATCATTTCAACATTTAAATGTTTTCTGATTTGGTGCTTAAATAGACATTTCTTATTATCATCAATGTTGAAAACAGTTGCACTGCTTAATATTTTTGTCGGGATTCTTTGATGAATAAAAAGTTAAAAAGAAAAGCATTTATTTGAAATACAAAGCTTGTTTTGTAACATTATAAATGTCTATACGGTCACTTTTATATATTTTCTGCATTTTTATTATATTTACTTGTGTATGTAAAGAGCCATATTAAACTAGTTTAAAAAAAAAGTTGACATAGTGACTGTATTTTTCCAATCAACCCTCAGTCCTTTTCCAGTCTAGGCATGAATATTTATACATCTGTTCATAATGGTCATTAGTAAAGCACACAATGAAAAGCTCAATACATCCTACAAGTAAATTACCGTAGGCATCATCAGTCTGATTCTTACAAATGACTGCCTTCCACGTCCACTATCCAGACACCATGGCTGCTGCCTCCAGTGAGGTGGGACATGTCTCAGCTGTTTTAGCTGATGATCTGATGTGACAGTCTCATGATGGTCTTAGTCACTAATGGGAGCCAACATTCCCCAGCATCTCCACCCACACTCAAACAGGGCTTCCTAGAAATTCCCGACAAGCTTAATAAAACATCAATAGTGCCAAACCCATTGTACAGTGAATCAATCTGAAGCATCAGCCGGGCTGCAGCCTGACAGGCAAGATGTGATGGCACAAAAAACTCCCTGCGCTCCTCCAGTCTCACTGTAGGGACCACGGGACGCTGTGGCCTGACACCAGAATTCATCACGTGGCTTTGATCACACAGAGGGAAGCACGCGACGTGTCGCAGCTGCGCGACGAAACGCTGCATCTGTCAGATGTTGCTGACAGTCCCGCCCCGCACACTCAGTACGGAGAGGTACTGATCTCTATAAGTGGTGACTGAGAGGTACGCTTACTGACGGATGAAGGTGACCCAGTTTGTAAGGAGAACTATTAGCATAGTTTTTTTGTAGCACTGGGAGAGAACAATGTAACTTTTGATAAACAAGTGGAGAATTGAGGACAGCATCTGAACTTTTGTGTCAGTGATTTGTTCCTCATATGTACAGTTAGAGCTTCTGAATCTTTCACACCGTCGATTTCTCTGGCCTACTAAACTGTAAGATTAGCATATATCTGGAAAGCCAATATTAGCCATCTAGTATGGTATAGAGCAACTTTTATCAAAAGGAAGGTCTGTTCACTCGGCGGCCATATTTGCAACACCTCCAGGCAGCTATTTCGGGCATCCAAGTTCTACAGTGTACTTGAATGGGGGAATCCTGAAATCTCAAAAACTGCTTGCCGAACTCACAATTAAATAGCATATTTCAAATCAGCAACAAAACCTGACATAAACTGTCCCATTTATGTTGTTTCTTATGCTCAAATAGCGTTAAAAAGCTTATTTTTCAGGTTGGACCAGCCAACGCGCAAACGCGTCTCAGAACACTGACCCCCGGTTTCACAGACAAGGCTTAAACGTAGTGTTTGAGCTGTTTTAACTGAAAGAAACTTGCACTGGCATATCTTAAAATATGTCAGTGGCAGTGCCATTGTTTTGTCTCAAGACGCACAGTAATTTTTTCCTAAGGGATATTTATAAAACTATTTAAATATCCTAATTGAACTAAGGCCTAATCCTGGCTTAATATAAGACCTGTCTGTGAAACCAGGCAGTAATAGGTGTGCACCATCTTTGTATATCCAAAGACTTTGCTTATATGCAGCAATAACAGAATTAAAGGTGCTGTAATTTTTTGTAACAATAATTTCTCCTATCTCAGTTTAATATGCAGAGACAACTTAGTAAGACATCCATAAACAAGTTTGCATCAGTGCTGTTATTGTTAACCAAAACTAAATTAAAAATCATTTTCTGTAATTGAACTAAAGCTTAAATAAAATAGAATAAAATAAAATAAAATAAAATATGGTCTGGTTTCACAGACAGGGCATAGATTAATCCAGGATTAGGCCTTAGTTCAATTAGGACATTTATGAAAGCTTTTATAAAAGTGCCTTAGAAAAAAAACAACAACTGCTGTGCATTGTGACAAAACAATGGCAGTTCAAGTTGCTTTCAGTTGAAACAGCTCAAACATGCATTTTAGTCTGGGACTAGGATTAGCTTTATCTTTGAAAACGGGGGTATAACTATTAGATGAAAACTTTTAAATAATAAATAGGTTGAAGTACTTAAATTACTAAAACTAAAACTGAAATGAAATTAAAAGCTAAAAAGAAAAAAGAAAAATGACAATAAAAAAACACATAACAAAAAAAACTAAAATTATAAATATAAAAAATAAAACCTAATTCAAAATAAATTGTTAAATTGTAAATTATAAATTGTAATAAAATAACACTTGTTTGCAAGACTGGGGCTGAAATGCCCACTTTTGTCATTGTTTCTCTTATGATCAGGAACCGTTCAAAAGCACAATAAAGTATCATTCAAGTGGTCCATAAAACCAGTGTGAAAAACAAGCGAATGCTGAGGCGCACAGTGCGCAGAAGTCGGCAACTTTCTGCAGAGTCAATAGATACAGACCTCCAAACTTCATGTGGCCCAGGGGCGGCTCTAGGATTTTATCCTTAGGGGGGCTTAGCTCTCGCTACCTAATGTTATGGCTGTGTATTGCAGAATGTCGATAGCAAATATAAATGCAAACAATCTCATATGTGAAGAACCAATATAATCTCTGTGCAAGATAAAGACAGAATCAGTGCTCATGGCTGAATTACTTTAGCTTAAATAAACCTATAACTAAAAACTTTGCAGTCTTTGTTTTATTGCTTATAAAGTCTTTATTTGTATCTTTTTCACTCATATTTACTTATTTAAACCAAGGCCATTATTTTTTAACTTATTTATGAATAAATTATTTATTTGCATTAATATTTTTTTCTGTAGTAGCTACCAAAGTTGATTTTGACAATCATGAAATTTCACTATAGTGTTAGTCTTTTTAGCCTGACAATAGTTAGTCACCATCTCATTATTATCAACCAGTATTACTGTTAGCTAACTAAATGCAAAAAATATAGACTTTGTATTCAAGAAATTTATCATTTTATGACAGTCAACAAAAAACTAAATTGCTTCAGTTTGCAAAGCGTGACCAAGCAATGATGAATTATATACTAAATGATGATTATTAAAGCTGCAGTCCGTAACTTTTGGCGCTCTAAAAAGAACTGCATGCGTCTTGCGGAAGAACATTGTAGCCGGAGCTACTTCTCTATGTTTATGTCTATGACAGTCGCCCAGATGCGCAGCAGTGCGACCCGAACCGGTTTAAAATAGTCTGAATATAAACACTTATTATAGGTGTACCGTAGTGATTCAGGATAAGACAAGAACACGGTTTTGAAAATGGATTTATGGGTGTACATTCTGAACACAAAAAGGTTACATAGCTACTGCCGTTTTAACTACAGTACGAAAATTCGTTCTCACAACTTATTCCCTCATTTTTAGTAAATCATAGCCACCACGATTTAACTAAATGAAAACAATTAAGAATACTTAATTGTAAACTAAATTAGTTTCTAGTTTGATGTTTCATATCATTTCAAATTTCCGTAGACATTGTACAGATTACATGAATTAACGCAAGCTAAACAATTAAAAAATCATAGAAAATACCTTCTATGACGTCACGAAACGTCTCATGAAAGTGATTTTTTGACATCGTCTCGTGCCTCCGGCTGACATGCAGCACAAGCCGCCGTTGCACTTCTAACGGTCTAACGGGCTATCACGCACGCACAGAATAGCAAAGATAATAAAAACGTAAAACTCTCGGAAAAAGGTATTTTTCTTATCGACATGTCCTGTCATTTTTAGTTATTTTCATTTTTATTTTAATAAATAAATAATACATTTTGATAGCTGATGTGGCTGAAATGACAGACAGGGGGGCTAAAGCCCCCCTAAAAAGCGTCTAGAACCGACCCTGGTGTGGCATTCAGATTAGCTCAAGAACAGTGTGTAGAGAGAGTGTGGAGTTAACGAAAGTTATCAAACATTGTAATGTTTGAAGCGGATGTCATAACTAATGTCAGCAGACAGGGAAGATTTTAAAACGAGCGGTTAATTCATAAATCCGTAAAATCATACCTTCATGCTGTGGAAATACAAAGCGGATGACAACACAACGAGCGCAGCGCTGAAAGGGGCGGGGCTACATAAGGTCTATATTCCATCTTTTCTGAAGGAACAGACCAAAAAAATTAATTAAATTAAAAAAAAAAAGTTTTTCATTATCATGATTTGTTTATTATCTTATCAATTCAATGCCTTTCCATTTTCTGCATCCATTTAAATATAATGCCTTTCAAAAGTTATAATATGGCTCCAAAGTCAGCACATCTATGAACCCTTTTTAAGAATCTTATGGTGCTTCTTTTCCTTATTTTGGAGCATTTGTTATATGGAAAAGAGTGGCCAGTGCATTCTTCAGCATTTCTCCTTTTGTGCTTCATAGAAAATAATACAGGCAATGACATTATGAGTAAATGATGAATAGAATTTTCTATTTAAATTGAGGCAGAGAACACAGATTCTAACTATAGAGATTACTAATATGTTTTTTTTTTTTTTTTTTTTTTTGCATACAAGGATGACATCACTAAAATGAAGAAACCAAGACATAGAGGTGAGTTACAGAGTGGAGCAATAACATCTGTGCTATCATTAAATAAAGCTGCCAGAGTTCAGGGGCAAATAAAAAACCCATCAACCATCTGGAGGACAAAGAAAAATCGTATAATTGTTCAGACTTACGAAAAACTAAAGCCAGAGTGCTTCAGTTGGCCGTTGACTCCAGTTTCAGACAGCAGAACTAGATCCAGAAAATGTAAATTCCAGGAAGCATGACATCTGCCTCTCTCCAAAGTTTAGGCCTCATCTGTTACAAATTATTCCCATCTATGGTGAGGAAAGAGGGGAAAAAAGTTAAATGCATTAGAGATGGAACTTTTATATAACATGGTTTGCAGTGGCTACGCTCAAACTACTAATTCCTCCAATACACTTAATGGAAAAGAAGAGCTATTCATTTCCTCACAAACACATCCATTAGGAGCAGAGATGGCTGGCTTAGGAATCTATGTTGATGTGCTGCTCTTTACGGCATGTAAAAGAGAAGCTGAACTGATTGGCAGGGCATGCATACATGCATTCTCTCTCTCGCTCGCTCTATGCTCTATTCTCTGGGGTAAAATTATCTTTTGGAGCTGTGCCAGCTGTCCTTGTTGAAATGGCAAAGGAAAGTGGACATGTTCTTGTCTGAAACCAGCTCCAGATAAAGTGATTATGTCTTACATTATGCCACACTGGGATTTCTTCATCATGCAAAGTAGCAGGGAAAAGAAAAACGGAGGAATGAAACATAAGCAAGAATTAAAATGAGAGTGAGATAAATGGCTACAGTGCTATCAGCCATCTTGTAGCAGTTCATATCATCCATCTGGACTCAGTCACAAGTCACCAGCCATTTCAGCAGATGGGTTATTAAAATCATCTGAAAAGATGCACACAGAAGCGTTATGCCATTTCAAATTGAGAGGGAACATACCACCTCACATTTATAAATTGAATGCAACTCAATAAAAAATCAAATCAAATAAACAAAATAAAGAAAAATTGTTTTTATACATTTTATTTATTTAGTACATGAAAATGAGAAATGTTGTTTTAAAAATGAAAAGTTTTTTTTATTTCAGTTAATGTTTATTTTATTTAAGTACGTTTTTTTTATGGGTTTTAGTATAATAAAGTATAATAACCCTGCACATGGCTTTAAAACATTCATTCGGATGCTGACAAGACATCCTCTTCGCAAATAAGTAAAAAAAATGCCCTAACTAATGCTTTATAGGTTACAAGTGTTAATCTATAACTCAAATGAAGTTGTAAATTAATACATTGGACTTGGGATGACATGATAGATGGGCGTGTTCTCAGTAATTTCCTTTCATCTCATTGGATCAGACTAGAGAGAAAAGAAATCTGTTTTAATAAAGACATAATCTTATTTAAAATAAATATGAGATCAATTCCCCAATATCAAATTTGGGGATGAAAACTGAAGCAGTAATGGGGAGACCGCGACAATGGGCTGAGAGATGGAATTGGGAATTGGATGGAAAAATAGAGGCATTATTCATAATATGTTCATCTTCCAGTGCAAGCAGACTAGCTTCATCTCTCTCTTCTCTCTTTCTTTCTTCTTTCTACAGTTCTTCACTCTTATAATGGCCATTCTGCATCCTCATTTCCCAGCTAACAGCACAGATCACATCAGAGCCGTCCATTCATTTGGTGCAGACTGAAGAGAGCTAAGGGTGCGGAGAGCGAGAACGGGAAGCTCTAACGCTTACACGGGCTCAATGCATGCTCTGTGTCAGATTCCTTGACCATCTAAATGAGGGGTGCAGAATAGTATCGCTTCGACATACGGCTAACAAACCACTTGGCTTTCAGGCCTTTTGATTTTGTTTGAAAGCGGGAGACAATCCTCAGCCAAATTGACAAGATGGTGCGAAGCCAAGAAAGCAGTGAATGAACAGCCCTCGACGAACACCATTAGCCAACCAGAGAGCACCTCAAACTTCTATAGAGTCTTCAGCTTGTCCAGCGACTGACTGCTTGGATTCATTAACAGGAAGCTGTAAATTGAATGGAGCGATGTTATGTCTCCTGCTCAAGTGTATCTTATGTGAGAAGGTGAAGGCGACTTAAAAGAACCTCAGACAATAAATGACGCCGAAAGCTGTTTAGGATAAACGAAGCAGAAACCGATAAATAGACGTTTGCTTTGTCAGTGATGGTGGTGTTCAAAATCTTCTGTTCTGTTCTTTGATCCGTCCAGCCTCTTACCAGCAGATCTGATGAACAGCACAAAATAGCAAAGATGAATGCTGAAAATTGAAAATGTAAAGTATCCATTTATAATGTTTTCTATAGAATAGGTTGGAAGTGCTGTGCTAATAATAATACAAAAAATAAATAAATCAAAAGGGTTAAGGTTAGCATGCAATAAATGGACATTGGACAATGCATTGCAAGTTCACATTCATTTTGAATACTTAACATGTCCTGTAGTTATGGAAGCTTGTTTCCACCACTGAATAAAAGATAAAAAAGGTAATTACAACTTTTTATATCGCAATTCTGACTTTTTTTCTCAGAATTGTAAGATATAAACTCGCAATTCTGAGAAAAAAATCTGTCTTTATAACTCGCAATTGCGAGGCTATATCTCGCTATTCTGACTTTATAACTCACAATTTTGTGTTTATATCACGCAATTGTGAGAAAAAAAGTAAAAATTGTGAGATGTAAACTCGCAACTGCAAGAAAAAAAAGAAAAAATTGTAAGAAAAAGATGCAATTACTTTTTTTATTTTTAATTCTGTGGCAGAAACAAGCTTCCATATGTAGTAAACCTTAGTAGTCTGAGGAAAATAATTTCTTAATGATTTTTTAATTAGTCTGACTTTTCAATAAAATTATCTAAAAATGCTTAAATCAGAAAAGAAATGTTGATTAAGAAATTAAGATCTATTCATAGGTTCTATGTTGAATATAAGTGTATTTTTTGTCTTACTGCACTAGTAGATTTTTGTTTTGAACTCATTATTACTAGTACAAAATGCACTCATATTAAAGCCACATTATTTGAAACCCTATGCAATCTTAAAGGGATGTTCACCAAAAAATGAAAATTTTGTCATTAATTACTCACCCTCATGTCATTCCAAACCCATAAGACCTTTGTTCATCTTCTGAACACAAATATTTTTGATGAAATCTGAGAGCTTTCTGACCCCACATAGACAGCAACACAACAACCATTTTCAAGGCCCAGAAGTCCATGTGACTCCAGTGGTTCAACCTTAATGTTATGAAGCGACGAGAATACAAAAAGTATTCTCGTCGCTTCATAACATTAAGGTTGAACCACTGTAGTCACATGAACTATTTTAACGATCTCTTTACTACCTTTCTGGGCCTTGAAAGTGGTCATTGTGTTGCTGTCTATGTGGGGTCAGAAAGCTCTCAGATTTCATCAAAAATATCTTAATTTGTGTCCCGAAGATGAACGGAGGTCTTACGGGTTTGGAACGACATGAGGGTGAGTAATTAATGACAGAATTTTCCTTTTTGGGTGAACTAACCCTTTAAGGCTGGGACAATTTAGCAAAGCTTCTGCAAACTTTTGCAGGTAAAGAAGGTCCATTGTCAACAGTGTAGTGATGGATGAAGCACCACTTACTCAAAAGTCACTTCCAAACCAAGCAGCTTTATATTGGTCAACAGAGCAAATTCATGTGTTCATTGATCAAAACAAACTTGAATCCGCTGAAAAAATCTGATTGATATTTTAAATGGAAAATTAGACAAAAATACTTGTAAAAATCTGTGCCAGGTAGCTTACTAACACATCAAGTTTAGCTTACTTGCTCAGGAAGATTCTCTTTAAAATGTTGCTCTGTCATTACAATAGTTGACCTGAAAAGAAAATTACAGAAATTGTTTGGTATAGTCCTCCAGGTGGCCACGCTGAGAACATAATTTGTATTTGCGTAGCATTATGAATTGTGGTCTGACACATTTTGGAATGCAATGGCACAGAATTGCGCTTGCATAGCTAAACATGAACTGACTAAATGCTTCTATTTCGGGTTTCGCTGCAGACTCAGCAAATGAGCTGTAAGAGTGTCGAGAGACTTGAAACTTCACATAATCTCCAAAACAAACTCTGACAACTCTCAAACATAAGAGTTCCATGTGTTAAATGATGAGATTTTACTTGCGGGGTGTTACCGTTCAGCTTAAGGTGTCAACAAGGGCCTTTCACCGCATTCATATTCCTTTGCTCCAAATCATATTACTGCAAAGACAAACATGGAAGACAAGGTCATCATGGAGTATGTTGGATTTGAAAGGCAGTACTACGATATGAAGCAGTTTTTTCAGGATCGGCGACGTCATTCGATTTTGAACAACATGGCGCAAATGAAACTCAATAAGCGTGCATGAATGTTGTGGAGTTTAGACCCCAGGAAGGTAATCGTGGGCGCTAAAGCATTACTAAACAGCATGTAACAACAATGATCCGAGACTCAATGGCTTTCATCAGAGCTGATTGTATCATGATTGGCCTTAAATTGCAAATCAAACACTGTAGTTGTAATCAGAGCAAGAGAGAGATACAAAGGGAAACAAAGCATAGCAAATGTGTGCCTTCTCCAAGTACAGACTTGGAAAATGAGGACGGAAAGTAAGGTTGACCTCTAAAGATAGCCTGCCCTGCTATTTAAAAAGGCTGCATGGGGATTCACAGGGGCATTGATATTTTTCTTTTGACATTTCTTAATTAACTAGCCAAATTAATATAATTCTTTATTATTCAAACAAACCACAAAATGTGGGTGGTCTAGGAAGGTTGTCGTGCCACCGGGCCGCACATCATTAGGCAATAACCCTTCAATGAGCATTACCTCAGACATCACCATAAAAAGCCATTGTTCGCCATTCAAAAGTGATATGAATTATGCGCTGAGTTTTATGAAGCTCATTTGCAATGAGGTCTTGTCGATGTGCTTGGAGGGCAAACGTGTTTAATATGAACAGTAATAGTAACCAGGGGAGGGCTGAGAGAAATGGGGAAAATGAAGAACAATGGGGAGAAGAAAATAAAAAGAAATGAGCAAGTTAACTACAGTATACCGCATTAGAGAAAGAGGGCAAGGCTTTATGTTTAGGCAGCTGCTATTTACACGAAGTGCAAATAGCATATTTTCTTAGCGATAGATGCTATTTACACTAAGTTTAAATAGCAATAGATTCTATTTACACTAAGTGAAAGTAGCGATAGATTCTATTTACACTATATAAAAATAGCAATATTTTCTTTGCAATAAATGTAAATAGTAGATGCTATTTATACTTGTATATAGTGGCAGATACTATTTGCACCTCAGTGTTGTTGTACATTAAACGGTATGCAATAATAACAGAGTGTAAATTATTAATTAAAATTATTAAAGGGGTGGTTGATTTTGATTTCACTTTTTTAACTTTATTGTGTAATGTTGCTGTTTGACAACATCTGCAAAGTTACGATGCTCAAAGTTCAAAGCAAAGGGAGATATTTTCTTTTAAAGAAATCGCTTTTTAAGGACTACAACAAACATCTGGTATAGGGACTACAACGAGCTTCTTCATGGGTTAGTGACATCAGTAACCCTAACATTTACATAAACCCTGACCCCGGAAACATGCAACAAAGGTGAGGCCATGTTGGGCTGTTTTAGAGAAGAGGAAGAGTTGTTGTAAGGCACATTTGGGAGTCTGCTCAAGCTGTCGCATCTGTCTTTTCACATTTATTGCAATACAGTACGTAACACAAATGCAATAGCATGTCATAAAAGCAAGATTACAACATAAATTATAACCGCAATTAAACTACATGCAGCATATATTCTCTGGCTCTGAAGGCATCTAACAACAGTTCCCACACGAGCGATTTATAGATTATCATGACAGAACTTGCTAATCGATGACTTGAAGATAGTTAACTGCACATCAACTACATGAATTCATCAACTAACCATTTAGAAACATCCTGTTGCATTCTAAATGTTGTCACTTCTTCTTGAGTCTCTCCTTCATTGTCTGACTCTGGTTTGAACATAAAAGGTTGAACAGTTTCTGACCTTTTCATTGAGTGTCTGCATGAGGTAATCGGAGCTGCTAACACAAGCTCTTGAAGCTCCGCCCTCTTTTTGAAAGGAGGCTGGGAGCGGTAGCTCATTTGCACTTAAAGGGACACACAAAAACGGCGCGTTTTTGCTCACCCTCAAAAAGTGACAATTTTAACATGCTATAAAAAATTATCTGGGGGGTATTTTGAGCTAAAACTTCACATACACACTCTGGGGACATCAGAGACTTATTTTACATCTTGTAAAAAGGGGCATTATAGGACCCCTTTAAATGGAAGCTGCCTTTTTGGGACAATAAAGCCCTCCCTACACCTACCCCTAAACCGTAACTGATAAACACTTTATTATTAAATACACGTTAGACACTTCATTTCCACTTTTCAAATATTTTCCTAATTTTTATTGAAAATAAAAGCCTTTCCGATCTGATATGTGATGGGAAACGGGAGTAGAGTGGGTTCGGCAAAAGGCGGAATCGAACTTGGGTCGGTATGCGTCAAAATTTTCAACCCCACACCTTACCCCTACACTATTGCTACTGTTGGCAAATCCAGTATCTTCCGTAATTTTGTCTGGCCCAACCAGATGTCAGTGGGTGGAGTTAGTGTAAATAGCCTCTGCCAACAAGGCGGGCTATTTGCACTTAGTGTAAATAGACAAATTATGTTTACATGATAGCTGGGCGATATATTGAAAATTCAATGATATTCACAATGGTTTTCGTGACAGCACTCAAGCACCAAAGACTTTGTTGCCCGATAAACAAGCAGTGTACATTTACTTATATTTTAGACAATATTGCCAGTTACTTCTAGCTTTGCTCTGCCCATTGAAAGTAGTTCCAAAAAGCCAATTCACACCACCGACAAACGCTGACGGACACTTCGTCAGGTTTTGTCGGATCAGTGTGCATCGGAGTCTGTTGGCGTCTGTCGGATCTTGTTTTTCGCCTATTGAACATGCTGAATCGGTGTTAGAATGTCTAAGTGACATGCTGTCATCTGGTGACTGTCGGCGCAGTGTGAATTGGCCTAAAAACAAAGCCAAAATGAATGAATCAGTGTTTTGAAGGGATCGGTTAATTCAACGACTCTCTCATAAAGATAATTCGACACCACCCGTAGGCATAACTATGCAATTTGCGGAAAATCCACAGTAAAATCTCCACTATTATTTCACAGACTTGTCAGCCTGTGTAGAATAAGCAAAAACAGAGCGCAGTGATAGTTTTTGACGATTAACGATAAGATTTAAGTTCGTTTTACTTAATTGTAGATGCTGTTCAAAGAAAATAATCGCATTCGTGTTAAACGAAGACCCTCTACAGTGGGCTGGATTAGCATAAAGTAATCACCTTTCACTGTGCGTGTTTTGACTTCAGCAAATCACTTTGGGAGAATGCAGACTGCGTTATTAATATTCATGAGCCCAATAGCTTGCCATTTCTTCCTGAGGGGAGACAGATGTAATGGGATGCCTTGGAAGTCATCTTTGACTATCGTAAGTTGATTTTGTCAAATAAATAAAATACTTTACATCTAAATCTAGCGTATTGTTAACCCCCCCACCCCCCACCCCCCAAATAAACACTAAATGACCATGCAATAATGTCTCAAGCACCACCAGTTCAGTATGAAAAATATGCATTTTCATTCATACATATTTGCAACAGTGTTTTAGTTCTATTTAAGTTTATTATTATTTATGCCCTGCTTTAGTTTTGAATCTTCTTGAATATAATGGCTGTTTGGGCGAAATTATGAAAAAAAGTAATTTCAGAGCAAAAACAAACATTTCAAGAAATCATTTAAATTGTTTTTTAACTACATCCCCCAGCCTTAGTAGCATGCCCATGTGAAACACAAGAGGGGGCGTGAGAATTCTGGGAACTTTGGAATTTCGATGAGAAACTTCTGGACACGGTGTGTGCACATTTAAGCGTGTCCATGTTGAGGTAGCTCCACATACTTCTGCTCTTTGATCCAGCGACTGAGGTTGCTGACCAGCGGTGTGCACTCCTGGCAGAGGTGAACGGTGTCTATGTGGGATTCCTCCGGGGCCCAGCTTAACCGCTGCAGCTGTGCGAGGGAGAGACAGGATCAAAGCACACCCAAAAAACACACATACACACACTATATGAACACACACTCTCTCCATCACTAATAATAACCACCTCGGCCCAGAATCCAGTCTGCTCTCTCGCTGGCCCGGCTCTCTGCTCACATAATCAGGGTTTCCTTCTACATGCTATTAATTGATTCAGTATGCTTGGAAGAAGTGGTTCCCGCATTCCCATGTCTCAGATTTTCTTGTTTATTATGCTAACCATACACGAGACTCCCGCACTCTCGAGGGGGTGGAATTCTAATCAGGTGAATTCAATTACAAAGCTCCTGATCCTGATTTTCTACTGGGCTCCAAGTGCACAACAAGTCCTGGTGAGAGCGTATATTGATGTCAGCTTAAAACTTTTTTTCTTTTATTATTTTCTCTTTTTTGCTCTCTGGCTCTCCTAGAAGGCATGCATGTATTAAACATTTTGCAAATGGTCGAAGTTCATAACTGGATTCAATCAAAATACAGGAGACCCCACCTGAAACAAAAGCAGACTGTAGAATAATGTAGAACAAATGTTCTTAGTTTCAACCTCATGTCTAGTGCTTTTTACTGGCCAAGCTGAAATACATACAGAAGCAATACATTTAAAACCCAAAAGACAGACAATGTAAGTGTATAATTTCTTGAATATTAAAATACTTTCTAAAATTTCTATTTAAACTTTTCTACATATTAAAAAATAAAGAAATCATTGGCTATTTTTTCCTCTTTTTAAGCAAAAATCTTCCTTAATTTAGTTTGATGAAATGCTTAAACCAAGAAAAATAATATATATATAATAATCAATAAAAATAAACAATTTAAGATATATAATTTATTTTCTTTTAAGGATGCTATATACACACACGCACACTGGTTTAAAAGTTTGGTATCGGCAAGATTTTTGTTGTTTTTCTCATTTCATTTATTTAACTTTCTTGTGTTTTTTGTATTATTATGTTGCCACAAGCACAATAACTTGTACTTGAACTTGTACATTACCTTTCAAAAGTTTGTGGTCAATAAGATTTTTAAAGTGTTTTTGGAAGAAGTCTCTTACACTTATCAAGGCTGCAATTATTTGATCAAAAATACAGTAAAAACAGTAATATTGTGAATATTCACGCCATGCCTCCTTCATCATAGTCTTCGTGTTCGTTTCTACTACAACCCGTGACAGAAGGCAAGACCAGATAAGATTTGTTGCGTGTTTTCTTTGAAACCTTTATTTTTGATTGCTTGAAGTTCGTGTTTGTTTTTCTTTTACTGACCACCATGGATCTGCCAGCAGTACTGCCTTGAACAGAGAGACAGCTCACTCAAGGCACATATTGAGGAATTTCTCAGACTCGCATATGAAACATCATTCCCGGACAACTGCCTCTGTACTTTTCTGCTCGTCAGCCTGAACACTGCTACCAGAGCGCAGCTGTCCGGGGAAGGGCCTCGAGTGAGCTTCATGGACTTCGTTGAGTGGGTGCTGGTGTCCTGTAACTCGCCGCTCACTGTCGGACCCATCGACGACAAAACCAGCCCCACTGATTATCCAGTGCCCAGCCAAAACCACTCTGACTGCGAGGATCGGCAGCATAAGCCCACCGCAGGCAACGAGAGAGGCTTCGCTGTGACGTTCGAGCCAGCGCCAGCGAGAGGGACCGAGCAGAACATCACCACGGAGCCTGAGCAACATGGGTCTTCCCAGGTGTGCGAGCCGGCTGCGCCATCTGTCGCCGAGGGAGTGCTAGTGGAATTCGAGGGTATGGAAGTGAGCCCCACCCACCCTCCCGCCACTGAGAGTGAGTTTTCGGCAACCACATGGGAGACCTGTTTTGATATTGGAGAGGTTAACTTTCTGCCTGTTTTGCTACCATCTAAATCTGTCGGTTACGTCTCTAAACCTCTGGTCCCATCCAACCTTCCTCTCCCACCACCTCTCCAGAATGTTTTTGAGACTCTATTTTTTGCTGGATTTTGTACCGCTCTCCAAGCCCCTCTCCAGTCCCCAGCCACGCCTGCCACCCAGTCATTGCTGCCTCCCATCAACCCTTCAGTTTCACCTCAGCCTCCTCTCAGTGGCGTGGATCCACCTCGGGACTGGTGGGAGCCATCTCCTCCTGGGTGTGAGGAGCCCGTGGCTCCGTCTCCGGCCTCAGAGAGCTCCACTCCCCCTCGACCCGGCTCCTACACCTACGCTCCTTCCACCCTCGACATCAGCAGCGACCATCGGGCATTCGGCCTCGCTGGGCTCCCTCGGTACATCGGCTCTGTCTGGGTCAGACATCGTCATGCCTCCGCTGCGGACTTACGGGTGGTCCGCTGCTCTCCGGCCCGCCACCCCTTCTGCTGCAGCTAGCTCCGCCGTCTCTCAGGCTCAACCTCCACCCTCGGTCGCTCCAGCTCCACCTCTGCCCTCCGGATCCCTGCTTCCACCTCGGGGAGTCGTCACTGCGGCTCCATCACGGTCACCAAGGTCATCGGTGTCCCTTTGCGTCATCGGCTCTTCGGCTGCGCGGTGGGCTATTCCCTCTACGTCATCGTCGCCTCCGGTCGTCCCCATGGTGGCGTCTGTTGCAACATCGCCATGGCTCCTCCCTCCTGCGGCGCCACCGTGGGGCGCAGTCTCAGCTGTGGCCTGGATCAGTCACCATCTTCCTCTGTTCAAGGCCATTCCCTGGATCACTCCTCCACCTACTCCACCCTGGACTATTCCGTTGAGCTCTCTCCCGGATCCCCATATTCCACCTAAGCCTCCTCCATCCATCTGCGGGGTCACGCCTTCCGGGAGGGGGCATATTGTCACACACACACCGTTTGGACTTTGTTTACAGTTTGCACCGTTTCCCTTAGTTTGTTGTCATGGTTATTCATTGATTAGTCAATAGTTCAGCTGTGTTTGCCCATCATCACTAGTATTTAAGTTCTCTCTGTTTCTGTTAAGTTTGTCTTGCCTCGTTAACGCTTTGTGGAGAAATACCTGTGTTCCTGTTTTCCTGAGAGGTATATTAAATACTTCTGATCCTTCATCATAGTCTTCGTGTTCATTTCTATTACAACCTGTGACACACGTCACATGGTCCACATAACTTTGATTATAAATAAATAAATAAATAAATAACATTTTTTATTTATTATTATTATTATATACAAAAGGCGCAGCCTGGACATTCTCCTAAACAATTTTTTTTTTTTTTTTTTTTTTTTGTTCTTTACAGTAAAATACAAATTAAACAGCAGGGTTCAGACATTCAAACAATATGAGTATGAATAGATTGTGATAGAGGGCCCTATCATACACCCAGCGCAATGCAACGCCAGGCACGACGCAAGTGTTTTTTGGTAGTTTCAGCCCAATGCAGTTATCATTTTCACGTCCTGCGCCACATTGTTTAAACAGCAAATGCTTTGCACCCATGCTAGCAAAAGTAGATTCAGACACGCCCTAAGTGCACTTGTGCCGTGCTCTTTAGACCATGCGCTTAGATCGTTAAAATAGGGCCCAGAAAGTTCAATACATTTAAGAAGACTTCACACCTACAATCCCATACCAGAGACCAGTATCCAAAACCCAACATAGGCCGGAGTCCTTTCAGCAGGGGAGAGCATGAGAGACGTGCAAGCAAAGAGAAAATTGAGGGATAGAGCAAGAGTGAAAAAGGAAGTGGGAGAGGAAGAGAGAATCCCCTCTGAATGTTCTGTAAGCCATATGTTGTGCATATAAAGCGCCGCTGTGTGCCGAGGTGATTCATGACTCCAGTAGACAATCCCAATATTTTTCCAGAAGCTGTTAGGACTTTGAGACAGTCACTACATACTCTGTCTAGACACCACTTGTCTGAATTACGCAGTTCAAAACACTCATGAAGAGAGAGGGGAACTTCAAATGATGACTCAATTCAATCGGCGATTCATTCTTCTGTCTTCCTTCCATTTTTCCATAATGTGGCTATTCTCAAGCTACGTGTCAAATGTTTTTATATGGTTTTCCAACTAATGGCTAGAGGCTGTATGAACACTGGACCTTGTGCATATTAAGTTAATGGAGGCAGTTCTATGCATGGCTGCACTGTGTGAATATATGCTACATCCAGCACTCCATGTGCTGATTATATAGATCGAGAGAGAAAGATAGAGAGCAAATGGGGGAGAGGGGGAGGAAAAGAGAAGGAGAAACAGATAGACAGAAAGAGAAAACCGAGACCGAGAGGTGGCAGCTCATGATGATTAAAATGGAGATTAAGCCATTTCAGTTATCAGCATGTGCATTTGGTTTGCAGTTATCTCACCTCCTGTAGGTACGTCTCAGTCATCGCCAGAGAAACGCTGTTACAGAGCAGTATGTGTGCCTGCATTTGATCTTATATTCTAACACGCAACGAGTGCCATAAAACTGCTAACAAGTTTTCCAGGGATTCCTTTGAATAGAGCGTTCAATGTTTAGCTGTATTAGGTTGTGAGCCAACTATATACTAATTTGGAGCTTGCAGAACCCTAAAACGTACCATAGTTTCCACCATAATACCTTAGTAAATCTCATAAAAACATGTCAAGAAGATGTCCAGGTCAGATTTAACCTCAGGATCTATATAAGAATGTTTGGTATCACACATGCACTTACAATAAGGTTCCATTAGTTAAGGTTAGTTAATGGATTAACTAATATTAACTAACAATGAGCAATACATTTGTTACAGTTCTTATTAATCTTTGTTAACATCAATTAATAAAAAATACAACTGTTCATTGTTAGTTCATGTTAGTTCAGGTTCACTAACTAATGTTAACAGACTTTTGATTTTAATAATGTATTAGTAAATGATGCGATTAACATTAACTGAGATTAATAAATGATTTAGAAATCTTTTTCATTGTTAGTTCATGTTAACTAATGTAGTTCACTAATGTTAACAAATGAAACCTTATTGTAAAGTGTTGCCGAATGATCCTTTAAGATTTTCTGAGATTGTCATGATAATGAAAGCATATTCTTCCTCAATTCTGACTACTGTAGTGCAAAAAACTATTCTCATTATCATAATGCCTAAAACACCCATTCATAATAAAATTATATTATAGTAAGTATTAACCCTGACAGTAGGTACATACACTCACCTAAAGGATTATTAGGAACACCATACTAATACTGTGTTTGACCCCCTTTCGCCTTCAGAACTGCCTTAATTCTACGTGGCATTGATTCAACAAGGTGCTGAAAGCATTCTTTAGAAATGTTGGCCCATATTGATAGGATAGCATCTTGCAGTTGATGGAGATTTGTGGGATGCACATCCAGGGCACGAAGCTCCCGTTCCACCACATCCCAAAGATGCTCTATTGGGTTGAGATCTGGTGACTGTGGGGGCCATTTTAGTACAGTGAACTCATTGTCATGTTCAAGAAACCAATTTGAAATGATTCGAGCTTTGTGACATGGTGCATTATCCTGCTGGAAGTAGCCATCAGAGGATGGGTACATGGTGGTCATAAAGGGATGGACATGGTCAGAAACAATGCTCAGGTAGGCCGTGGCATTTAAACGATGTCCAATTGGCACTAAGGGGCCTAAAGTGTGCCAAGAAAACATCCCCCACACCATTACACCACCACCACCAGCCTGCACAGTGGTAACAAGGCATGATGGATCCATGTTCTCATTCTGTTTACGCCAAATTCTGACTCTACCATCTGAATGTCTCAACAGAAATCGAGACTCATCAGACCAGGCAACATTTTTTCAGTCTTCAACTGTCCAATTTTGGTGAGCTTGTGCAAACTGTAGCCTCTTTTTCCTATTTGTAGTGGAGATGAGTGGTACCCGGTGGGGTCTTCTGCTGTTGTAGCCCATCCGCCTCAAGGTTGTGCGTGTTGTGGCTTCACAAATGCTTTGCTGCATACCTCGGTTGTAACGAGTGGTTATTTCAGTCAAAGTTGCTCTTCTATCAGCTTGAATCAGTCGGCCCATTCTCCTCTGACCTCTAGCATCAACAAGGCATTTTCGCCCACAGGACTGCCGCATACTGGATGTTTTTCCCTTTTCACACCATTCTTTGTAAACTCTAGAAATGGTTGCGCGTGAAAATCCCAGTAACTGAGCAGATTGTGAAATACTCAGACCGGCCCGTCTGGCACCAACAACCATGCCACGCTCAAAATTGCTTAAATCACCTTTCTTTCCCATTCTGACATTCAGTTTGGAGTTCAGGAGATTGTCTTGACCAGGACCACACCCCTAAATGCATTGAAGCAACTGCCATGTGATTGGTTGATTAGATAATTGCATTAATGAGAAATTGAACAGGTGTTCCTAATAATCCTTTAGGTGAGTGTATATATTAGATGATGAAAAACTTAAACTACAAAATTAGAAATGTTGTCTTGGCTACTAACTAAAATATGTGTATGTTGAAGCAGTAATTTTTAACTGGAAATACATGAAAACTAAAACTGAAATAAAATAAAATAACCATACATAGTAATATTTTAAAAAGTAAATAAATACAAATGACAAAGTAAAACACAATTGCTAAAAAAAAATAATAAAATTAAATAAATAAATAAATTAAATGAAAACTGAAAATGTAAAAATAAAACCTTATTCAAAATATATGAATAAAAACTATAAAAGTATTAAAATAACTTCCTACTGTAGAAAATTAAATCAGGCTATTATGGTTTAATAGAAAAAAATGCATTACATAATGAGCATCTTCATTGAGAATTCATGAGAACTGCAATAAAACTTAATAGTAAAAATGGCCTGATGCATTATGGTAATGCGAATTTGTTGGGAAAATGTGCTTATTTGTTGCAAAAATAAGAATATAAAAAATAAAAATCATGTCAGAATGCAATAAATGCAGTGCAATGAGAAAGCTTTAGTGTAAAAATGGCTACAATGTTCAGTTTTTGTGCATATGTCATTTGCATGTGCAAAGGATGTGCTACCTCCGAAATCAACAGAAATGTCATGGTTTGGTTGTGTTGGTGGCCTGGAGGGCAGCCCACACACAGGTGTACAGTGTGTTAGACGAGTGTGTGTTTGTGAGTTCAACATCTAAAAGTATGAGATGGAAAGAAAAAAAAAGTAAGATTGAGAGTATAGTTGTTTGACCTGTGACCTCCTGTGTCCTGAAGTCAAATTCCTCCAACAGTAGGTCCCAGTTCTCACTCTCTGCATGCTGCTCTGACAGGCTTTCTGAAGCCACCTCAACTGTAGCTGTAAGCTACACTCGCCTCTGTACCTAAACACACACACATACACACAGAGACTGAGTTTCTTGTTCAGAACTTTTTCATTTTATTGTTCATTTATTTAATAGAAGTGCACTACAAAACAGGACTGCGACAGTACATAGTATCAGATGGAATTACTATGGTGCTTTGATATACTGTATGGGTAGTTGACATGAAATACTCTGGAATGTTGGTATGTCCTTTGGTGTGACTTGGTATTTTTCGTCTAAATCTGTTATAAACTCACCATCAAATCAAAGTGGACAATTCTTGTTTTTTTATGGAATATTGCAGTTTGTATTATAAATGATTTATCACATCATTATTTATGTATTTATGCACTTTCGTAATCTTTAGTCATAATAACTTCTCCTTCTACTTCCAGCAACATCTGTTTTCTTTTCTGACATGCTTTTGACATCGCAAGGGTGGGACAATCTGTCACTCACATGAGATCACAGAAAATGATCCAATCAATTCTCGTTCCCAAATTCAAGTCCCGCCCTACATTTTCTTCTTGTTCAAGAAGCAGTTTCAGAAATACACTGTAAAAAATAAATCCATAAAATAACAGAAAAAGTACTGGCAGCTCATTACCTGGACATTTTCCAGTAAACGGAGACGTACGTCGGAACTGACCGACGAATTGGGATCTATTTTCAGAGACCAATCTACTTCGAGTGTTTAGAAACGAGCCAATGAAGATTGGCATGCGGTTGACACATTCCACGATCCGCCCCACATTGCGGGTATAAATACGGAAGTGGAAGTACCGCATATCGCTTTTCAACTGAGGAGCTGAGACGAGTGACTCGGGCCTTCAGCTGAAGCACAGCACCTGGTGACGGGACGTACGTCTCCGTTTCCTCCTTCAGGGAACGAGGGTTACATACGTAACCGAGACGTTCCCTTTCAGTTGGTCACGTTCGACGTACGTCGGAACTGACCGACGAATTGGGATCCCTACCAACACGCCAGGGATGCTGGCCCTTCCAGCGCCCTGCCTGAGCTCACTGGACCACACCTATGTTGGAGTGGGAGTCAGGGCTCCCGGCAGGGAAGGTCAGTCACTGCTGTTCCTGCAAGACCCACTCAGTATGACTATTGGATAACGCTGGGAAAGCGTGCCCGTCTCGTGGAGATGGTACGCTGCAGAGCCACGTCCTTGTGGCGAAATACACATAAGGACTAACCTATCAGGGTAGTGCTACATATAGCAGTCTCTGGGGTGGATCCAACCTGATCCCAGGGGGGAAAGAACACCACCAGAGACGACAGAGCGGGCTCTGTCAAGGGAAAGACACGGGGCTAGCTGAGTAGGGTATATCCGGCCCAGAGGGCGGAAGTGGCGTTGCAAGCCGACACTAAAACGGGCACTTAGCGCTACTGGCCACTGGGGCGAGGATGAGGGAAGATACCGGCTCTACACGGAGGCTATAAAATCTAGCGAACGTGTTAGGTGTCGCCCAGCACGCAGCTCTACATATGTCTGTCAGCGAGGCGCCTTGAGCCAGCGCCCAGGAGGAAGCTACAATCCTTGTGGAGTGCGCTCGCACCCCGAACAGGCAAGGCACGTCTTAAGACTAGTAAGCCAAGACGATAGCATCCACTATCCAGTGGGCTAACCTCTGCTTGGAGACAGCCTTTCCCTTCTGCTGGCCTCCGTAACAGACGAAGAGCTGCTCTGAGATTCAGTCTCCTCGCACCTCTGAGGAACCTGACGATTAAGTCGTGCTTCCCTAAGGACTTACCTTCCACTGCATCGTGATACGCCGCTATTGCGGCGACGTACACTTTGAGGGTGGAGGGAGACAGCCTTCGCTCCAGCCCATCTTGCAGGAAAGAAAGCACGACATTAATCGAACGCCTTCGGGGGTCTTCCCGGCGGGAAGAACACCACTCAACGAACAGGTTCCACTTCAGTGCGTAGAGGCGCCTCGTAGAGGGGGCTCTAGCAGAAGTGATGGTGTCTACCACTGCTTGTGGCAGGTCACCTAGAACCTCTGTGTCCCGTCCAGGGACCAGACATGGAGTTTCCAGAGGTCTGGACGCGGGTGCCATAGAGTGCCCCGCCCCTGAGAAAGCAGGTCCTTCCTCAGGTGGATTGGCCAGGGAGGGGCTGTCACGAGGAGTGTGAGTTCGGAGAACCAGGTCCGGTTGGGCCAGTAGGGCGCAACTAACAAGAACTGCTCCTCGTCCTCCCTGACCTTGCACAGTGTCTGTGCGAGAAGGCTCACTGGGGGAAACGCATATTTGCGTAGGTCCCGGGGCCAGCTGTGCGCCAGTGCATCCGTGCCGAGGGTGCCCCCGGTCAGGGAATAGTACAACTGGCAATGGGTCGAGTCCAGAGAGGCGAACAGGTCTACCTGTGCGGCTCTGAAGAGGTCCCATATCAGCTGGATGCTCCGGGGGTGGAGTCGCCACTCTCCCGGAGGTGTCGACTGACGAGAGAGCTCGTCGGCTGTCTGGTTCAGTGCACCTGGGATGTGAACGGCCCAAAGCGGCCTCAGACGCTTCTGACTCCACAGGAGGAGATGGCGGGCGAGTTGGAGCATGCAACGGGAGCGTAGACCACCCTGACGGTTGACGTACGCCATGGCCGCAGTGCTGTCCGTACGGACCAGCACGTGCTTGCCCTGTAGCGGCTTTTTGAGGCGACCCAGGGCGAGACGTACTGCCAATAACTCTAGGCAATTGATATGCCAACGCAGTTGGGGCCTCGTCCACAGACCCGAAACTGCATGCCCGTTGTACGTGGCCCCCCAGCCCGTGGATGAGGCATCCGTGAAGACCGTAGCATGCCTGGACACCTGTTCTAAGGACACTCCCGCCCGTAGAAACGAAGGGTCCGCCCACGGGTTGAAGGTTTGGCGACAGTAAGGAGTAACTGAGACCCGGTACTTGCCGCTCTGCCACGCCCATCTCGGGACTCGGTCGTGAAGCCAGCGTTGAATCGGTCTCATATGAAGCAATCCGAGCGGCCTTACCGCGACTGCAGATGCCATATGCCCCAGGAGCCTCTGAAAAAATTTCAGTGGGACCGCTGTCCTGCCTTTGAACGTATTCAAGCAGTTCAACACTGACTGGACTCGCTCCTCTGTGAGGCGCGCAGTCCGGTTGACCGAATCCAGCTCCATACTGAGATAAGAGATCCTCTGTGTGGGACAGAGTTTGCTCTTCTCTCGGATGACCCGAAGGCCCAACAGGCTGAGGTGACAGAGCACCAGGTCCCTCTGTTCGCACAACTGATCCCGGGACTGGGCCAATATGAGCCAGTCGTCGAGATAGTTGAGAATCCGAACGCCGCGTTCTCTGAGCGGAACAATGGCTGCCTCCGCGACTTTCGTGAAGACGCGAAGCGACAGGGACAGCCCGAAGGGGAATACTTTGTACTGATATGCCCTCCCCTCGAACGCAAAGCGTAGGAACGGTCTGTGTCGAGGGAGAATGGAGACATGAAAGTACGCGTCCTTCAGGTCGATCGCTGCGAACCAATCTCGGGGACGGATGCATTCGAAAATGCGTTTCTGCGTTAACATTTTGAACGGGAGCTTGTGCAGGGCCCGATTCAGAATGCGCAGGTCCAAGATCGGCCTTAACCCACCACCTTTCTTGGGTAAAATGAAGTAAGGGCTGTAGAACCCCGACCTCATATCGGCTGGAGGAACCGGCTCGATCACGTCCTTCGCCAGCAGGACATCGATCTCTGATCGCAAGACATGGGCATCGCTGCTCCGCACGGTGGTGAAGAGGATGCCCCTGTACTTGGGCGGCCGGCGTGCAAACTGAATCGCGTAGATGAGTCTGATGGTACGGATGAGCCAGCAAGACGGCCTGGGGAGACCTAGCCAGGCCCCCAGAGACCAAGCAAGCGGGACCAACGGCACCACAGACGTACCCGGGGTGGGGCAGCGAGGTGGAGTACGCAGACCTGACTCGGGAGGCCCGGAGGCGGCCCGGAGTGTTGTCTGAGTACTCCAAGGTGGGGCAGAGTGTGAGTGAGGAGGCCAGGGGGCGCCCTCGGTGCCCACACTGCTGCCCCCTGGCGAAGGGGAGAGGGGAGGAAAGGAGTGGCAAGGCCCGGGGCGTCGCACACTGCCAACCTGGCCCTCTTGGGGCCCAGGGAGGGAGGAAACTGCTCTTTTATTGAGAATGTGGGCCTCCGCAATGTGTGAACCAGCCTTCTCGATGACATTCTCCCCCCGGTCCTCCTCCGGGGGGAGGAGGGGTGCGGACACCACCGCCCCTGGAGCAGCTCCTCTTCTCCTTGGGCTGCCCGTCTCAGGGCCGCTTGCCCTTGCGCTTGCAGGCGGACTTCGCAGGACCCTGGATGGGTTGGGCGGCACCCCTACGCCCGGCGCCCTGCTTCCCAGCTGGAGGCTGCTGCTTGGGCTTAGCAGGGGCGGAGGCGGACGCAGGGGGACGCCCTCGGCTACGAGCAGGTGGAAAACACTCTTCGTAGGAACACACACACAAAGGTACTGTTCGGCTCCGAAGTTGAAAGTGATATGCGGTACTTCCACTTCCGTATTTATACCCGCAATGTGGGGCGGATCGTGGAATGCGTCAACCGCATGCCAATCTTCATTGGCTCGTTTCTAAACACTCGAAGTAGATTGGTCTCTGAAAATAGATCCCAATTCGTCGGTCAGTTCCGACGTACGTCGAACGTGACCGACTGAAAGGGAACTAAGTGAACGCAATGAAGTTCAAAATTCTAAATACAGGTAAAAACACCTGTAAAAAATAAATACGGAAAATTATGTTAAATTAATACAGTACATTGTGCACTATTTTTACGGTGTATGTAACGTCACATTAAAGAAGAAAAAACTTGTTTTTATTTTTTTATAATGATTATGCTTGCATGTCATAATAATTCAGAGACTAAGAAATATTTCTATTTTTTATTTGATTTTATTTTTATCAAATTGTCACACCACATGACCATTTAAAATAACCGGTAAAGTCAAAAACATGCTTAAAATGGTGAAAAACCTATGCCTGTATATAAAAACTTGATATAATAAATAAAAACAATGATGTAATTAATATAATGTACAGTGGGGAGAACAAGTATTTGATACACTGCCGATTTTGCAGGTTTTCATACTTACAAAGCATGTAGAGGTCTGTAATTTTTATCATAGGTACACTTCAACTGTGAGAGACGGAATCTAAAACAAAAATCCAGAAAATCACATTGTATGATTTTTAAATAATTAATTTGCATTTTATTGCATGACATAAGTATTTGATCACCTACCAACCAGTAAGAATTCCGGCTCTCACAGACCGGTTAGTTTTTCTTTAAGAAGCCCTCCTGTTCTCCACTCATTACCTGTATTAACTGCACCTGTTTGAACTCGTTACCTGTATAAAAGACACCTGTCCAAACACAATCAAACAGACTCCAACCTCTCCACAATGGCCAAGACCAGCGAGCTGTGTAAGGACATCAGGGATAAAATTGTAGACCTGCACAAGGCTGGGATGGGCTACAGGACAATAGGCAAGCAGCTTGGTGAGAAGGCAACAACTGATGGCGCAATTATTAGAAAATGGAAGAAGTTCAAGATGACGGTCAATCTCCCTCGGTCTGGGGCACCATGCAAGATCTCATCTCGTGGGGCATCAGTGATCATGAGGAAGGTAAGGGATCAGCCCAGAACTACACGGCAGGACCTGGTCAATGACCTGAAGAGAGCTGGGACCACAGTCTCAAAGAAAACCATTAGTAACACACTATGCCGTCATGGATTAAAATCCTGCAGCGCACGCAAGGTCCCCCTGCTCAAGCCAGCGCATGTCCAGGCCCGTCTGAAGTTTGCCAATGACCATCTGGATGATCCAGAGAAGGAATGGGAGAAGGTCATGTGGTCTGATGAGACAAAAATAGAGTTTTTTGTTCTAAACTCCACTTGCCGTGTTTGGTGGAAGAAGGATGAGTACAACCCCAAGAACACCATCCCAACCGTGAAGCATGGAGGTGGAAACATCATTCTTTGGGGATGCTTTTCTGCAAAGGGGACAGGACGACTGCACCGTATTGAGGGGAGGATGGATGGGGCCATGTATCGCGAGATCTTGGCCAACAACCTCCTTCCCTCAGTAAGAGCATTGAAGATGGGTCGTGGCTGGGTCTTCCAGCATGACAACGACCTGAAACACACAGCCAGGGCAACTAAGGAGTGGCTCCGTAAGAAGCATCTCAAGGTCCTGGAGTGGCCTAGCCAGTCTCCAGACCTGAACCCAATAGAAAATCTTTGGAGGGAGCTGAAAGTCCGTATTGCCCAGCGACAGCAATAAAATGCAAATTAATTACTTAAAAATCATACAATGTGATTTTCTGGATTTTTGTTTTAGATTCCGTCACTCACAGTTGAAGTGTACCTATGATAAAAATTACAGACTTCTACATGCTTTGTAAGTGGGCAGACCTGCAAAATCGGCAGTGTATCAAATACTTGTTCTCCCCACTATAACATAACATAATATAATACAATACAATATGCTACAATACCATGATTCATGTCCAAAAAAATACTTTTTGTTAGTAAATCTGCATTTTGAGTTCTTCACATTATGATAGAACAGGCTCCACACCAAATATATCATTCCTGTACTAAATATACTATTTGTAGGAATCTAAATCACATTACTATAGTAAAATGGTATAATTTTGTAAGGAGAAACGAGGAGAAGCAAAATGTCTCAAGTGTCCGAATTTGAAGGTGCCAGACAGCTACACTATATTCAACAAGACAATAACAACCAGTGAGCCCTCATAGTGACAAATCCATCAACAGAAATAAAAAGACGAGACCCGACCACCCTGATTTACAGTGTGTGTGTGTGTGTGTGCTCTCTTGGATGCAGTGCAGTGACAATGGCACAAGCCACCTCTCAAAGCTGTTAAGGGCCTTTCTTCCTGCGCCACATAAAGTAAGACATTAATTCAGTATTAATTATACAACACGTCAAACTACATCTCAGTCCCGGCTCCCCCGGAGTCTCTCGAGCGTTCTTAATGACAGTAATTACCACTCATAAAAAGACCCATCTAAAATTAACATTTCTTCTCCGCCTTGATAGAGAAAATGTAAATAGCAGTGAAGTACAGATGTTATGATTAGGTCCAAATTGCACATCGTTCTTTTGTTTCCATGTGTGTCGGACAGAACAATGGCAACTTGACAAAAGCACCACAGGCCAAATTTCTCAAAGGAGGGGGAATGCGGACCACTTCAGGAGGGAACCTGTTTAACATTTAGATTGTTTCTCCTAATGGGGGGTGCAGGGCAAGTTGTGTGTGTGTGTGTGGTTGTACAGAGTTCTGTGTAGCAGCATCGTGTACAATGAAATAAAAGAGAAGATAATGTTGTCCACTAAAGTAAGATTTGATTGCATATCCCACAGAACAGGGGTAACATTGTGTGACATTATAGGATCTCTTTCTTTGTAGGTGACTTTCACCAAACAAATGTGGTTGAGACAGTTTCAGCATCTATCAATTTAGCATCTAGCATTTAGCATTAGCATTGTTATGGGCCACAACTAAGATGACCTTCTAACCAGTTGCTTAGAACAAAGCTGAAAATCATGAAACTGAGCCATCTTGTCCCAATGCTGGGTTAAGATAAAATTATTGCATTTTGCAGAATATGTAAGATAAATCAGATATACACTACTGTTCAAAAGTTTGTATATATATTTCTATCATTTATTCCATTGATGGCAAAACTGAATTTTTCAGACATTACTCCAGTCTTCAATCACATGATCCTTCAGAAATCATTCTAATATGCATATTTTAGATAATATTTTCTTATTATCAATGATAAAAAAAGTTCTGCTGCTTAATGATCCTTTTCAGGATGAATAGAAAGAGCAAAGGAACAGCATTTATCTGAAATGTAAATCTTTTGTAACATAATAGAAATTTCTTTACTGTCACTTTTTAACAATGTAATGGATCCTTGCTGAATAAAAGTATAAAATTTGTTTTTTTTTTAATCGTACTAATGCCAAACTTTCGAACGGTACTGTATTTTTAATGTAAAATACATTAATGCAATGTAAAATACTATACAAATATTCTGTTAAGTTAAACTGAATAATAACAAAAAACAAAAACAGTTAATGAGGTACATCTGAATTACATTATTTAATTCCATTAACTATTTATAGGCCTTTATTTTTAATTGAAAGAATGTCATAAAAGCAATAAACCATGAATTCATATCAAATTCAGTTAATATTTGTTAAATCTAAATGTATTACAAAGACAAACAAATTATGTCCAACACTAAAGAACAACCCCCCACCACTCACTCATCAACCTTACAATAAATGCTTGAATCTAATTCAGTAAAAAACAAACCTAAACAGGTAAGGTAACACTATAAATTATAGGTTCATACCATACATACACTATTTACCCTAAAGTCAACAGCATAAGAAGTGAAAATATGCTCAAGTGAGACTTTTAGGGCTTGTAAAAACATGTATCGATTGCAAATGTTCAGTTTGGACCCTTAAGTAAACTGATAAGACTATTTCCATCATCGTAGATGACAAGGCATATCTCCTCCCAGCCTGTCTGTTTCTCAGTCTCCCTTACTAATGGTTAATAAATATGGGAGTGCTAATCTGGTACGATTTTCTCTGCCCTGGCTACGTCCATCACACTGTCACCTGCCCCCATATGTTTGACAGTTTATTCTGCATCATCAAAGACAACACAGCAAAATCACTTTTTTCTCTTCTGCAGCCAAATCCACTCCTGGGTAATCACCAATAAGTGGCTTTCTCTATGCACAACTACAGAGAGAGACGGAGGAGAGAGAGACAGAAAGAGAGAGACAGCAAGAATCAAACCAAGAAGAGAGATTAAAGAAAGGCGATTAAGAGAGAAGGAAACACACACAGCGTTCACTATAGTGTGTCAATTACTGCTGCACTACAGAGTGCTTTAGAGGACCTTGTCTAATGTATGTTAAAGGCGGGCTCAGCCCTTTTGTTAATATATCCCATATTTTTCACAACTGTGCCACACATGCACATACACACTCTCAGATGCAAGCCGTCACCTCCCAATGTTTGCACATGGTCACCTGCAAAGGCTCAAAGCCACAGAAATTATTCTATGTCAACAGTCTAATGAGATTTCACAAGTGTGAAATCAAGAGAATCTATAGATCTATCGATCAGAACGGGACAATTGGTCACATAAATTCACAGACACATCATCACAAGCTCCAGAAGGAAGTAAAGAGCTGTATTTAGAGACTGAATGACTGCCATTTTTCTTTACAAAACACAGACGGTGCGTCCGAAATCGCAAACTGTCTGAGTAGGTACTACATTTGGATTTGAATTTACTTAGCGACTGTTAAAAAAGTATGTTCTATATAGTATGAATATGGGTAGAATAAAATTCGGATGTACTATATCTGCCATGTTGTCATATGAGGAGCATTGCGTCAGTAGCTGACGTGTATGGGTAAAACTCTATTTTTCTCTGAATACTGAAGCCTGATTGGTGCCATTTTCATCAGAATTTTTCGACTGAGGAGCGGCAGCGTCGACTCGTGTGCAGGTGCAGTAGCATGGCAAGCTATGCAATGCTCATTCCCTTTATCTCAGGGAACCAAGGTTACGTTAGTAACCGAAATATTCACTTTTGATGTGGTTCACTCACATTGCATCAGTGGCTGACGCATATGGGAAACGCAAGGGCCTCAGTGGAAGGGAGAGCAGAGAGTATTATGACCTGTGCTCTGAAGGTTGTGGAAAGCACCTTAGGCACATAGCCTCTTCTTGGTCTAAGGATGACTTTACTGTCATTAGGCCCAAACTCAAGGCAAGATGCATCCACTGAAAGAGCCTGCAAATCGCCAACTTGCAGA
This sequence comes from Coreius guichenoti, assembly GCA_039654105.1. Lineage (NCBI taxonomy): Eukaryota > Metazoa > Chordata > Actinopteri > Cypriniformes > Gobionidae > Coreius > Coreius guichenoti. The sequence goes on from CM077189.1 coordinate 21,598,547, forward strand.
AGGGCAGTCTTTAGCGATAGAGGCCGAAGCTTCTGTGGAAATGGAAGTATTGATGCGATCTCTCAAGATAGAGGGTCTATATCCCGGGCTGAACACCAGACAAAAAAACAGACCATTTTTGGGCGTATAGGCACCTGGTAGAAGGTGCCCTTGCCTCAGAGATCGTTCCGAGAAAAGGCATGAAGGCTCCTGTCAAGAGGCCATAGATGGAGGCTCCACAACTCGGGTTGGGGATGCCAAATTGTCCCTGCCGCTTGGGAAGGGAGGTCCCTCCAACAGAATTGGCCATGGGGCTGCTGATAGCAGCTGCACCATCCCCGGGAACCACGGCTGGTTCTGCCAGCGTCGTGCCATGAGTAAAACCAAGCATCTTTCCTCCCTGATTTGGCTGACCTGAGGGAGCAGAGCTACTGGCATAAAGGCACAAAGAGGGCCACCTGTTGGCCAATGCGTCATTTTCCTTCGAGAAGAACATCGGGCAGTGGGAGTTCTCTCTCGATGCAAAGAGGTCCAACTCTGCTTGCCCAAAAATGCTCCAGATCATGCAAACTGTCTCTACTCCCCTGAGGGTGGTCCGTTCCGGGACAGCATATCTGCTCCTGTGATCATGGAGCCCGGCACGTGCAACGCTCTCACTGAGCGAAGATTGCGCTGTGCTCACAGAAAGAGGCGGAACGCCAACTTGTTCAGGGGGCGAGACCTGAGACCCCCTTGGCAATTTATATAAGCTACCACTGATATAATTATATAAGCCCTCTGAGCTCTGACTGGAACTCCTTGAAGGCCAGAAGTACTGCCATAATTTACAGGCAGTTGATGTGCCAGTTCATCATCACCTCCATCCAGGAGTCAAAGGCTGGCCTGTCGTCACATAAGGCTTCAAGGACGGAGTCGAGGACTGCCCCCAGGAACAAAATTCGTTGGCTGAGGCACAGTGAGCTTTTGCTTAGTATGATCCTGAACCCCAGACTTTCCGAATGGCTGAGGAGAAAAGATCTGTGCGCGCAGAGCTCCTTCAATTGGGCTAAAAGCAACCAATCGTCGAGGTAGTTCAGGATGCGTACTCCCATCTGTCTCGGGGGGAGAGGGCTGCATCCATGCATTTCGTAAAGGTGCGCGAAGCTAGGGACAGTCTCCATGGTAGTATTATATATTGGTCAGCCACCCCTTTGAATGCGAATCTCAAGAACGGTCTGTGATGAGGGGCTATCTGGATATGAACGCAGGCATCTTTCAGATCCACTGACAAAAACGAATCCTCTGGGCAAATCTGCGGATTTGTTTCCAAGTTAACATTCTGAATGGCCGACTTATCAGGGTACGGTTCAGACATCTCCAATCAACTCAAATCGAGGATGGGCCTGAGGCTGCCATCCTTCTTCGGAACGAGGAAGTAACAGTGAACCAATCAGACTTCAGTATTCAGAGAAAAATGTTCCCCACGCGTCAGCTACTGATGCAATGTGAGTGAACTGTATCGAAAGGGAACTGCATTTTTATATAGCCTTGCCACTATACAAAAATGTTTTTTTTTTTTTTTTTCTATTTGTAGTAGTCACCACTCAAAGTTACTTATTTACAGCACTTTCATTGATCCAACAAGAACATTTTATATGCAACCAATCACAGGTTGTTGTTTTTTTTCCAGCTGAAGAGACACTTTTTACAGCATAAGGACATGATAATCTATGTGTTCAATTACAGGAAAGTAAAGCATGTGAATATCAGAAAGGTCTTCTATAAACATTTAAATGGTAGTTTATGGTTGACTTACAAAGCAGATGAGGATCTGTAGCATGGCATGACTCTCTACATGCCAGTTTTTAATCTTGGCAGTGGCATTGAATAGGTGTTGAATAGTGCTGTAGAGCTTTGTGGAGTTAAGCACCTTTAGATAGCTGTTTGCTCATAAGACCACTCAATCTCTGTCTCTCTCTCACTCACCCATACACACATACACATTCACCCATCACTGCCTTTTTGCATATTAAACCTCTTTTTGCACTGAAAAACCAGTGCCGACAATGCAGATGCAAGCTGTCTTGTATATCACCCTCCTTGCTCTCCCCCTGCGACACACACATACACGCGGATCCAAAAGTGATTTGTGTCAATTTTCTTTACCTCAGACTGAATGGTTTCACATCTGCATGGATTAGAGAGACGCAAATAGAATGGAAGGGATGTCACTCCGCCACTGAAATAAAGAAAATTCGGTTGTATCATGTGTCAACCTCTGGTGCTCGGGGATCAGGGATTAAACAGCAGCTATTGACACCGCAAGCTCGAAAATAGGGAGGATTCCACATTCACCAGAGATACGGGTTAAAGAATTATTCTAATCCAAAACATACAGATAGAGATGGAAAGAGTGGAGAAAGAAAAAAAGAGAGACAGGCTGGAGATGAATGTGTGCATGTGTGCAGAATTTGGACGTCTCTGGTGGATGATCACTTCCTGGAATCTTAACCAAAGATGAATCAACAGAGTGCACGTGGAAAGCATGATCTACTAAAATTATTAGTAATATTAACAAGGTTTTTACATTTTCCGAGAAAAAAAAATTGTGAGTGCCGCTTGTCTGTGCAAATCTCTGAATGCTAGAGTGTTCTGGATGGTTGCCAGGGCATCGCTTTGTGGTTGCTAAGGTTTTGTGAGTGGTTGATTAGATGTTGCAATGGAGTTGCTAGGTGGACACTTATGGGCACAAGCTAGTAAAATTTGTTACCATTATGGGATAATTATAATGAGTTGGTTATACAGACAAATAATTACAGTGTAAAGTCACCCTCTAATAATGAACTCACTCTTAAAATAGTTTTGGTAAATAAAATTAGAACTTAAATATATCTATGATGATAATAATAATATACAATAATATAACAACAAACAACAACAATAATAATAGCGTGCAACAGTCAGGTTCCGGAAGTAAAAACTGCATTCATTTTCTCCATAGGGAAACTGATTTAGAACGATAACTTATAAACCTTTAAAGACAGACCTACTGTAAGGTATGAGGTTATTATTTCAGCTTATTTTTTTAAATCGTGTTTAACAGTGTAATTCCTTGTGAACAACTACATTACCTAGAATGCTGTACAGAAAATTACACCAATCAGAGTCGAAAAAAGCAACATGCAACAAAATAGCTCTTTAGCTCCGCCCACTCCCATGAAGCACTGCGAATTACATAGCCGAGTCGATCTCCCTATATGCTCTGTATACTGTATATATATAATTTTATTTAATTATGCTGTTCGCAATGCGTCATGGAATTGTAGTTCTTTCCCTTCACTAAAGCCGTTAAGTACACTTTTTGTCAGATTTTCAAAAATTTGGCTTAAAATCAAAGTTTGTAATGTTGTCATTCACGTCGTAGCTGGTTGGCTTGGTTCATGACTTATAACACTTTAACAAAGACATTTTTTTTAATCTCTATGGGAAAAACGAATGGAAAAAAATCCTTCCAGAACCAGCAATGCAGCAAAAAACGGGCACTGTTGCACTCTAACAATTATTATTATTATTATTATTATTATTTAAAATGGCAAATCTGATATCACACCTCTCCTCTAACAATGATTATTTGAGGCATCATTTAACTGGTAGCAGAAGTGGAATGGCCAATCGTAGGACACATAGGGCCAGATTTATTAACAGCAAACCCTTTTTTGGCGTTAAAAAACTATGTCAGGACTAACTAATGACACACAATGAAAAATTAGCGCTGAAAAGGTGTGGACAGGGTTGTTTTTGCGGCTGACCTTATTGCATATGCATTTGTAGGAGTTTCCCTTTCAGACACAAAATTTGAGGAGAGTATTTAAATGAATTATGCAAGGTGATTTACTAAGGCTTGCGCTAGTCAATTTACTGGTATTTGCGCCATTATTTAATGCCCAAAAAAAGCATGTCTTAAACCAGACGCTAATTTGCGCTGCTCTTGTTAGATTGCGTCTGTGTTCTTTTTTAATTCGCACGTTATCAGTAGATCACTCGCAGAACTTTAGGAAAGTGTCTCCTCTGAAAAAGTGGTGGGTTTATGATTATGTTATTACCAAAGGTTTGAAAGAGTAATGTGACAAGTTATGCAGTTTTGACAAAGTATACAATTGTCAAAGTGAAAGTGACATGTGAAGGCCAAGTATGGTAACCCATACTCTGAATTTGTCCTCTGTATTTAATCCATCCATGTTAGTCCACACACATTAGGAGTAGTGAACACACACACACAAACTGCAAACCTGGGAGCAATTAGGGGTTAGGTGAAAGGGCACCTCAGTCATTTCCTGCCAGTACTGAGAATCGAACCACAACCTTGGGGTTACCAGTCTGACTCTCTAACCATTAGGTCACAACTGGCCCTGTAAGTGTGATGCTCTGCTAATAAAGATAAAAAATGAACATAAACTATTAGACATATGGCTTATGTTCAGCATTTAAATATTTAATCATATACAAAAGGCTGAAATAAGAGGCCTCAGGCTCCAGCATGCATGGGGATAACATAGTTATGACATGAATTAAAATACTGCAGCCATGTATTGTTAAAGAGAGCATTAAACATTGATCTATTCCACTAATTAAAAGGCTCTGCGGATGATGAATTAGTTAAATATGTATATTTATAATGACACTCTGCTGAATTAAACATACAAGTTTGACAAGTAGCAAACGTGATGGAACAAGACTTGCCCTTATTTACGTGCGTATGTGCGTGTCCTCGTGGCACCGGCACAGTTACATTTTAAAAACTAAGAGTGGGCAGAGAGCATGCGATTCCTTACAGATAACACTAATGGATTTGTTAATTGCCCCAGTACCAGCAACAATTTTCATGGCGACCACCTAATGCCTTAGTAACGGCACTTCAGTGATGAATAATTGGCGGGATGGAGACACAGGACGAGAGATACTTTAAAACAGGGCTGGGTAAAGTAATTAAGCGAGCCCCTATACGGCAAGTCCAAAATGCCCTTCACAAGAGCGTGCTGTAGGGCTCTTCCTCACAGCCAATCAGCTCTCGGGAATGGCATGTCCTTCCGTCTTGATATGTGTGGCCTTTTTCAATCAGAGAGGATGAGTGTTTTCAATCAGGAGCGGATGGTAAATAGACCTCAGTAAAAGCTGATGCGTGATTGCAAAGGGAAGGGGGAGGAGGTGCATCCAACCCCATTCTGTGTTGCACTACAATAGGGTGAAAGCGTGCGCTCGGCCTTCACGACTGTTGTGCACAGTCCATGTGTTCGTCGGGCCTTTTGTGTCATTTAAACTCTTATTCGATTGTCTTTACTGGACTGACTTGACTCAGAATGCATTGGAAAACTGGTTAGCTGTACTGTACATAAACTGAGTTAGACTATTTTATGCAAACAGAGGAAGAACAATGTTAGAAGATTACTGTGAGTTGACCTTTAAACCTCTGATTGAAGACAACACACAATAAGTGTCTGTCTATGGCTGAAGAAGAAACATGTGAAAGCTGAGGAGGAGGACAAGGACAAAAGAAGGGCACTTGCATGGAGAAGAGATGCAACTGAAGGTGCAGATTGGCTTTGAGTTCTCTTGGTGTTTAGTTCAGTTCAGGACTTCTGCTCTCAACCATGACCTTGCATTCGCAAAGCCCAGTTGCATACTGGGAAATAAAGAACAAAACATTAAAAATAAAACGTTTGACCATTCTCTCACAAATATTTCTCGTTACACTAATTTACACTTTTACTTGATTTTTTTTCATTTCTATTGTTGTTTTTATCTTGTGTTTTTGTATTATTATTTTGCTACAAACACAATACATGAGCTTGTACACAACAGTTCAAAAGTTTAGACTTTTTAAATGTTTTTGAAAGAAGTCTCCTATGCTCACAAAGGCTGCATTTGATTGATCAAAAATACAGTAAAAACATTAATATTGTTAAATATCACTATAATTTAAAATAACTGTTTTCCATTTTAATATATTTTAAAATGTAATTTATTCCTGTGATGGCAAAGCTGAATTTTAAGCAGAATTATAATAATCAAATTTAAGAAACATTTCTTAATATTACCAATGTTGAAACCAGTTGTGATGCTTGTTGTAGAGACTATAATATTGTTGTAACATTGTAAGATGTCTTTAATGCAACCTTGCTGAATAAACTATTCATTTAGTTTCAAAATGACATTCACCAGACTGGAAGGGAAGTGAGATGTAAGAGACTTAAAAAGCAATAAATAAATAACTGAGATAGGAGTGATTCAGTAGATGACAATGATACAACAAATGGTAGAAATGAACCCATCCTCCAGCTGATGTCTGTCAGCTTACGTCTAAATTTAATTGCAACAGTTACTCATCTCCAATTGTCTTTCCATTACTTCTGTCATTTTCAAACATCAGTCTGGAAGGTCATTCTTTGACGGACCAAGCCACTGGATGACTAGTCTCGTGTAGCCAGACCTTCAGACTGACGGCAGAAGGTCTGAACTCCATCGTAGTGTAAGAGTTAAAATTTAGCACGTTATGTTAAAATATGAAAACTAAAATTCCCTTTCAGCCGCTCACGTTCGACGAATTGGGGATCATTTTCAGAGACCAATCTACTTCAAGTGTTTAAAAACGAGCCAATGAACATTGGCATGCGGTTCACGCATTCCACGCTCTGCCCCGCAGCGCGGGTATAAATAAGGAAGTGGAATACTGCATCCTTGCTTTCTACTTCGGAGCCGAACGGTGCCGTTAATTCAGTTTGCTGTTTCTACTGAGAGTTTTTGTTTACTATAAACGAGTCTGCTCGAGAGAAGGATCGCTCTGTCTTCTGGTGCGGATGTGACGGCGCGTGTCACCAGGTTGCCGCTTCAAGAAAACAAACAGCTGTTTTCGCAGCTTGCTGGGCGTTTCTCTGAGTGCTTACAAGCAGGCTTGCACTTTTTGGACTGCTGTGAGCTGCGGCCATCTCCCTGTGTGCTTCAGCACTATCAGAGCAGTTTCCTTTTTCTAAAAGAGCAACACGGTTTGACCCTGCGTATTTTTCAAGATGTCATTCAAACCGTGTGTTTCTGGATGCAGTCGGTTTCTGTCCCCAGTTGACGGTCATGATCGTTGTCTCACATGTTTGGGCGTTCAGCACGCTAAGGCAGCTTTTGTGAATGACTCATGTTCCCACTGCGGGAACATGACCATCGCGGTGCTAAGGTCTAGGCTCGAATACCTCAGACGGGGTGGAGTCCCATTGCGCATCCCCCGATCTAGTGGTCCTCCCGCTGCAAAGCAGAGGGTTGCTACTTCGGCTGATAGCTTTGGTGGAGACCTGAGGATAACAGTGACACTTTAGTGGAGACCTGAGGATTCCCGGACGGGTCAACTGGCTCCTCGGGCCCCTCCATCTTCTGCACCTGCGCAGGTGGAGTTGCAGAGAGAGCGTGCTGGTCCTTTCCATGGGGGGCCAGTCGTTACTTTCAGGTCTCCGGCCGAGGATGTGATGTTGATTGCTGCATCGGGGGACGAGCTAATGTCCTCTGGAGATGAAGATTCGGCTGCGTTGCCCCCTTCGGGTGTGGTAGCGTTGCCCGAGTCTGATCCAGAGCTCACGGCTATGCTTTCCCGGGTCGCCGCAAGTGTCGGGCTCGAGTGGAACCCTCCACCGTGTCCCGAACCTTCGCGGTTGGACGTCTGGTTTCTCGGGACGGCCCGTGCTGGTTCTCAGCGCCCCACCCCGGTGCCTTTCTTCCCGGAAGTGCATCAGGAGATCACGAAATCTTGGACAGCGCCTTACAACGCTAGAATCCGATCGACTGACTCCTCCGTCCTCACTACCCTCGATGGCGGCGCGGCTAAGGGGTACGTGGAGATCCCCCCGGTGGAGCGGTCTGTGGCGATGCAGCTGTGTCCCAAGACCACTACCACTTGGCGGGGTAATCCGCGTCTCCCCTCCCGGGCGTGTAAGTTCTCGTCCGCTCTCACAGGCAAGGCTTACACAGCCTGTGGAGAAGCCACGTCATCTCTGCATGCCATGGCGCTCCTGGAGGTCTACCAGGCCAAAGCGCTAAAGGAATTGCACAAGGGTAGTTCTGACCCAGGGAAAGTGTCATCGCTTATGGCAGTCACATCCTGACACCTACTGAAAAACGATGGTCAACATACGACAGGGAGTTATGGGCTATTGTTTGATCCATTCGTCATTTCCGTCAGTATCTCATGGGTCATTCTTTTCGAATCATCACTGATCACAAGCCCTTGCTTAGTCTGAGACGACCGGTTTTGGATGGTGATCCAACAGGGCGCAGAGCAAGGTGGGCTCTAGAGATTGATCTTTATGACTGGACCATTGAGTACCGACATGGTCACAAACACGGCAATGCTGATGCCATGTCTCGTCGACCTGACAGGGAGAGCAACATTTCCAATGCCTTGGAGATCAAGCCTGTCCTGACCATTTTGTTACTGCTTCGACGCAGACTGAGGTAGCCGAATCACACCCTACTTCTGCACAGCCTGTTTCTTCTGGTGCAGTTTCTGTGTTTGAGCCCTCAAACTCTACTCTCGCTACCTTTTCCGGTGTTGCATGCCTGAGTATGGATAATGAAGATACACTACAGGCTCAGAAAGGTGACCCCATTTTGAGTATTGTCTCTGAATGGTGTTAACTAAAAAGAGACCCCCATATGCAACCCTCAAAGGTACTGCTAACGGATTTAGGCATTTCTGGAAAGAGTTCCCAAGGCTTACCTTTGTAGATTCAGTCCTTTGTCGTAGAGTCAGACCTCCGCCAGGTGAACAGATTCTGCAGGTTGTAGTTCCTCTGGCACTACAGCGTAATGTGTTTGAGACTTTGCACGGTCATTCACTCTCTGGACATTTCAGCGCCCAAAAGACTTTGCAACGTGCTCTAGTGAGATGCTACTGGCCCCAAATGTCTAGGGACATTGCGCAATGGTGTGCCCAATGTCAAGCTTGTGAATCAAGGAGACCACAAACACCTCATCAGCAGGCTCCAATGCAAAACATAGTCACAGCCATGCCTTTTGAAAAAGTTGCTGCTGATCTAATGGAGTTACACAGAAAGGGAATCGGTATGATCTTTGTAGTAATGGACTACTTCACCAAATACCTCAATCTCTATGCAGTTACTGATCAACGTGCAATGACTGTGCTTGTTTGAAGATTATGTGAGCCAACATGGTGTGCCCCAGAGTTTGCACACTGACCAAGGCCGACAGTTCGATTCTGATTTGGTGAAAGAACTATGTTCCCAGCTTGGAATTCGTAAAACACGGACATCCCCATATCATGCCATGTCAGACGGTATGGTAGAACGCGCCAATAGGTCCATAAAAGATCAGCTTGCCAAATATCTCTATGCCAAAGGTGGGGAATGGGATGACCACTTAAAGCAAGTTGAATTTGCCTACAATACGAGTGTTCATTCCTCAACCAAACATACACCTTTCTTCTTGGCACATGGCAGAGAAGCACGCCTACCTGCTGATTTTCTCCTTAGTGTACCCCCAGCAACTTCCAGGGCTACACCCGGAACCCCAACCGAATATGCACAATCTATGCTGGGACGACTACTTTCTGCTTTTACCACCGTTGCAGATAACATCCAGACAGCTGGAGAACAGCAAAAGCATTACTACGACTGTCATATCCGTCATGTGGCTTATCAACCGGATGATCTCATATGGGTTGATCTTCAAGCTATGTCGAGACACAAACTCTTTCCGAAATGGTCTGGTCCATACAAGGTTTTGAGCAGATTGGACTCACCGGCAGGTGACATTGGAGTGACATATGAAGTGAAAGATCTGCTTGACTCTAGGTCAAAGCCTAAAGTGATTCATTATAATTGGCTGAAACCTTACCGCTCTGTGTGGTCACCTGATCCACATCCAGTTCTGACATCCCCTCGAAGAGGACGCCCTCCACTCACAGCACTATCAGGCTCCAGGCCTTACGTTTTTCGTGAATCTGCGGTACCCAAGTCTGTAAGGCCACCTCAACAGATTCAAGAGGGGGATGGTACATTACCTCCTTTTCAGGCTCAGGTTGAACTTTCTGAGGGCCCTAGAGCTGAATCCTATGTAGAACCCCCTACAGTACAGCCAGCAAATGGCATGAGAACAAGGTCAGGACGTTCTGTGCGTCCCCCATTATGGTTTAGGGATGTATAATGTCTTAGTATCCATCTCCACATATTTTTGTTCATATGCAATTGAATTCCTGAGTATGGGATTGTGTAATGTATAGTTGAAAACAGAGCGGAGTAATGTCAAATGAGTTAAAAAAAAAAAAAAAAAAACTGACGCATTCAAAGTGTTATTGGTATTTTATGAAAGATTCATGTTCACATTTTGAATTGTGTTTTCTTGTACCTGACAATTTGTTTTTGTTTTTTTCAATTTCTAATATCTGGAATGCATATTTTGTTACAGATGTATTTTTCTGTTTGTATTTCAGGAAACGAGGACGTTTCTTTTCATAAGGGGGAAGTAGTGTAAGAGTTAAAGTTTAGCACGTTATGTTAAAAGATGAAAACTGAAGTTATTTTTGAATGTTAATTCAGCAGTAGCTATCTGTTAAAGTGGATGTTGTTGTGAGGACTTTTATTATGACGGTGTGTACCGTAAAGAGGGCGGGAGGCTGAGAAAAGAGCCGTGTCCGTGGGTTTTATTTTCATAATCATAAAGTTATTTTAGGATTTAAGCCCAGAGAATACCCACAAGCAAATACTACAGTAGCTTTCATTGGTCAAGGACCACCCAAGAGGACGTTTGACTGACATGTAACGCAACCAATCACAATTTGTTTTGGCATTTGTCGTGGCATTTGTTTCTAGGCGGGCCATTAAAGAACTCAACACGCTCGTCTCACGGACATCCTGTAGAATTCAACCAATCAGATGACGACTTCAAAACTCCTGAAGTGTTTCCAGATAAGTGTGCCATATGCATCAGACGTTCAGCCAACGGTCCGTGGGCGTGACGTGTGAGGCTGAGACTACTGGATGACTTCTGAATCTGATGAGGTAAATGTGTCTCAATTAAGTTTCTGAGGTAAATGGAAACTAAAAACTAAAACAGACGTCAATACATCATTATAATCAGAACTGAGTATACTCCTGCCACAGACCTCTTTGCATGTTCTGCAGCTCTTCTAGCTCACCTGACAGGCTGGACACTGTAGACTCCTGCATACACAGCTATTGTACAGACACACAGAGTTGAGGATGCAAGTGCAGGAGCTTATGCAATGCACAAAAACAACACATACAATAGTTTTTCCTGCCTGACAACTTACCCAGAGATAATGAGGTGTGTGTATGCTTTTGTCGTGTTGTAGGATCAGCAGGGAGCCACAGATGGGATACAACTAGGTATAGGGTACAAACCGCACTTTGTTATCCAGTTTTAAGATGGTGCAGAAAGTGCTTTTCCTCACATAAAACCCTCACTGCTTTGACATATTAAAATGATGACTGTTATAAAGGCAAGGTTCATTAAGCTGAATATACTTACCAAACTGATGTCACAGTAGGAATGCCTGCAAAGGCACTCAATAACAGCCACCAAAAGCAATTACTGTTGTATGAGTGTTTAAAATTAAATCATATTTACAAATATAATTATATCGTGCCAGTTGTAGAGCTGCATGCTCAAAAGGCAAAAATGCATATTCCAAAAAATAACATACTTATATGCCACTAAAAATTTTGGACACTTAAGTCACTCTCAACCAAAACTGTATACATTTCATTTGATAACAAAAAATATGAAACGTGGAATTATTTAATGAAAAATACAGTAAAAACTGTAATATTGTGAAATATTATATAACAATCTATTTTCTATTTGAATATATTTTTTAAATGTAATTTAATCCTGTGCTGACAAAGCTAAATTTGAATCAGCAGCCATTACTCCAGTCTTCAGTGTCATGATCCTTCATAAATCATATTTATAAAAAATTAATAAATATACAAAATAAATATAAAATATTACACATCATGGTCTGCCATCTAGACACCACAAGCTTTAATATTGTATCATTGATGCAATGCAACTGAAAAAAAAATGTGTGGTCTAAGTGTCAAAATATGTTATGGTGCTACTGTATGGCTAACAAAGAAACACTCATGAACAGGCCTAGCATCAGCCCTACAGGGAGGAAAATTAATCTCTTTTCAGATATTGCTCTCGCAGTCAACCATAAAGCACACACTCTGACACACTGACATAGAGAAGACCACCGAAAATATACATGTAAGAGTGTCCGGATAATTAAAATATCACTTCTGCAATTACTGCCAAATGGCCATCGTTTGGCTGAGTCTTCACAAAAGCAGGCGGCAAAATGTCTGTCCAGTGGAGGTAATTCTGAACTAATTCTGCAACACTCAAAATCCACTTAGAAGATATAGCAAGTAATGGCTTTGACCCAAGCAGATGAGGCTGTTTCAAAGCCAATTTCCTTTGGATTCATCAAGCTTGACCATTTCTCCAGCCATAATAATCCTCTGGCAGGTTGGCTTCATATTGCCAGGCTGGGGGACAGACAAGTTTAATGCCCCATAGAAAAACACTCACACAGGAACAAAGAGAACTCATGAACCAGGCACCGTGCCTACATCAGACAGGGCCTCGTCTCTGCTCACCCTGACCACTATTAGAGAAACCCCCTGCAATTATCTACAGCCCATTTATAGTCTGCACTGACAGGACAATGTGTATTATAGACTGAGGACAGAGGTTGTCTTTGGAATGAAATATGTTGATAGTAAATTAATACTGAACTCAACATATAAAACTGAAAATGAAGAAGAGCCAAAAGTGTTGCGCTTGCAGCACAGAATTATTACTTCAAGCTGAAAATTGTTTCCTGTTTTCATATCAGAAGCTGGAAGAAAACAAGTGTTTATTGTTTATTGTTTATTCAAACAAGCTCACCCAGGAGAGAATAGAGAAACTCGTCACAGATTAGGAGACAGACGGCTCCGCCTGTGTTTCCAGTGGGTGCGGAAGAAGTGTGAACTTCCAGGTAAGATATGATCCTTAAAAGGGTAAGATGTATGAATATGTATGAAGTGTATATATATATATATATATATATATATACACCGATCAGGCATAACATTATGACCACCTTCCTAATATTGTGTTGGTCCCCCTTTTGATGCCAAAACAGCCCTGACCCATTGAGGCATGGACTCCACTAGACCCCTGAAGGTGTGCTGTGGTATCTGGCACCAAGATGTTAGCAGCAGATCCTTTAAGTCCTGTAAGTTGTGAGGTGGGGCCTCAATGGATTGGACTTGTTTGTTCAGCACATCCCACAGATGCTAGATTGGTTTGAGATCTGGGGAATTTAGAGGCCAAGTCAACATCTCAAACTCGATGTTGTGCTCCTCAAACCATTCCTGAACCATTTTTGCTTTGTGACAGGGCACATTATCCTGCTGAAAGAGGCCACAGCCACCAGGGAATATCGTTTCCATGAAAGGGTGTACATGGTCTGCAACAATGCTTAGTAACATTCACATGGATCCACTGTTCCTTCTTTGGACCACTTTTGATAGATACTGACCACTGCAGACCGGGAACACCCCACAAGAGTTGCAGTTTTGGAGATGCTCTGACACAGTCGTCTAGCCATCGCAATTTTGCCCTTGTCAAACTCGTTCAAATCCTTACCCTTGCCCATTTTTCCCGCTTCTAACACATCAACTTTGAGGACAAAATGTTCACTTGTTGCCTAATATATCCCACCCACTAACAGGTGCCATGATGAAGAGATAATCAGTGTTATTCACTTCACCTGTCAGTGATCATAATGTTATGCTTGATGCCGGTGTTTATATATATATATATATACTTCATACATTAAAAGACATAATGTTCGATTTATATTTTTAAATAAATGTTCAATATTTTGAACTTTCTATTCATGAAAGAATCCTGAAAAAATGTATCATGGCTTCCACAAAATATTAAGGGCAGCACAACTGTTTTCAACTTTGATATTTATAAGAAATATTTCTTGAGCACCAAATCAGCATATTAGAATGATTTCTGAAGGATCATGTGACACTGAAGACTGGAATAAAAAATTCAGTTTTGCCATCACAAGAATAAATTACATTTATATATATATATATATATACACTCACCTAAAGGATTATTAGGAACACCATACTAATACTGTGTTTGACCCCCTTTCGCCTTCAGAACTGCCTTAATTCTACGTGGCATTGATTCAACAAGGTGCTGAAAGCATTCTTTGGAAATGTTGGCCCATATTGATAGGATAGCATCTTGCAGTTGATGGAGATTTGTGGGATGCACATCCAGGGCACGAAGCTCCCGTTCCACCACATCCCAAAGATGCTCTATTGGGTTGAGATCTGGTGACTGTGGGAGCCATTTTAGTACAGTGAACTCATTGTCATGTTCAAGAAACCAATTTGAAATGATTCGAGCTTTGTGACATGATGCATTATCCTGCTGGAAGTAGCCATCAGAGGATGGGTACATGGTGGTCATAAAGGGATGGACATGGTCAGAAACAATGCTCAGGTAGGCCGTGGCATTTAAACGATGCCCAGTTGGCACTAAGGGGCCTAAAGTGTGCCAAGAAAACATCCCCCACACCATTACACCACCACCACCAGCCTGCACAGTGGTAACAAGGCATGATGGATCCATGTTCTCATTCTGTTTACGCCAAATTCTGACTCTACCATCTGAATGTCTCAACAGAAATCGAGACTCATCAGACCAGGCAACATTTTTCCAGTCTTCAACTGTCCAATTTTGGTGAGCTCGTGCAAATTGTAGCCTCTTTTTCCTATTTGTAGTGGAGATGAGTGGTACCCGGTGGGGTCTTCTGCTGTTGTAGCCCATCCGCCTCAAGGTTGTGCGTGTTGTGGCTTCACAAATGCTTTGCTGCATACCTCGGTTGTAACGAGTGGTTATTTCAGTCAAAGTTGCTCTTCTATCAGCTTGAATCAGTCGGCCCATTCTCCTCTGACCTCTAGCATCAACAAGGCATTTTCGCCCACAGGACTGCCGCATACTGGATGTTTTTCCCTTTTCACACCATTCTTTGTAAACTCTAGAAATGGTTGTGCGTGAAAATCCCAGTAACTGAGCAGATTGTGAAATACTCAGACCGGCCCGTCTGGCACCAACAACCATGCCACGCTCAAAATTGCTTAAATCACCTTTCTTTCCCATTCTGACATTCAGTTTGGAGTTCAGGAGATTGTCTTGACCAGGACCACACCCCTAAATGCATTGAAGCAACTGCCATGTGATTGGTTGATTAGATAATTGCATTAATGAGAAATTGAACAGGTGTTCCTAATAATCCTTTAGGTGAGTGTATATATAGTGGGGAGAACAAGTATTTGATACACTGCCAATTTTGCAGGTTTGCCCACTTACAAAGCATGTAGAAGTCTGTAATTTTTATCATAGGTACTCTTCAACTGTGAGTGACGGAATCTAAAACAAAAATCCAGAAAATCACATTGTATGATTTTTAAGTAATTAATTTGCATTTTATTGCATGACATAAGTATTTGATACATCAGAAAAGCAGAACTTAATATTTGGTACAGAAGCCTTTGTTTGCAATTACAGAGATCATACGTTTCCTGTAGTTCTTGACCAGGTTTGCACACACTGCAGCAGGGATTTTGGCCCACTCCTCCATACAGACCTTCTCCAGATCCTTCAGGTTTCGGGGCTGTCGCTGGGCAATACGGACTTTCAGCTCCCTCCAAAGATTTTCTATTGGGTTCAGGTCTGGAGACTGGCTAGGCCACTCCAGGACCTTGAGATGCTTCTTATGGAGCCACTCCTTAGTTGCCCAGGCTGTGTGTTTCAGGTCGTTGTCATGCTGGAAGACCCAGCCACGACCCATCTTCAATGCTCTTACTGAGGGAAGGAGGTTGTTGGCCAAGATCTCGCGATACATGGCCCCATCCATCCTCCCCTCAATACAGTGCAGTCGTCCCTGTCCCCTTTGCAGAAAAGCATCCCCAAAGAATGATGTTTCCACTTCCATGCTTCACGATTGGGATGGTGTTCTTGGGGTTGTACTCATCCTTCTTCTTCCTCCAAACATGGCGAGTGGAGTTTAGACCAAAAAGCTCTATTTTTGTCTCATCAGACCACATGACCTTCTCCCATTCCTCCTCTGGATCATCCAGATGGTCATTGGCAAACTTCAGACGGGCCTGGACATGCGCTGGCTTGAGCAGGGGGACCTTGCGTGCGCTGCAGGATTTTAATCCATGACGGTGTAGTGTGTTACTAATGGTTTTCTTTGAGACTGTGGTCCCAGCTCTCTTCAGGTCATTGACCAGGTCCTGCCGTGTAGTTCTGGGCTGATCCCTCACCTTCCTCATGATCACTGATGCCCCACGAGGTGAGATCTTGCATGGTGCCCCAGACCGAGGGAGATTGACCGTCATCTTGAACTTCTTCCATTTTCTTATAATTGCGCCAACAGTTGTTGCCTTCTCACCAAGCTGCTTGCCTATTGTCCTGTAGCCCATCCCAGCCTTGTGCAGGTCTACAATTCTATCCCTGATGTCCTTACACAGCTCTCTGGTCTTGGCCATTGGAGAGGTTGGAGTCTGTTTGATTGAGTGTGTGGACAGGTGTCTTTTATACAGGCAACGAGTTGAACAGGAGGGCTTCTTTAAGAAAAACTAACAGGTCTGTGAGAGCCGGAATTCTTACTGGTTGGTAGGTGATTAAATACTTATGTCATGCATTAAAATGCAAATTAATTATTTAAAAATCATACAATGTGATTTTCTGGATTTTTGTTTTAGATTCCGTCTCTCACAGTTGAAGTGTACCTATGATAAAAATTACAGACCTCTACATGCTTTGTAAGTAGGAAAACCTGCAAAATCGGCAGTGTATCAAATACTTGTTCTCCCCACTGTATATATATATATATATATAAAAATAGAAACATTGTTTTAAATTGTATTATTGTATTTAACCCTCTGGGGTTGGCGGAGGCACCGGAGCAATCACTTGCATTTTTTCTGATAATGATGAAAAGAACTTAAAGTACTCCATGATTTTTGGTCTAAATTTTACAATATTACAATTTTTTACTGTATGTTTGATCAAATTCATGCAGCCTTGGTGAGTATAAGAAACTTATTTTAAAAAACAATCTTACCAATCCCAAACATTTTAACAGAGCTATACACACACACACACACACACACACACACACACACACACGCACGTCTGGTTCGCTATCCTTATTGTATCCTGTATGATATATAAGCTTGTTTCCTCAGGGAGACCTCAATTTAGGTCCCCACAGTGACACGAGTCTCCATGAATCAGTGTGCATTCAGCATTCAGTGCGCAGTCCTGTTGGAACAGGAAGGGGCCACCCCCAAGCTGTTCCCACAAAGTTGGGAGCATGAAATTGTCCAAAATGTCTTAGTATGCTGAAGCATTTAAGAGTTCCTTTCACTGGAACTAAGGGGCCAAGTCCAACCCCTGAAAAACAACCCCACATCATAACGCCCCCTCCACCAAACTTTACACTTGGCACAATGCAGTCAGGCATGTACCGTTCTCCTGGCAACTGCCAAACCCAGATTCATCCATCGGATTGCCAGACAGAGAAGCGTGATTCATCACTTCAGAGAACACGTCTCCACTGCTCTAGAGTCCAGTGGCGGCGTGCTTTACACCACTGCATCTGACGCTTTGCATTGCACTTGGTGATGTAAGGCTTGGATGCAGCTGCTCGGCCATGGAAATCTATCTATCTATCTATCTATCTATCTATCTATCTATCTATATCAAAGAGTAAATTCAGCTTGTTTTCAGTCAGAAAAGCTAGTGACCAAAATGCCCTGGATAAGAGAAACAACAGTAATTAGGCTCATTAGTTCATGATTGTACAACATAAATACTTTAAGCTACCAGCAAAAACAGGGATTTGATATTCTTCCTAGCAACAGAGCACAAAAATAAAGATCTAATAAGATGAACGGCAAATGTTCTTCAGTAAGTTATTGCAATGTGAATCCTGGATAGGCAACCCGTATTTAACGCATCTGCCAGTTAAACACCAAGAGCAAAAAGAAAGTTAGCATACATGTAGAAATCGCAAAAGCTAAGTGTTGCACTTTGCTAGTCCAAAAAGGCCTGTAGTGCTTATTAAAGTCATTCGATAAAGCCGTAGCAGGCCGAGAGGCAGTCTAATATTAACACCTAATAAAAGAATGATATAAAAGTTTATTGCAGTGAAGTCAGGCTAAATTAAAACACTGGTCCCACAGGTGCAACGTGGGTGGGAGAACATCTGCCCTCGTCTTGAGAGATTTGTGACATTAATATAAATGAATTTGGAAAACACATTGGGGAAAAAGAAAGAACGAGAATATTATTTTCAAACTTCATGCTTGCGATTATAAATCTTCACCTATTTGTCTCGCCCTTATTCTTTTCCTTCCTCCAGAATCTCATTTGGAAATCATTGGATGGTGAAGAGGAACACATTTACTTGATGCGGATGGCGGGCTCATTCATGGTAAATGTGTATTACCTTTAATGGGAGCCGCTAATTAAAGTGTCTGAGGAAAGCAGAAAAGTGTCTCATCCTTTCCGCCATTAGATGAGCAATATTGCAGAAAATGCACGCTTACATTAAAACAAATCATTCTGCTGAGGATGCATTTAGTGCATGCGGCATTAAATCAGCATTATTACGAAGCAGGTAGTGCATGCTTTTTTTTAACCAAATGACGTATAGGTGCACTTCAAAAACTACATCAATTAAAACATAAAAAGGTGTAAACCACATCTAAATAATGCGATTAGTTAATTAAACCTTCAATAGCACAGTCAGCCTCATTTAAAAGCTTTTAAATTAGTCAAATTATCCAAATTGGCAGTTGCTGTTGTCTGGAAGTGACTTTGCTGTGAGTGTGTATAATGACTGTGCTGATAATGTCAATGGCCATTACGGTGAGGGACTGTAGTTTTATGATGGCCATAAGCCTGCTGCATTCGGCTCAGTAATAGAGGCCTGAAGGACACAGAAACACGGCACTGCGACCTGTGACACCGCCGCACCAACCAGGAACATGCCAATCATGTTTGCATTTAGCCGGTGCCTCTCTACCCCCCCCTGCACCCGCTTTCACCCATCATCTCTCAGCCGACTGTGCGTTTCCAAAGGATTTTTAATCGGTACCATTCCAGCGAGTGGGACCAATCAGGGTAAATGAAGATCAATAATGAGCCAATGGGTACGCTTTATTTGGTAGATGAGGTGAATCATTAAAACGCAGCGTGCTAATTTGACAGCTGATGCACCAGGGTGGGCACTTAGGAGTAATGATGCCATCAGAGCAACAGACAGAAAAAGAGAGAGAGAGAGAGAGAGAGAGAGAGAGAGAGAGAGAGAGAGAGAGAGAGAGAGAGAGAGAGACGGCTACACAAACTGCTTCATTTCACACAGGAGTGAAAGAGGGCGAGAAATGGACTCTTTAAAATTCTTTTGACATTTTAATGTTATGAATCCATACACACATCTCATCAAGCTATTACATGTAATGAGGCGACTCACGTGAACCGCAACACGAATGGAGATGATTGTGTTTAAAATGATGTGCATTATCCCAGCGGCCGCTTGCATGACGGATGAACGGGACAAAAACATGCACACGTAGTCGCACAATGAGAGTGAGAGAGGGCACTCGACACTGTCTGGTGAACCACCTGCCCATCTCACCCTTCTGTGTGTTTAAAGTATTCCCATGAAACGTGTGTGTGTTGAAGAATGAGAGCTGGAGAGCGTTCCGGGTCTGTATTGATCCTGCTAGCGGATCAGTATCCTTTTCCCACTGTGGTCACTGAATAGGACAAAAGTTCAATACAAAAAAATCGGCTGCTCATCCAGTTCTCACAAAAGCAATTTGTAATATAGATTTATCTGGGCTGCCGACAAAGCCAGCTGCTGTTTTTACTATTTAAAAGCTTTGATCGCATAACCGGAGATGCTTCATCTTTTTTAAGGGTTGGTTGACGTGATTCGTTTGCAATGTAGGTGGCAATTTTACCTAAAATAAACACAGCTATGGATTGCTTGAAATAAAAGAGGAAGCAAATGGATTGAATAAATTCAACAAGCATGTCTGCGGTGGGCATCACTAGTGCTGCTAAATCTACAAGCGTTTAATCCAGAGCTGCTTTGCCATTAATGATGAATATTTAAAACCTTACTTTTGACAGCAATTGGGCCTGTTTCACACCGCACACACAAGGAGCATGTAAGCAGCAATGCCGCGTAACCGCAACAGCAGTGTTCACTTAGAATCAGACATGATGTAGAAAATGGCATTGCGTTATTTAGAATTATTACTTGATAATTGTGAAATAAATTTCGCATCACATTTACATCGAAATGGTAATTAATCTACATGGAACTGAACCAAAAAGCAGAATATGAACCTATAAACATGCTCATTTCATATAAATTTGTACAATCTCACATGTATGTTTCTGTGTGATCTCCTTTTGCTACACTGATGGTTGTGATTACTTTATGCTTACTTTTATCTAAAAGAAAATCCTATGTTTCCATACAAATCACATTGTAGATTCGTATGATATCGCCACCTCATTATATTCATGAGATCGGGTTGTGTAATCTGGTTAAATCAAATTAAATTTACTGAATAGAAAGTGTTTGTGTGCCTGTTGCAGCAAGTGTAACTAGCATGTTTTAAATAATGTGCGTTCATTCATTTAGTTACATCCAAAGTATATGTTTTAAATAATGTGCGTTCATTCATTTAGTTACTTCTTAAAGCCTATGTTGTGAAAGAACATGTTGATAAATACATTTCCAGATATATTCTTCTCAAAAAGAAGCTCAGCACTGAAACTCTATTTAAGCTAGGCTAATGCTACATCCATGCTATGAATCCTGTTAATATGGTTAAGTAGTTGGCTCAATTTTTTTAAACATTATTTCAAATATGGTTAAAGATCATGTTGATAAATAAACTACCAGTGCATTTTCTCTATATTTTCCCTTAAAAATAGGGTCAATGCAGCAACTATATTGTAGCTAGGCTAGTGCTACATACATGCTATGAATCCTGTTTAAGTTACTTAAACTGCTTTTGTTCATATAATGACAGTCATTGGGGTCCAAAACAACATTGGAACCCTTTTGACTTTCATTTCAACCCTTTCAGACTCATCATTGTCCATCTAATGATAGTCAATGGGATCTGTTTTTTTTTTTTTTTCTTCCAAAATTCCTTTTGACTGAAGAAAAGAAAGACACAAGTTTTGGAACTTAATGAGGACACAAAAATGACAGAGTAATTTTTTGGGTGAATTAACTCTTTTATATGAGCGAGTAGTTTGCCCCCATTACTTAATTTACACCTACTGTATTATGAGAGATGATACTACGTAGCATTGTGAATTGTTACCTGTTAATATGGGTACATAAAAGTACAATGTAAAAGTACATTGCTTACATGGTTATGCATATGGTGTGAAACAGGCGTTAGTGTGCTTGAGTATGGAGTCACAGAATGGTTTCCTTTCAAGCAAACAAAGGCAATGAGGTAAATAAATATGTTTTTTCCCAAACGAGAGAGCATTGCTGTGTGAGATGTGTGAAGTGAAGGTGTGAGGTAGCTGATTATAACTCTATCTCTCTCTCTCGGTTCTCGCTCACTCTCTGTCTCTCTTACAGAGGTGATGAGAGTGCTGGGTGGTCGATATGACACTGTCTCAGCCCGCCATAATTAGCGAGCGTATGCAGGGTCCATCACAGATCAAACGACACATAAAAATGATCCCCATCTCTCCCAGTCATGGTTAAGCTACCTCAAGCTTTACCTTTGTGAACCCACTGGTGTATTTAGCTTACCTCACACCTCAAAGAAAAGAAAGGGTGGGAGAAAAAGAAAGAGAGGAGCATTCATTATTTATCACTGGAAGTTTCTAACCACGAAAAAGACAGAAGGAGTTGAAGGGAATTTAAATGATTTCAAAGGAACTTGCAGAGACCTGGATTAATGAAGTCTCAGGCTTTGTGAAGCACCTACCCGACAACAGTTATCCAATCTGAGACCCACATGTACGACATTATGAAATATTACATGTTGGAATTAAGACTCTAAAGTACCTTTCCACATTTAGTCCTCTCATACCAGAACAAGATAATCCTTGTGCTGTCACATGACATTCCCCGCTAATCAGAGCCGAGAACATTGCAAATCCTCTAGTTCACCTCCTGCTGAGGAGAACCGGCCTGCTGACAGGGCCTTCAAGTGCATGAATAAATAAACAAACAAGCCATGGTCACGGCCCCATGGCGAACGTGCTTGCATGTGTATGTTGGTAGGTGTGTGTGTGATCCGTAAAAGCTAGGACTTGGACATAGCTGACCTTTAAGGCTGTGAGTGAGAAGTGTAGGAACAGACTTCACTGGCCTTTATGAATGTTTGGGGTGTCACACTTGCAGAGTGTAAGCGAACAGAGGCTGTGTGTGTGTGTCGTTCTCACCTGCTCTTTGGCTTCGTCTCTTTCTGCTAGAGCTTTCTAGAAGCGGGGAGTTAGATGGTTTTACCTGGAGCACTCTGAAAGCATCTGCGTTTTTCTTGTTTTTCTTGTTCCATCAGCACACTAACAGCCCCTGCAACTGCAATATCAACACTTGTTAAACAGTTTTAATGAACTATTAGCCATTGGAATGATAAAAGATGAAATTTGTGAAATATTGGAAAGATAATGATTTAAAATACAAATATTTTGAATATTAAAAACAGATAGATTGAAATGATTTCAAATAAGACAAAACAAGCATTAAAGTTACTTAAAAAAAAAAAAAAATCAAGATATTTCAAAGAAGAATCCCACTTGGTTCCCACTGTCTTGAAAAACCTAGAATGAAAAAATTTGGCGTATAAATAATTTTTACTCTGAAATTGCTAGTAAATTTCACAAACAATTACGAAAAAAACAGCAAGTAACACATGTGACTTAGAAGTAAACGCCCACTGCTATGATTGGATAACAGTTTTGCATATTATAATGAGCTTTGGCTCCCTTACACGTGAGGAAACAATTATAATAATAATAATTTGGTATTTGTATATATGCGCCTTTTTAAGGGATAGCACAGTGGAAATAATTGGGATCTGGAAATGAGATAAGGAAATGGCACAAGCCAGATTCAAACATCCATCCCCATGAGAGCACCAAGGCTCAACATGAACCACTACTCCATATCTCCGACATATAATATCTTCTTTCAAGTTTTGAAACCTTATACCAACACATGGCCAAAGCATCAGCACATCCGAATGCGCAGAATGACTCATAAATCTTTTCCTCTAAGGTCTGTTATTCTGATCCAGATCAAATCTCTATTCTCACAGTAACACATAATGACTCTCATTCAGCAACATTAGCATGAAACTTGAGAGCGGTTTCAAATACTGTCATTCGCACAAAGCTTTCTGACATCCATCTTCGGTCCCACTGTAACCGTGGCATCTTAAATCAGCCGTAATGACACCCCTCGCGAGCCCACCAGGTAGCAGGCACTAATCTTAAATCAGAGAACGCGGCAGCGGCCTGGCATGGCTGAGAAGTTGGATTAAGGCAGAGCTTTTCTTCGCACCGAGGGGGCCGGCATAAAGATGGTTTTATCAGAGGTCATTCAAATTTCTCTGCATGGGAGACAATGGGATCCGTGGCAGTAGGGAGCCTCGTTCCCAAGCCTGGAAGTCTGGCTATAAAGAGGGAATCGATGAAGTGTCTATTTCTGCTCGGCCACAATGGGAACTGGCTGCCGTGGCAAAAAGGGATCAATACAACAAATTATTACAATTTCCACAACCTCCACTGGACATTCCGTGGGGTGCGAATGCGCGTGCGGTCACCCCTCTTCTGCATTAGTGCAGTCAAATGGCAGGGGGTAGGAGATAAAATAGACTTAAACACACACCTCACAAATGCCTATTCAGCCACAATCAGTCAGCTTACATGATGGAGCTCAAAAGATTGCTGGCGGTTTGAATGATGGTTTATGAATAATTGCAGTGCATGTAGGTTGTTGTGCAGAAATGGCTTTAATAAAGGGTTTGGACCGTGAGTCCACTCTCTTGCGAAGACCACGGAGAGGAAAGTAGTGATTCAAAACAATATGTCAGGATGGATTTGAGTTTGGTCGAGGGAGAGAGTGACACATAGGTTCAAACAAGACTACAGCACACGGCATGAGAGTATGCGGTGCATTTCAACACAGAACTTTTAGTAATGTTATAGACTGGGCCATGTTAAGCCACTTTTACAGTTAGACCTGTGATTGTGGTAAAAGGGAAATGGGAGGGTGACGAATTGGAAAAAGAGGGGCTGCTTGGCTGCGCTCAACACAACAAGGCAGCATTTTGTGTGAAGGTATTTCAAGGAAACTTGAATGCACCAAAACATCATGTCAAGTGATCTAAAGCAAATTAAAGTGAGCTCATATATACACACACTTACATTCAACATTTTGGGGTCAGTAAGATTAACATTTTTTTTAATAAAAGAAATTAATACTTTTATTCAGCAAGGGTGCATAAAATTGATTTAAAAACTGACAGTAGACATTTATAAACTTATTACTATTTTCTATTAATCAAAGAATCCTAAAAACAATGTAGCATGGTTTCCATAAATATACTAAGCAGCACAACTGTTTTCAACATTGATAATAATAAGAAATGTTTCCTGGGCACCAAATCAGCATATTAGAATGATTTCTGAAGGATCACGTGACACTGAAGACCAGTGTTGGGGAAAGTTACTTTTAGAAGTAATGCATTACAATATTATGTTACTCCCTAAAAAAGTAACTAATTGAGTTACTTGGTTACTTTTTATGGAAAGTAATGCGTTACATTACTTTTGCGTTACTTTTTCTCATCTGGGCTGGGCTTGCTTGCTTATTCGTTTTTTAATAACAACAAAAAAGCTCTATTTTTGGCAAATGCAAAGGCCCTTTCACACTAAAAGTGAAATTAATAAGCCTCAGGCTGAAGGAAATGCAAATTCATGCCTGTACAGTAGAGGGTGCAGTTAAAAAAAAAACTTTCAGCTGCTGCCATTCTAGACTGCAGACGAATAAGATGCAGAGAAGAAAGTTCAACTTCAGCAGTGAAGACATCGGTTAATAAAGTGAGATTAAATACATGAAGTATATTTGTGTAATTTTACAGGAAAACTGTCGTCAGTAAATGGGAAAAAAAAGTAACTCAGATATTTTGTTGTAAATGTAAAAGTAATACTTTACTAGTTACTTGAAAAAAGTAATCTGATTACGTAACAAGTTACATGCGTTACCCCCAACACTGCTGAAGACTGGAGTAATGATGCTGAAAATTCAGCCATTCCAGCTGTTTTACAATGTAATATTATTTCCCAATATTACTCTTTTACTGTATTTTTGATCAAATAAATGCTCTCAAAAACATTACAGAAATTTACCGACCCAAACTTTTGCACAATAGTGTATATGTGTGTAAATACTGATATTCAAGTGAGTTTGGCAGATAGCCAAGCAAATATTTAGTGATTACAATGCTTATTTCTGGAGTAAAACAATTTCAAGCGCTCTATTACAATTTGTTTTCTGTCCACTGACTAACTGACTTCAGCTGAACAATAGCCGAAATGCATCATTTTTCCTGTTATTACTGTAAAACTGCACTATATAAATAAAGGTGACTTGACTTGACACTAACCATCAAATTGCAAACACAGAAACATGGGACATCAAAGACAGTAAAGGATGCCTCTATGCTACCTTCAAAATCTGACCAGATGAAGGTACCTTAGTGGACAGGATGTATTTGGATGTGCATTGTTGCCTTCCTACCTCTGTATACTGTCTGCGAAGACAGCATTTTTAATTTTTGGGACCTAGCCAAAGAGAGCATGAGAATGAGTAGGAGGAACCAGGGAGTTCCCAGAAACAGCTGAAACACATTTGGCATCATGCTTTTGGCTTAATAATTAACATTTCTGCACTAAGCTAAACATGAGATCCAGTCTGCGAGCAGTGAGTGCGCATGTTAACAACTTGCAAAAAAAAAAAAAAAAAGAGCTATGAAACCCTAAATTAGACTGATTAAGTCACCCTGCAAACATAGATCAAACTAAATACTGCAAAGGGCAAAGCATTTGTTACAGGAGCACATGCTGGTCTGAAACTGACGTATGAGCAGATTACACCCAGATGCTGTGAACTTACACTGACTCAACACACACACAACAGCAGAAAGAAAAAGTAGGGCTGCAACAGGAAAAGGGAGCTCAGCTGGAGGCAGGGGTGCAGTAAGGTGGGATGTAACTGTAGGTAGCTCCGGTAAGATGAGATGGCTGGAATCACACAGGAAGAGTGAAGCGTGACCTTTAAAGAAATGGATTTAATATAATTTAGGCTTATTCTACTGCTTTTGTTGCATAATGTCAATTATCACAATAACTTGTTTCTAAAATAAATAAATACAAATTCACATATATAGTAAATGGTGCCAATGTGTATTTGGCATATGGCACAAGAATATATATTTGTATATATATAAACACATACACTAACATTAAAAAAAAAGATTGTAATACTTCAGCAAGAATGCATTAAATTGAATAAAAGTGACAGTAAAGTCATTTATAATGTTACAAAAGGTTTCTATTTCAAATAAATGCTGTTCTTTTGAACTTTCTATTCATCAAAGAATCCTTAAAAAAAGTACAACAGTTTCCACAAAAATATAAAATATCACAACTGTGATAATAATAAGAAATGTTTCTTGAGCACCAAATCAGCATATAAGTATGATTTCTGAAGGATCATGTGACAGACTGGAGTAATTTCAGCTGTAAATTCAGCTTTGAAATCACATTTTAAAATAGATTAAACAGTTATTTTAAATGGTAATATCTTACAATATTACTGTTTTTACAGTATTTTTGATCAAATAAATGCAGCCTTAATGAGCATAAGAGATTTCTTTGAAAAAAATCACAAAATCTTACCAACCCCAAACTTCTGAAAGGTAGTGTAATATGTCTGATTCACCATTTTTGTGGTGGTAATATTCAGACATTAAAAATTATCTGCTGAGCTCATCATATGGACATGCAAAAGTTACTGGGTTAGCAACATTTACGTTATGGACATAATGCATTAACAAAGACAAATTATTATGCAAACAATATTATTAGGTAATTCTATATATAGTGTTTAAGTTGTGTGATGTGAAAAGTGAATGTGAAACAATGTGAATTGGCCCCATTTACTGTCACGATCATGTCTTACTGTCTTTACTGTCACGATCATTATAGTTTCATTGTCATGTTCTGTTTAATTTAGTTTGCATGATTTTTGCGTTTATCATTTGTTCCCATGGTTTCTGATTGAGTATGCACCTGTTTCTTGTTCCGTTAATCATTGCTTTTGTGTATTTAAGCCCTCAGTTCTTCATTGTCATCTATGTTATTGTGTAGAGTGTTTCTTGTTCCGGGTGTTTATTAATAAGTCTCTTTCATTGTCATTCTGCATCAAGCATTTCTCTTTGTAGATTTAAACTACACACAGCCTCGTGACATTTACTTCCACTGTAAATGCCTTACTCTAAGTGAATTTTTTTGTAAGGAATGAGTCAACATTTCTTTCTGTGGAAATGAAGCTTTCGATTGAGCATAACTTCTACTGAACCAAGACCATTCCTTTAAATGTACTGTAATTATAATAGAGAGCCTTATATTACATGTGATGGTGTGAGCACACACTTTTAAAAAAAAATTATATGCAATTAGTGAACAGCAGGAAACTTTAAATTACTTACTAACATTGTATTTAACATACCAGCTTAATGAATATCTATAAGTAAGCTATTTGTAGGTTGACTCTACCTGAGAATTAGAAACACTGTGGATTTGTGGTGGTTTCAGAACCTCACAACTGAGCAGCAACATTGATTCGACCATTGGTGTGAGTTTGGGGCGGCACAAATCTATTTGTCCGATCAAGGTGTGTTCGGGAAACCTGTGTGAAAACATTAGTTACTTTTGCAGTTCCATTTTGTTATACTAGTAAGGCAGAAATTACATTCTTTAGCTAATAAAAGCATCAGTTAAATGACAAGTATCTAATATATCTTACTGTAAAATGTGAGCTGGAGCTGGGTGGTGTAGAACTGCCTGAGGCTCTGGTTTGGTCTTTCATAATGCTTTCATACACTGCCCAGTCCTCTGACACCACTACACACACACACACACACAGAGGGCGAAAAAGAGAGGCTCACTTACTCGGTTTCATTTGATTACTGACAAATCAATATTCAAAATGTGTTACAAAAAAAAAAACCTTGATCAAATTATATATTTTTAAGAGTATATGATTTCACTGCACTGATTTCAGATTTTACTCAATTTGATTGTTTCATATCAATAATTTCCCTACAAAACACAGCAGACAGTGCAGAGAACCAATCTTTTGTTCGCCCCCCAAAAAATAAATAAATTCCTGTCTCCATCAATAGATGGCACTCTTTGCTTTGTGCCTGACACACATGCCCAGCAAGACAAGAAACAAAACACTGCTCTGCACTTAGTACATTTAATGTATCAATATCAAGTGTGCATACAAAACATATCACTCTAGATGTATATTATAAAACGGTGTTGAATTTCTACATTTGGTTTAATGCTGGATACAATCTACATTATATCTTAGTACTATTTTGGTCAGATAAAAAAACGGCATGCTCACATGTACAGGTGCATTTATTTCAAGGGGGATGACTTTTGTCTGAGGCTTTCTGAGAGGCAATGAATATATAGTGTATCTGGGTTTTTGTGGATGTCTGCAGCATCATAAAGGACATCAGATGTGATGGCTTGGGGGAGGTTTCAAAGAGGGGCAGCTAAAAACTGAATACTAAAATCCATGGCCACAAATGATTAATTTATGGCTTTGCAGTGTCCAAACTGTTTAAACAAGAGCCATAGGAAATTGAAGAGCCAAATAAAACCACTAAATATTTAATAAACACAAACACAGAGCTTTGGCAACTAGATCTGTGAACCTCAGGGTTAAATCTTGTTAAAAAATTTGTGTAATCAATAAATATAGGTAGAGAGAGATGTGGTGAAAAGAGAAGATTGATTAAAAAATCAGCTTTTGGCTGAGAAAAAGTGTAATGCTTTAAGCCTTCGGCACATCCTACAAGCGAACTGGGAAGAGCAAATGAATTGTGTATAGCCGCTCCTCTTACCAGCCAACACAGGTAGAGGTCAAGAGTGCTGGAAGTACATAAACGGGATACTGCTTTTCACCAAGCCCCACCTCTGAAATTTGTCTGTTAAGAGCGCTAGGGTTCTCTGCCAGCACACTGAGGAGGAAAAACATGTTTTTAATTCTGACTTGCTTAGCGAAGAAGAGGGCATATAAATGGATATGAGCGCTTTCGCCTGTTCCCATGTTTTAATACCGGACATCTCACATCTGCGCAGCTTTGAGTTGGAGGGGGCCGGGAGGGGTACTACAGGAAACGGCCCCTATAGGTGTCATCATCCTAACCTCCAAGGCAGCTTCAGTCATCTTGGGGGCTTTCAAATTCAATCTCGGACATGAGCCTGGATAAAAAACGGGTGGAGGTTAAAAAAACTGCATCAAATAAAGGTTTACCTTTGCTTTTGGTTTGGGCTAGCGTTGATTTCAAGCCAGAGGTACTTAAAGCTTTTGCCTTATTTACAGTCCCTTTGGCAGACGTACAACAGCCCCGGGCTATAACACAGTGTACCTAATGTTCAAACTGGCAGGTAATCTTATGTCAAACATTCCCCTTTGATATAAAGTGATCAATAGATTCTTGTGAAGAAGTAATTTCTCTGATGTTTCAACTCAAGATATTCTTTTATTACAATACATATATAATTCGTTTTTTTCCCCCTTTTTTTCTGATCGCTGAGAGGTGCATCTCAGAATACAGGGGTCATTGTAGGACAGAGCGCAATAAAGAGAGCAGAGAAATTGTGTGTTTAGATGTTTCCGGAGTACAACAATTTTTCAATCGATACTCTATGTAACACAATTATCTGCAGTAATCTGGTTGTATTGGAAAAGAGTTTTGCACCAGCCTACTCCAGGGATTCAGTCTGAACAGCTAACTGATAATTCCATCATATTTAAAATTTATAACTTGCAGTGAAATGGACAGAATCACACTTCTTGCAATCCACGCAACATTAGGAGGCTAAAGCGATGAAAATGTATATTACAGGAATAAATAACAATACAATGAGTGTGAAAATTCTCTCATTTTTGCACATATATATATATATATATATGCGCGTGCGAAAAAAATATATTATATGATATTATACAACTTTAAATTTTTGAAAAGTAGATTTCAATAAGTTATTTATTTAAACTATAATACTTGTATAATATTTAACTAAATGATAATAATACATATTTTAATATTATATTTTGAAAAATTATAAATGTGGCTAATATGGTCAACAGTAAAAGGACTATGGTTTGATAATGTTCTTATTTAAAATTTAGTACTTGATCGTTTGTCAAACAAATTTTTTTCATCTTATTTTTATTTTATTATTATATTTAGTTTTTGCAGCTTTCAAAATCTTGCAATTCAAAGAGAGGTCTGCCATGCATTGATACAGCTCAGAGAGGAAGTCCTGCTCTCCTTTATTCATTTTTGTATATGCATCATGAATGCTGCCTGCAGCAGGCTACTCAGCCTCCATCATTCACCCCATTAAGCGGCGATTTTTCACCTTTCCTAAATTAACAGCGTTCGCATTTAAACATTCTTACTGTAGAAAGGATGCGCCGAGGATTCTTCAATTAGAATGCCATGTATCATTTCCAGCAGGCCCTCGCCACGGCAACCCCTGTGCCGCTGATGCGCAAAACAGGATCATAAATCATGTCACTGCCAGCCAATCAGCAGCTGCCGTTTCTGCTGGATAGGCGCAGGCTGCGGCATAAAGTTATATTCCTGCATGTAATGTATTATTCCTCAGCTTATTTTAACACCCAGGCAGCCTTAATGCTACAGAATAAACACCTCCAGCAAACAGCTTCAAACCACTGAGGTCAGAAAACTCATGTACACAGCAATGACATATCTTCAGCAGTGCAAATCTGTTAAGAAAAAGTGACGAAATTTGATATTTGTTAGCGCAACATACTGAATTGGTCTTGCATTCTACTAGGAAAAACCTCATAATGCAAGAACTATGTATCGTTAAAAATGCATTCAACGAGAATGTCCGATCGATCATCGGTACAATGGTGCACTCGTGAGTTGGAGTGCATGTACGGGTCACACAAAGCTGGAGAGCAACCCATATTAGCCGGAGAATGCGATTCATCCATGCCAAGGGCTCATGGCATTCTTGTGAAGTGGGAAAGGGGCAAGGCCATTCTCTTCACCTATGCTGCTGTTGAAGTCTGGAAGGGTTCCTCGATGGCGCTCTCTTCTTCTGGTTTGATTTGGTCCAGCTGCCGTCAAACAGTTCAATCACCCACTTGAACTCACACGGTCATTGCCACTTCCTCCTTTCCCTCTGATTTTTCCCTTCGTTCAGCCATGAGAAGGAGACTTTCAAATGCAATCCATCACTTATGGCCGGTCAACACCGATTCCAATCAAACCGCGCCGATATCTTTACGTTTTACATTTTAAACACTAGGGAAATCGATATGGTGTGCCGCTCTCCGGGAGGCTTTGAAGTTATGGAGCATCTACACTCATCTCATCAACTGAAACTGTTGCCTTGACACCCGGGAATGAACACAGACAAGGGGATAAAACCATGAACTGATCTTATGCATGGACTAGACACCGCCGTCCCCGGCAACCTGAGCTGGCTCAAAAGCACTCAAATAAGACATTACTGTCTGACACGAAATTATAGACTCCACTGAAGATCTAAGGAGAAAAGGACAAATCCAGGCAGAATACATAACAATTATTTTACATGCCTCGAGGAGTCAGCTGCATCAAAATGGCAGCTTGGACACATCCGTTTGTGGTGGCGCAAAAATAAGCAACGGGGTGTTTATCGGTAGCGGCGGTGTAATGAGCGAGCGAGGACGATTGGTGATGTTCTGCTGAGAGAGATAGTCTGCTCTGCATGCTTCAGAATGAGATCATAACCAGCATGCTGTGGACAAATGGGGAGGTTTCAAATGACTCCTGATAATCAAGGAGCTTGGGCTGGAGGGCCGGCTGGCTTTGGGGTGGGGATTGATCTATCTCTCGCTCTCTTCTGTTGCTACTGAGGATGCCCACGTTAATTCTTAATGAAACATTCCTGCATGCGTAACAACACTGTCTGCACAAAACAACAAAGGCCTCCCAGACTGCAAATGAGGAGTTCTCTACAGACAGCCCAGCCAGCATCGCATCATTACCACACACACACACACACACACAGGCTGCCACCATCACATAGCCCATCATTAAGGTGAGATGTACTTCCTGCTTGTGCGTGCTTGCTGGTGTGTATTGTATACGTATAGAGGGTTTGTCTGTCTGGCCAGTTTATAGCGAGTTTAAAAATAAGAGAGGTAGTACTATATCATAACAAAATTTGCACCACCAGCCTAAAAAATCAAGAAAAACATGAAAATAGCATTTATTTGGTCCTCAGACACAATGCAAATGAGTCATTTCATGACAGGAGTCCCATTCCTGTTCACATCTATCTATCTATCTATCTATCTATCTATCTATCTATCTATCTATCTATCTATCTATCACATTTACTTTGCAATTATTGATAGTATTAGCAATTAAAAACATTCTTTGTCTGATAGTTAAAAAAAACACCTTTTCAAAATGGACAAGCACCCATTTTTTAAAACGACTTACTGTAATGAACACATATTGTTCATAACAATAATTCTAAGATTACATGTCATTTTGTACATGGACAATAGTGAATGGCCAAATCTTCTTCTTTGAATGGTTTCTATTCACAAAGAGCAAAGACTTTTCACATTAATGCTCAGACAGTGACAGTTTTTTAAGGATTTATATACTAAGAAAGCATCAAGGCCACTGCATTCAGAACAAGCAAATGTGTGAGTCTAACAAGTGTCTTTGTTAAGAGTGCTGATGTCCAGCATCTATCCGGCTCAGGTAGGCTCCTCAAGGCCTAATTTTATTCAACCATATGTTTGATAATTCTCACACAAGCCATCCACAGACTCTTCCCTTCTGATGGTCAATTTTATGTACACCTGCTCAACTTCAGCGTGGACCCTCAGCTCCCCCAGGTGAAAAAGACGTACTATTAAATGTATTAAAAATGTACTTGAGTATGTTTTCAGTACAATACAAATATACTATAAACTTACTACTTGAATTTCAAGTGCATTTTTAATACATTTAATAGTACATTTTTCACTTGGGCCTCTTTCTTCTGTAGATCTAAGACACAAGAACACAGAGGAACCAAGTGAGATACACCAGGCTTATTCCAGAACTCAAAACCAATGCTAATTCAGGTCTAAGACAGAATATATTTTCCCCTCAGAACCGAACATATTTCCCTAAGGTCTATGTATAATGGAACATTTTCATTACCATTTTCTGCCTTTAAACAGCTGCATCTTTAACAAATGCCTCATTTCATGTTTTATCCAATATAGATTTTAAGGACCCACTTTATATTAGGTGGCCTTAAAGGGATAGTTCACCCAAAAATGAAAATTTGATGTTTATCTGCTTACCCCCAGGGCATCCAAGATATAGATGACTTTGTTTCTTCAGTAGAACACAAATTAAGATTTTTAACTCCAACCGTTGCAGTCTGTCAGTCGTATAATGCATGTGAATGGTAACAAAATCTAAGAGAGTAAAAAAAAACAGTAACTTGGTTCAGTGCACAAAAAAACTTTGATGCACTAGGGGTAAGCAGATAAACATCAAATTTTCAGTTTTGGGTGAACTATCCCTTTAACTACTATGTACTAACATTTAATTTAATAATTTGATACAATGCACTTAAGTACATAGTAATTAAGGAAACCTAATATAAAGTGGGACCGATTTTAACTCTTTTATCCTCAACATTCTCTTTGCAAAACCTGCAAATAATTGTGACAAGACACAAACTGTTAGACTAAGTGTACGTTTACACGACAATGTA
The DNA here is from genome assembly GCA_039654105.1 of Coreius guichenoti. Taxonomy (NCBI): domain Eukaryota; kingdom Metazoa; phylum Chordata; class Actinopteri; order Cypriniformes; family Gobionidae; genus Coreius; species Coreius guichenoti. The sequence continues at coordinate 21,632,792 of CM077189.1, forward strand.
CTAAAAACCGAAAAAGTTTTTCGTTTGCGTTTTTTGCGTACAGACGACAAAGTTGCCGATCCCACGTTCAGACAGATCTGCGAAAACTATTAAAAACACTGTAATATGCATGCCAGGCCAGTAGTTGATGATAAAGAAAGAAAAACGTCTCGGTTATGTATGTAACCCTCGTTCCCCCTCGTGAAGGAGGGAACGGAGGCGCCATGTCGGAGATCGACGAATAGGAATAGGAATCTCGCTCGCGAGAGCCAATCTACTTCGAGTGTAACTAAACGAGCCAATGCACATTGGCATGCAATGATTGCACCAGGTGCTCATGCCACGCAGCGCGGGTATAAATGAGACACAGGTGCTTGCATCAAATTAGCTTCTTTTGCTGAGGAGCCGAGTAGGTAACTGGCACCCCAGCAGGGTACAGAGGACATGGCGACGGGACGTGGCATCTCCGTTCCCTCCTTCAGGGAACGAGGGTTACATACGTAACCGAGACGTTCCCATTCAGTCGGTCACTTCCAACGCCATGTCGGAGACCGATGAATAGGAATTCCTACCAAAGCGCCATGGCCTCTGCCCCCTTCCAGTGCCTCCTGAGCTCTCTTACCTGATGAGACGGGGCTCACACAGAGAAGTCCATCACTGCTGTTCCGCATGACCCGCTCAGTGACTTATTGGATAACACTGGGAAAGCGTTCCCAAGTGGAAGGGAACGCTGCGGAACCCACATCGTACCCCGAAGGAGTTATGTGGAGTACAATGCTGAGCCGTAGCCCGCAACCGAGAGGGGGCTCCAGCCCCACTGAAGGGGGGGCTCTCCCAAGGGAAAGACACGGGCTTCCATTAGGAGCAATCCTGGAAAAATATATGGGATCCCCGCAGGGTCACTTATATAACCCCAGCCCAGTACCGGTACTCCAAGATGCAGCGGCAAAGGGCCTGATGCCAGACGCTCCGCCACGTCCGGCACCGAGGGTGATGGAGGACTCGACAGAGTTTGCTTCTGGAGAATGTAAGCGCCGTAGCGCAGCAAGCCGACAAGAGCCAGGGCCTCTCAGTGCTTCTACCCGTTTGAGGTGAGAACACAGGAGGAAACCGGCTCTACACGTAGGCTATAGAATCTAGCGAACGTGTTGGGTGTTGCCCAGCCTGCAGCTCTACAGATGTCTGACAGCGAGGCGCCACGTGCCAGCGCCCAGGAGGATGGCCTTCTGCTGGCCTCCGTGACAGACAAAGAGCTGATTTGAGGTCCTGAAGCTTGCGTTCTATCCACGTAGATCCGCAGAGCGTGGACGAGACAGAGCAAAGCTAGGGCTGGGTCTGCCTCCTCCAAGGGCAGCGCTTGCAGGTTCACCACCTGGTCCCTGAAGGGAGTGGTGGGAACCTTGGGCACATAGCCAGGCCGGGGTCTTAGTACCACGTGGGTGTCACCCGGCCCGAACTCTAGGCACGATTCGTCGACCGAAAATGCCTGCAGGTCCCCTACCCTCTTGATGGAGGCCAGTGCAGCCAACAGCAAAGTCTTCTTAGACAGAATCTTTAGCTCTGCCGACTGCAAAGGCTCAAATGGGGCATTCTGAAGTGCTCGGAGCACCAGAGCAAGATCCCAAGAGAGTATGGAGGGAGGTCAAGGAGGATTTAACCGTCTCGCCCCTCTGAGGAACCTGACAACCAGGTCGTGCTTCCCAACCGACTTACCTTCTACGTGATTGTGAAAGGTGGATATTGCAAGAACATAGACTTTGAGGGTGGAGGGCAACAGCCTACGCTCCAACCCCTGTTGCAGGAAGGAAAGCACAGACGCGATCGAACATCTTCGGGGGTCTTCTCGGCGAGAAGAACACCACTCGACGAACAGGTTCCACTTCGAGGCATAAGCCTGTCTCGTAGACGGTGCTCGTGCCGAAGTGATGGTGTTAACTACCTCTTGGGGTAAGTCACCTAGAACCTCCGCGTCCCGTCCAGGGACCAGACATGAAGTTTCCAGAGGTCTGGACGTGGGTGCCAGAGGGTGCCCAGTCTCTGAGTCAAAAGGTCCTTCCTCAGAGGAATCGGCCAGGGAGGGGCTGTCGCGAGGAGCATAAGCTCCGGGAACCAAGTCCGGTTGGGCCAGTACGGCGCCACCAACAGGACCTGCTCCTCATCCTCCCTGACCTTGCACAGTGTCTGTGCAAGTAGGCTCACTGGGGGAAACGCATATTTGCGCAGGCCCCGGGGCCAGCTGTGCGCGAGTGCATCCGTGCCGAGTGTACCCTCAGTCAGCGAATAAAACCACTGGCAGTGGGACGTTTCTGCGGAAGCAAACAGGTCGACCTGTGCCACCCCGAACTGTCTCCAGATCAGCTGGACCACCTGGGGGTGGAGTCACCATTCTCCCGGGAGCGCAGCTCGTGACAGCTCGTCGGCCACACGGTTGCGCACACCAGGGACATGAATGGCCCGAAGCGACCTCAGACACTTCTGACTCCAGAGGAGGAGATGGCGGGCGAGTTGCGATATGCGACGGGAGCGCAGACCACCTTGTCGGTTGATGTACGCAACGGTCGCAGTGTTGTCCGTACGGACCAATACATCTTTGCCCCGTAACAGCCTTTTGAGGCGGCTCAGTGCAAGATGTACTGCTAGCAACTCGAGGCAGTTGATGTGCCAATGCAGGTGCGGGCCCGTCCAAACCCCTGACACTGCATGCCCATTGTACGTGGCCCCCCAGCCCATGGCAGAGGCATCCGTGAAAACCACAGCATGCCTGGACACCTGTTCCAAGGGCACCCCGGCCCAAAGGAACAAGGGGTCTGACCACGGGCTGAAGGTTTGGCAGCAGGCCAGTGTGATACTCACCCGGGGAGTGCCGCATTGCCACGCCCATCTCGGGACCTGGCCGTGAAGCCAATGCTGAAGCGGTCTCATATGAAGCAGGCCGAGCGGTGTTACTGCCGGCGCGGCCGCCATATACCCCAGGAGCCTCTGAAATAGTTTCCGCCATCCTGCCTTGAAACGTGTTCAGGCAGTTCAGCATCGACTGGACGCGCTCCTCTGTGAGGCATGCCATCCGTTCGACCGAATCTAACTCCATACCGAGAAAAGAGATCCTCTGCACGGGGGCGAGTTTGCTCTTTTCCCAGTTGACCCGAAGACCCAACTGGCTGAGGTGTCTGAGCACCAGGTCCCTGTGTTCGCACAACTGATCCCTGGACTGTGCTAGAATGAGCCAGCTGTCGAGATAGTTGAGGATGCAAACGCCCTGTTCTCTCATGGGCACAAGGGTCCCCTCCGTGACCTTCGTAAAGACACGGGGGGACAGGGACAGCCCGAAGGGCAGGACTTTGTACGAATATGCTCGACCCTCGAACGCAAAGCGCAGAAACGGCCTGTGTCGAGGAAGAATCGAGACATGAAAGTACGCGTCCTTCAAGTTGATCGCTGCAACCCAATCTCGGGGACGGATGCACTCGAAAATGCGTTTCTGCGTGAGCATCTTGAACGGTAGCTTGTGAAGGCTCCGATTCAGAACTCGCAGGTCCAAGATTGGCCGTAACCCACCGGTTTTCTTGGGTACAATGAAGTACGGGCTGTAGAAGCCTGTCTTCATATCGGCTGGAGGGACCGACTCTATCGCGTCCTTCGCCAGTAGGACTGTGATCTCCGCACGCAGGACATGGGCATCTGCAGCATTCTCCTAAGTGAAGCGGACGCCCATGAACCTGGGGGGACGCCGGGCGAACTGAATCGCATAACCGAGCGTGATGGTTCGAATAAGCCAGCGAGACGGACTGGGGAGCGCTAGCCAGGCTCGCAGAGCGGGACCAAAGGAACCACCGGCATACCCACCGTGGGGCAGCGAGGTGGAATGCAGGTACCAGGCTGGGGCGGCTGTCTTGTGGAGGCGGCCCGCAACGAGGTGTGAGTGTGCTGTGCAACACTTACCTGATTCCACGAGTGGGCAGGGGGTATGTGAGGAGGCTTGGTTGCGTCCTCGAGCCGTCCACTGCTGCCCGCTGCCCCTGAGGACCCGGAGATGCCTGGACGGGCGGGGCGGCCTGCTTGCGCCCGGCTCCTCAACGTCGCTTGGGTGGAGGCTGCTGCTGCAATGCGGGAGCGGAGGCAGACGCAGGCGGCCACCCTCGGCGACGAGCAGGCTGAGGCGCTGCCGGCGGCGGGGTGGAGACAGCAGCTGACCGCCGTGGCAGGATGTGACTGATCGCCTCAGTCTGCTTCTGTGCGGCCGAGAACTGCTGGGCGAAGTTCTGGACCGCGTCGCCAAAGAGGCCAGTCTGGGACACGGGGGAATTAAGGAACCTGATCTTGTCGGTTTCCCTCATGTCAGCCAGACACAGCCAGAAATGGCGTTCCTGGACCACCATCGTGGACATCGCACAACCCACTGCCCGCGCCGTAACCTTCGTCGCACAAAACGCGAGGTCCGTTGCGGTTCTCAGTTCGTGCAGAACTGCGGGATCGTGACCACCCTCGTGCAAGGTCTTCAGTGCCTGGGCCTGATGGACCTGCAACAACGCCATAGCGTGTAAGGCGGACCCAGCATCTCCACAAGCCTGGTAGGCTTTTCCGATCAGATCAGATAAGTACCTACAGGCCCGGGAAGGGAGACACGGTTTCCCCCTGGATGTGGAGTTAGGGCACAGTTGCATAGCAACGGCCCGTTCCACGGGAGGAACCTGCGTGTAACCCTTTGCAGGTCCGCCATCGAGGGTGGTGAGGGAGGAGGATCCACCAGGCCGGTTTCAGGCAGTAAAAGGTGCCGTCCACGACCTGGTGAGCTCCTCGTGCACCTCCGGAAAGAAAGGAACCGGGGTGGGGCACTGAGAACCAGCACGGGCCACCCCGAGAAACCAATCGTCCAGCCTCGAGGGTTCGGGACACGGTGGAGGGTTCCACACGAGCCCGACTCTCTCAGCGGCCCGGGAAAGCATGGCCATCATTTCTGGATCCGTATCGGGCACAGCGGATCTTCCCGAAGGAGCCCCCTGCGCCGACACGTCATCTCCAGAAAATTCTGACCCTCCCTCTGATGCAGCGATGGACATCTGATCATCGAGAGGAGCCCCGAAGGATACGGATGGTACACATCTCGTAGGTGGCCCACCGCGTGATCCTGCAGTGAGAACGAGTCATCCACCAGCGCTGCCTCAGCGTGCTGAACACCCAAACACGAGATACAGCGCTGGTGACCATCCCTCGGTGACAGGTAACCACCGCATCCAGAAACACACAGATAGAATGTCATCTTGAAAAAGACGCAAGCTCTATCTGTGTAAGCTCTTTTAGAAGGACGCTCTCCTTGGTGCTGAAGCACGCAGGGGGAAGGGTCGCGGCGACACAGTCAGGGAATAGTGCAGCCTGACTTGCGCGCTCTCTCTCTTACCAGCCGTAAGAATGGCTTTTCAGCGCTCTCCACCTAGCGCACCGAACCAGCTGTGAGAACAGCCTTTGTGTTTGCTCTATCAAACAAAAAAGAGAGATGATCAAAGAACCACACGACCCGCTGCAGTGCCGTCACACCAACACCGACTGAAGAGATCGCTTCAAAAAGGCAGGCTTCAGTCAGTTCAACTACGTAGAAGAGAGTGATATCTGGACGAGTCATTTACCACTCGGCTCCGAAGCAAAAAGCTAATTTGATGCAAGCACCTGTGTCTCATTTATACCCGTGCTGCGTGGCATGAGCACCTGGTGCAATCATTGCATGCCAATGTGCATTGGCTCGTTTAGTTACACTCGAAGTAGATTGGCTATTCCTATTCGTCGGTCTCCGACGTGGCGCCGGAAGTGACCGACTGAATGGGAACTACTGAATACGCATGCTCATGACGTCATTGTTTTCACAAATTCGCATTTACACAGAGACAATAGTGGTTTCGCTTTCAAAAACTTGCACTTTGAAACCCGTTTTCAAAAGTTTGCGTTTTCAGGCTCCCAAAACGCTGTTGTTGTGTAAATGCACCCTAAAATGATCAGAGATTTTTGTAAAAATAAACTTCACCCACTCGTTTTTAAGGTTGGGATTCTTCAGTAGAATATGCTGCTCAGTACGTGCTACACACAACCAGAAACACAAGATTTTGTAAACATCCCCTCATATTATTAATGTTCTGATGTTCAAGGATAATAGCATTCAGCCCGCTTTCTCCACCAATTTTCTCATCATCCAACAGCCATCGTTGGACAGTCATATGTTGGTGTGTTCTGGTGTCAGGACGAGACATTTAAATAAATGTTTGTTTTTGTTTTTACTAGAAAAAGGAAGTTGAAAATGTTTGTTTTCATAGTACATCAATCTCTTTTTATTTCACAAAATTGTCCAAAATGAGTATTAAACCATTACTAATCTCACATAACTACACTACAAGCAATCACACAGTGCACATGCTATGTTTGCAGATGCCATCATCAGTTTGAAATTTGCATTCTGGGACATTATTATTTAATCACCTTAATTACGCTCATGTATGTGACAATGCTGCCTATTACAAAACGTGTCCCTGCATAAACTTGAACAACCACTTAGCATGTATAATACATAACCACTTAGGTGTCTTTATGTGGCCTTGATATTCAAATAAGATCAAAACACTGAACGCGTGTGAATAGCCGCTGATGTGACCCGACAACAACAACATGCCAGCGGGGGCATGTTCTGCAGCAGAAACACATGTCTGTTGCCCCAGCTTTACTCTTTATTGAATGAGAGCCTGTTATTTTCCCTCAGGTGCCCGTGAATGGCTGTTTTTCTCCCTTGGCACAATTCCACACCATTCTTTATCGGCTCGCCATCACCGGCTCTGCTGATTTGAATATTTAGTGTCCTTTCATGCTTTAATTGGAGTCAATTGCATTCACTTGGCACGTTTTGCTGGAAATTAATCCTGGGCCCTAATTTGTTTCTGTCAGGCAATCAAAGCCTGAGTGAATAATGGCAAATGTTATTATAGATCCCCTAGTCTCCAAATACCCCAACTATGTATTTAACTAAAGCCTTTAATTATTTGCACAGCGTAGTTGTAGTAAAGCTCAGAGTCAGACGGGCCAAATGAATGAGGTTTTAAGGGGGCGACTGGGTGTGTTGGCGAGCGCCGCTAACATAACAAACATTTGACTGGAGCGCTCACCGAGAACGCCGTCGATGAGCGGTGATTGGAGACAGAGAGGCTATGCGGATGCCGGAGAGAGAGGATAATTGACAGATACCGGGAATGCTCAGCAGATGAGGAGACCAACTTGCTAAAGGATAAAATACACTGCAAGGCAATTTGCTAGAGCAAAAAGAGACGGTAAGTATATTATTGGTTACCTGACATGATCCATCCTTTCACTGTGATACTAAATTTCCTATCTGATCTAAACTTGTATACACTGAGCTCTCAAAACTGTTGAGAGGAAACATATATGTCTGCAATAAGAACCCCAGCCCCTGCCTCCCCATAAGTGTTTAAAATAAGCTGGTAATTATTAATTAAAAAGTGCCAAAAGGTACCATGGTAATGATAAGATGTTTTAGACATACCATCACGATCACCATCACGCTTAAAAATAAACGTTGACTGAGCTATGATGGGTTAATAAACATGCTGAGTCTCATAGCAAAGCTTTCTTCCTCAGAATTGTATCTGTTTGATATCTGCTCACGTAAAAATATTGAGAGCTGATAATCATGTTCTCCAGCATGATTTGAGAGCACCTCGTGCTTCAATGGAAACAAGAACATTTGACCGTCTGTACAAAGTTCACATGGTCAATGTCACAAATCTGGTTATTTGATTAGTGACCTAGACATAGTGCAGATATTTGTTTTTCAGTCATACATTAATTTGCTTACAATTTGTCCAAAGTCTGTTTATTATGGAAGTAAAATAATGCCAAATATTTTTGAAATAAAAAAGCTTGTTGAATTGCACTACTTGAAAAAATATGCATTGCATTAACCATGCTTGCATTTTAATGCATTGTATTTTTAGGGCTTGCATTTTTATGGGCTGAAATTCAACATGGTTGTATATTAAAGATGTGAATATTTCAATTCAAAACATTTCACACACATTTTCATTAATAAAAATTCAATAATCCATATTCACCATATTTCACTTCCAAAATATTCATTATGTTTAAAAATACAACCTATAATATTCGCCAGGCAATTTTCGGTCCATTTTATTTCGCTTTACAAATTCGCTTCCACAAATTCAGTGGTTCAAATTCGACAGAAAATTCAACAGTTCACATCCGGGAACTGCAGGAATAGCAGTAGATTACCGTGCATAATCTTCATCTGCTGTTAGTCGACCTCACCAGCAGGTGGTGCAAGCGGCTGTTGACGAAGACCGGAGCAACGTGTAGAGAGAGTCATTCATTCATTAAATGGATTTACAGAAATAGAGCAAGCCATACATATTTGTGATGATTATCAGGGCCAGTATATATATATGGAAAAGCTGATAAAGACACAAAAGCAGTGTTTACATTTAAGTCTTCGCGGTTACTTTTGTACATGTAAGCAGCTTTCTCTACCGCACATAAATAGTCGCACATTTAGGGACCGTCTATAAAGTTACATATGACATGTGTATACACGTTTCTAACTTCACTAGCATTTGAAGAGAATGACTTACAGTCATTTAACCAACTGTAAAGTGTCAGGCATGATGCACACCTTTAAAATTTTTGAAATTAAAGAAATTAGAAACGTGTATACGCATGTCGTATGTAACTTTAGAGACGGTCCCTAAATGTGTGACTAACAGCAGATGGAGATTATGCTCGGTAATCTACTGCTATTCCTGCAGTTCCCGGATGTGAACTGTTGAATTTTCTGTCGAATTTGACCCACTGAATTTGTGGAAGCGAATTTGTAAAGCGAAATAAAAAAATGGACCGAAAATTGCCTGTCGAATATTCTAGGTTGTATTTTTAAACAAAATGAATATTTTGGAAGTGAAATCTGAGAGGTGAATATGGATTATTGAATTTTTAATAATAAAAATGTGTGGGAAATGTTTTGAATTGAAATATTCACATCTTAAATATACAACCATGTTGAATTTCAGCCCATAAAAATGCAAGCCCTAAAAATACAATGTATTAAAATGCAAGCATGGTTAATGCAATGCATATTTTTTTCAAGTAGTGCAATTCAACAAGCTTTTTTGTTTAAAAAATATTTGGCATTATTTTCCGAGGCAAAATAAAGTTCAAGAGAGCCATAGTGCATCAGGACTAGCCAAAGTACTTCACTGCTCACAGATATATCCCTCAACAACAGACCAGTATCAGTCCCATTACTGAATGTAACAAAGTATAAAATACAGTCATTCTTCAAATCGGTAACTCTTTTATAAAGCACAAATTAAATTTGATTTGATTAAAATTATATTCCGCCAGTCTGACCTTGTAGGCTGCAGTTTAGCTCATACAAATTAAATTGTTCTGCAATAAAAATGATTCATTTGTTGCCAGGCATTGTAAATGTCTTCAAAAAGACGCAAAACCAAAGTGACATCAGGGGTGCTTGATTCATTTGTCACCCAAGGATGCCCCAAACAGGGCAACTGCAGTGGCTAACCAATATTAATGAATCCTGACGCAAGCACAAAATTGCTTGGCAAGGAGAATGCTGGGAGATTATTAGTAAATTCTGTGTATGTGCTCTAAATAAACTGAGATTTCTTTAAACTGTGAAATATGAGACCAAACAAATAGACATATCACCTTGAAAGAATAATAATGCATAAAAACTGAATATCTAAAACCTGATTTGCAGAAACTGCAAAAAAACAGACACAGAATACCGAGAATTTTTTTTTTTTTTTGTCTATATTTTACTAGTAAAAATATTTAAACATCCTTAATTTACTATCATTTAATTTAAGTAACGATCTTAATAATAAGAAATAATACATTTATTTTCAAAGGATATATCCTGACAAGTCTTACTCTATTTCCGTACATTTTGTAAAATGCATGCTTAAAACAAAACAGTTTGCAAAAATAATCATTTCATAAAAGTAGAGTTACACTAAAAAATCTTGGGTTATTGTTTTATTTTCTACCCAAATCCTGGTTTGAGCCTTTTGGGTCTTTTTTTTTTTTTTTTTTTTTGTCAGTATTTGTGTAGTTTTTGTGTTACCCAGCTCCTGGGTCAGACGTAAAAACCAAGTGTTTGGGTAGTTTTTGTGTTACCCAGGTCCTGGGTCAGACATAACAACCCAGTGTTTGGATAGTTTTTATGTTACCCAACTCCTGGGTTAGACGTAACAACCCAGTGTTTGGTTAGATTTTATGTTACCCAGATCCTGGGTCAGATGTAGCAACACGGTGTTTGGGTAGTTTTTTGTGTTACCCAGATCCTGGGTCAGACGTAAAAACCCAGTGTTTGGTTAGATTTTATGTTACCCAACTCCTGGGTCAGACGTAACAACCCAGTGTTTGGGTAGTTTTTGTGTTACCCAACTCCTGGGTCAGATGTAACAACCCAGTGTTTGGTTAGATTTTATGTTACCCAACTCCTGGGTCAGACGTAACAACCCAGTGTTTGGGTAGTTTTTGTGTTACCCAACTCCTGGGTCAGATGTAACAACCCGGTGTTTGGGTAGATTTTATGTTACCCAGGTCCTGGGTCAGACATAACAACCCAGTGTTTGGGTAGTTTTTTGTGTTACCCAGATCCTGGGTCAGACGTAACAACCCAGTGTTTGGGTAGTTTTTATGTTACCCAGATCCTGGGTCAGATGTAACAACCCAGTGTTTGGGTAGATTTTATGTTACCCAGGTCCTGGGTCAGACGTAACAACCCAGTGTTTGGGTAGGTTTTGTGTTACCCAGGTCCTGGGTCAGATGTAACAACCCAGTGTTTGGGTAGATTTTATGTTACCCAGGTCCTGGGTCAGACGTAAAAACCCAGTGTTTGGTTAGATTTTATGTTACCCAACTCCTGGGTCAGACGTAACAACCCAGTGTTTGGTTAGATTTTATGTTACCCAGGTCCTGGGTCGGATGTAACAACCCAGTGTTTGGGTAGTTTTTTGTGTTACCCAGATCCTGGGTCAGACGTAAAAACCCAGTGTTTGGGTAGTTTCTGTGTTACCCAGGTCCTGGGTCAGACATAACAACATGGTGTTTGGGTAGTTTTTTGTGTTACCCAGGTCCTGGGTCAGACATAACAACATGGTGTTTGGGTAGTTTTTTGTGTTACCCAGGTCCTGGGTCAGATGTAGCAACCCAGTGTTTGGGTAGTTTTTTGTGTTACCCAGATCCTGGGTCAGACGTAACAACCCAGTGTTTGGGTAGTTTTTGTGTTACCCAGGTCCTGGGTCAGACGTAAAAACCCAGTGTTTGGGTAGTTTTTGTGTTACCCAGGTCCTGGGTCAGATGTAACAACCCAGTGTTTGGGTAGTTTTTATGTTACCCAACTCCTGGGTCAGATGTAACAACCCGGTGTTAGGGTAGATTTTATGTTACCCAGGTCCTGGGTCAGACGTAACAACCCAGTGTTTGGGTAGCTTTTGTGTTACCCAGGTTCTAAGTCAGATGTAACAACCCAGTGTTTGGGTAGTTTTTATGTTACCCAACTCCTGGGTCAGATGTAACAACCCGGTGTTTGGGTAGTTTTTTGTGTTACCCAGGTCCTGGGTCAGATGTAACAACCCAGTGTTTGGGTAGCTTTTGTGTTACCCAGGTTCTAAGTCAGATGTAACAACCCAGTGTTTGGGTAATTTTTTGTGTTACCCAACTCCTGGGTCAGACATAACAACCCAGTGTTTGGGTAGTTTTTTGTGTTACCCAGGTTCTAAGTCAGATGTAACAACCCAGTGTTTGGGTAATTTTTTGTGTTACCCAACTCCTGGGTCAGACACAACAACCCAGTGTTTGGGTAATTTTTTGTGTTACCCAACTCCTGGGTTAGACGTAACAACCCAGTGTTTGGTTAGATTTTATGTTACCCAGGTCCTGGGTCAGATGTAGCAACACGGTGTTTGGGTAGTTTTTTGTGTTACCCAGACCCTGGGTCAGACGTAAAAACCCAGTGTTTGGTTAGATTTTATGTTACCCAACTCCTGGGTCAGACGTAACAACCCAGTGTTTGGTTAGATTTTATGTTACCCAGGTCCTGGGTCAGATGTAACAACCCAGTGTTTGGGTAGTTTTTTGTGTTACCCAGGTCCTGGGTCAGACATAACAACATGGTGTTTGGGTAGTTTTTTGTGTTACCCAGGTCCTGGGTCAGACATAACAACATGGTGTTTGGGTAGTTTTTTGTGTTACCCAGGTCCTGGGTCAGATGTAGCAACCCAGTGTTTGGGTAGTTTTTTGTGTTACCCAGATCCTGGGTCAGACGTAACAACCCAGTGTTTGGGTAGTTTTTGTGTTACCCAGGTCCTGGGTCAGATGTAAAAACCCAGTGTTTGGGTAGTTTTTGTGTTACCCAGGTCCTGGGTCAGATGTAACAACCCAGTGTTTGGGTAGTTTTTATGTTACCCAACTCCTGGGTCAGATGTAACAACCCGGTGTTTGGGTAGATTTTATGTTACCCAGGTCCTGGGTCAGACGTAACAACCCAGTGTTTGGGTAGTTTTTTGTGTTACCCAGGTCCTGGGTCAGATGTAACAACCCAGTGTTTGGGTAGGTTTTGTGTTACCCAGGTTCTAAGTCAGATGTAACAACCCAGTGTTTGGGTAATTTTTTGTGTTACCCAACTCCTGGGTCAGACATAACAACCCAGTGTTTGGGTAATTTTTTGTGTTACCCAGATCCTGGGTCAGACGTAACAACCCAGTGTTTGGGTAGTTTTTGTGTTACCCAGATCCTGGGTCAGACGTAACAACCCAGGGGTTGTGTTATTTGTCGCAGGCTTTTGCGACCTCATCAGGAGAGAGCATTGCAGCTCCGTCAAATTTGTGCATGTCTTTAGTAAAATACAGGTTTGTATTTTATTTTATCCATAAATTCGTTATTGTGCTCTATATCATTTAATTTTATGCAAAGCAACATACAGGGGGTAGGGGCACGATGTGAGTCACCTACATGAGTGTCGCGATGGTCTTTTCGTGTGATGGAAACGCCTGATGCCTTGCATAAAATATGATTTTATTCAAAAAGATACACTATATATATCCTTAGGATTTTAAAATATGTTCTCAGAACTGTACACTGATTGTTTATGGACAGATTATGGAGTCAGTCACAGCATATTTCGGCTACGAGTGAAACGCAGGGCGGCGGTCTGAAGTTAGAAGTTCCCCTGCTGAACATGATACAAACTCTAGCACAAGATCCAGTGCTGTTACTGTGGAAACAGGGCAACAGAGACTGGTTGATTACATTTGAATTACTTCTAAATGTTTAATTTTTACTTCTAATAATTAAGAGCTTATATGTAGGTTAAATGTATTAAAACGATATAAAATATGCGAAAATAAAGGAATTGTCATGCTAACCAGTGGATGTGTGGAGTATTTTAAAAAAGTTTAGAGGATTTAAGTTAATCCGTAAACATTAATTTATGTATGAAGTAAAAAAAAGGTAAAAGGTATATTATAGTAAAAATGAATCAACCCATTATGCTGGTTAATTTAACCCAACATGTGTTCTGTCCTATATTTACCCAGCCCTTTTAACCCAGTGTTTTTAGAGTGTAGTTTTACTTACACTACTCACATACTTTAAAAAATGTACTTATATAGGAATAGTTTAGCCAAAAATGAAATGTACTGGTTGCGTTTTTCCATGCACTTACAATGAACTGGGATTTAGACTTTCAAGTTTCAATGCAAAAGCAAGACAGAATTTTCATTTTTTAATGAATTATTCCTATAATATCTTTTTTTTTGCAGTGCATTTTTATTCTCGGGAGCACCGATGACATTTTTGGTGGCTGTCCACTTTCTCTCTTAATCTCTCAATTTCTTCCTTGTCCCTGTTCGGCTCTTCAGATTCATCCTCTTTGGTTAGCTCGTCCATTGCCTCTTCGGGGTGTTCCATACGGCTGACTTTCTGGACATAGTGAGACTTCAGGCTGGAGATTTCTGCTCTTAAAATTCAGACTTCTGCCTTGGCCTTTAGAACAGCACAGAAAAACACTGTACACAAATGATCACAAAGTGTCCACAATGAGAACAAAAAGCAATAAACCACAGTCTCTTGCATGATAACTATTGTCTGCCAAACAGTCATAGTTACAAAGGTCATTTCACTAGAGTCAAACCATAGTCATTTCATAGTGAATTCCTTGAAACCATTTTTAATAGCTTCACTTTCAGATCTCTTCTCTGTAAGTCATTTTGTTTAATTTGTATCAAATCCCTAATGAAAATGTACTGGTTTTTACTGTAGTATCAATAAGTGTAGTAACTGTGCGTGCAAGAACAATGTCAAACTAGGCTTAATCTGAGACAGGAACCCTAAAAGTTGTAAAATATGACCATGCACTTAGATCGACCCCCGTAATGTAGTTAGCATAAGACGTTCAAGAGCCAACATGCCATCTGAACATTGCAATAATAATATGAGACTAATGCCACAAACCTTAATTCATCATTCAAAATTCCTTTCACATGGAGCTCCTTGACGTATCCAAAGATTTGTTCCTGGACTGAACCTACAAGGTATATAAGAAAGATCAAGAGGTTTCTGTTCCAGAAATCATAGAATAACTGAATGACTAATCTCAATGTGTCAAGATAAGAAAAGAGACATTATGATTTTAAGGACCACATAATATTATGAACATTTGTGCAGTCTCACCTAAAATTATGAGAGAACATTATACATCTGCAGATCTTTCTCTGAATTCTTATGGAATGTAAACGGAGTGAACAGAATGTATTATCACAGCAAACGTGGAAGTTATTCTGGCTAAAGAACACAGAGAACTAGCTTCTTCTGGGTGAGGATGAGAGAATCCGTGTAATATCGCACGTAGTTATACACTATGTAGGGGGCTTCAGACCCTGAACCGTAGAGAGAAATGACCTCAGCAGATTTTCTCACTGGAGTGGTCGAATTCAAGTTTTTATGTGGTTCCACATAAAACGGCATGACGTTTCCAATGTGCTCTCAAATGAATCCTGAAAGCCCTCATAGACATGAGCACAATTAAAGCATATTTATGTCTAACTCAATCATCGTGATCAAATACTCCGCAACCTTATTTGCTTACTAATTTTGTTTTGATGAGTTCATGTTCCTCTGAATGAATGTCTTGTTTTGTGACTTCAGAATTTGATGAGATTATGATATTTTTATTGAAATAGTTTTGTGGCTTTAAAGAGCTTTTCTTTTGCTTGTCTTTCATTTTATTTGATAAATGACATTAACAGTGCATAATGACTTTTATATGCTGCTCTTGTGACTGTAATAAAAAACTTGTGGTCATAACTGTACTTTCTAAAGGCTTGTTAACGAAGGACCACTTCTCAAATGACCTTGAAGCTGCTACATTAAATTTGCTGACTTATTTTATCTTTTGCTATTTGCGTCTATCACATGTCGTTGTGCGGTGCACATAAGTGAAAGTTCTTTAATGCTAAGCGATGTTGTTTTCTTGCCCTGACTGATTTTAATCTATGATGAGGACAAGCCTTTAATCTTTAAAAATCAATTAAGCACTTCTCTCTGCTTTCAAAGTCCTTTTTTACAAACTCTGCTAATGATGGGTTCAGGGCCAGTGCTTCACAAACAGCGCAGTGTGTGTGACCTTAAAACAAAGTAGGCTAAAACATTGCAGCTGTAAAAAAATACTATTAAGCACTGAGTTTTAGTCCATCTGAAAATGCCACAAAGTCTCCAAACACTCCAAACAAAACACCTGCAGTGTAATATAAGCTGAGCAAATGCTAAATTTATTTAAAATACAAAGCAATAAATAAACAAATGAACAATAGAGGTCCATTTCTGTACTATTTCACTTCAAGAGAAACCTAATTAATCTTGCAGCACACCTGTGTCGTAGTTTAGATCCAAGTATCTTCACAAAAGGGCTGCGTGCTGAGTTGTGGTGCTTATTTTATAAATTATTCTTTACATTTTTATATATTTAATTAAATATTCTTTAATAATATTTAAAAGAGAGAAAAAAGATTAAACCATCTACAAATTAGGAAAATATTTTTTATTTTTAAAGAACTAAACACTAAACTTGGAGCTTTATCTGACAAAAATATTTGGCAAAAAAAAGGTACAGCTACAGGTTTGATTTTATGCAAAAACAAATGCATAGAAAAACAAAACGGTCACAGGAAAAAGCAGTTATTAATCAGTTATTAATATTTCTGTAAATATTGGTTCTCTCTTGTTTTTGCATGACAGCCTGACCAAAAAGGCCAAATCTATCTATTGTATCTACCTATAAAGCTGAATATATATATATATACAGTGGTGAGAACAAGTATTTGATACACTGCCGATTTTGCAGGTTTGCCCACTTACAAAGCATGTAGAGGTCTGTAATTTTTATCATAGGTACACTTCAACTGTGAGAGACGGACTCTAAAACAAAAATCCAGAAAATCACATTGTATGATTTTTAAATATTTAATTTGCATTTTATTGCATGACATAAGTATTTGATCACCTACCAACCAGTAAGAATTCCGGATCTCACAGACCTGTTAGTTTTTCTTTAAGAAGCCCTCCTGTTCTCCACTCATTACCTGTATTAACTGCACCTGTTTGAACTCGTTACCTGTATAAAAGACACCTGTCCACACACTCAATCAAACAGACTCCAACCTCTCCACAATGGCCAAGACCAGAGAGCTGTGTAAGGACATCAGGGATAAAATTGTAGACCTGCACAAGGCTGGGATGGGCTACAGGACAATAGGCAAGCAGCTTGGTGAGAAGGCAACAACTGTTGGCGCAATTATTAGAAAATGGAAGAAGTTCAAGATGACGGTCAATCTCCCTCGGTCTGGGGCACCATGCAAGATCTCACCTCGTGGGGCATCAATGATCATGAGGAAGGTGAGGGATCAGCCCAGAACTACATGGCAGGGCCTGGACAATGACCTGAAGAGAGCTGGGACCACAGTCTCAAAGAAAACCATTAGTAACACTACGCCGTCATGGATTAAAATCCTGCAGCGCACACAAGGTCCCCCTGCTCAAGCCAGCGCATGTCCAGGCCCGTCTGAAGTTGGCCAATGACCATCTGGATGATCCAGAGGAGGAATGGGAGAAGGTCATGTGGTCTGATGAGACAAAAATAGAGCTTTTTGATCTAAACTCCACTCGCCATGTTTGGAGGAAGAAGAAGGATGAGTACAACCCCAAGAACACCATCCCAAGCGTGAAGCATGGAGGTGGAAACATCATTCTTTGGGGATGCTTTTCTGCAAAGGGGACAGGACGACTGTACCGTATTGAGGGGAGGATGGATAGGGCCATGTATCGTGAGATCTTGGCCAACAACCTCCTTCCCTTAGTAAGAGCATTGAAGTTGGGTCGTGGCTGGGTCTTCCAGTATGACAACGACCCGAAACACACAGCCAGGGCAACTAAGGAGTGGCTCCGTAAGAAGCATCTCAAGGTCCTGGAGTGGCCTAGCCAGTCTCCAGACCTGAACCCAATAGAAAATCTTTGGAGGGAGCTGAAAGTCCGTATTGCCCAGCTACAGCCCCGAAACCTGAAGGATCTGGAGAAGGTCTGTATGGAGGAGTGGGCCAAAATCCCTGCTGCAGTGTGTGCAAACCTGGTCAAGAACTACAGGAAACGTATGATCTCTGTAATTGCAAACAAAGGTTTCTGTACCAAATATTAAGTTCTGCTTTTCTGATGTATCAAATACTTATGTCATGCAATAAAATGCAAATTAATTACTTAAAAATCATACAATGTGATTTTCTGGATTTTTGTTTTAGATTCCGTCACTCACAGTTAAAGAGTACCTATGATAAAAATTACAGACCTCTACATGCTTTGTAAGTAGGAAAACCTGCAAAATCGGCAGTGTATCAAATACTTGTTCTCCCCACTGTATATATATATATATATATATATATAAAATGTAATAAATAAAATAAAAATATATAATATATATTATTCCTTATTATTTTACATTATATTTTATTTTCTGTATTATTCTTATTATTTACATAATATATATATTTTTTATATGTTATTATAAATGAATTTAAACAAAGGAATTATATTATATAATTATATGTAATTATATATGAAAGACAATTTATAATAACCAGAAGGTAACCATATGCAATTCCATGTAAAGGGATAATGTATATGTATGTATGTTATACACTAAAAAATGCTGGGTTGTTTTAACCCAATTGTGGGTCAAATATGGACAAAACCAAACGTTGGGTTAAAAATTTAATTGAAAAATGTAACCCAACGTTTGGGTTTGTCCATATTTGACCCGAATTTGGGTTGAAAAAAAACAGCATTTTTTAGAGTGTACAAACCCAATTCCAAAAAAGTTGGGACACTGTAAAAATTGTGAATAAAAAAGGAATGCAATAATTTACAAATCTCATAAACTTATATTTTATTCACAATAGAATATAGATAACATATCAAATGTTGAAAGTGAGACATTTTGAAATGTCATGCCAAATACTGGCTCATTTTGGATTTCATGAGAGCTACACATTCCAAAAAAGTTGGGACAGGTAGCAATAAGAGGCCGGAAAAGTTAAATGTACATATAAGGAACAGCTGGAGGACCAATTTGCAACTTATTAGGTCAACTGGCAACATGATTGGGTATAAAAAGAGCCTCTCAGAGTGGCAGTGTCTCTCAGAAGTCAAGATGGGCAGAGGATCACCAATTCCCCCAATGCTGCGGCGAAAAATAGTGGAGCAATATCAGAAAGGAGTTTCTCAGAGAAAAACTGCAAAGAGTTTGAAGTTATCATCATCTACAGTGCATAATATCATCCAAAGATTCAGAGAATCTGGAACAAGTGCGTAAGGGTCAAGGCCGGAAAACCATACTGGATGCCGTGATCTTCGGGCCCTTAGACGGCACTGCATCACATACAGGAATGCTACTGTAATGGAAATCACAACATGGGCTCAGGAATACTTCCAGAAAAGTACACAATCGCCGTTGCCGGCTAAAACTCTATAGGTCAAAAAAGAAGCCATATCTAAACATGATCCAGAAGCGCAGGCGTTTTCTCTGGGCCAAGGCTCATTTAAAATGGGCTGTGGCAAAGTGGAAAACTGTTCTGTGGTCAGACGAATCAAAATTTGAAGTTCTTTTTGGAAAACTGGGACGCCATGTCATCCGGACTAAAGAGGACAAGGACAGCCCAAGTTGTCATCAGCGCTCAGTTCAGAAGCCTGCATCTCTGATGGTATGGGGTTGCATGAGTGCGTGTGGCATGGGCAGCTTACACATCTGGAAAGGCACCATCAATGCTGAAAGGTATATCCAAGTTCTAGAACAGCATATGCTCCCATCCAGACGTCGTCTCTTTCAGGGAAGACCTTGCATTTTCCAACATGACAATGCCAGACCACATACTGCATCAATTACAACATCATGGCTGCGTAGAAGAAGGATCTGGGTACTGAAATGGCCAGCCTGCAGTCCAGATCTTTCACCCATAGAAAACATTTGGCGCATCATAAAGAGGAAGATGCGACAAAGAAGGCCTAAGACAGTTGAGCAACTAGAAGCCTGTATTAGACAAGAATGGGACAACATTCCTATTCCTAAACTTGAGCAACTTGTCTCCTCAGTCCCCAGACGTTTGCAGACTGTTATAAAAAGAAGAGGGGATGCCACACAGTGGTAAACATGGCCTTGTCCCAACTTTTTTGAGATGTGTTGATGCCATAAAAAATTTAAAATCAACTTATTTTTCCCTTAAAATGATACATTTTCTCAGTTTAAACATTTGATATGTCATCTATGTTGTATTCTGAATAAAATATTGAAATTTGAAACTTCCACATCATTGCATTCTGTTTTTATTCACAATTTGTACAGTGTCCTAACTTTTTTGGAATCGGGTTTGTAATATAATGTTGACCAGATACAATAAAATGATGCAGCATTTTGTCAGTGACTTGTCTCCAACTTTATCCCTTTACTTGGAATTGCATATGGTCAGCTTATGTTTATTTGTTTGTGTTTGACTGACAGTTGCTGCATTAGTTGCAGTTGGCTTTGGAGTTGCTGTCTGTCACACCCCGCCCGGTCCAGTCACATGCCGCCTATAGGCAACACGTCTCACTCAGCACATGCGTGTGGACCCGCTGCTTTCTCACCCCCTCATTAAGCCTGCTGACCTCAGCCTGCCATGATACCAGCTACACGCATACGCACCCAAACACCTTCACATACGCCGCCGCAATACACCAAAGTTCAACATCATCTGTATTCATAGCCTGGCTAAATATTGAAAATTATTCCACTGCTCCCAAACACACACTCATGAATTTTTCATGAGTCAGTAAACAGATGGGTGGCGGTAAAGATGCAGGAGGGGTCAGGGAGGACACACACCTTCTACTCTAAACACACACACAACACAGACACATACTGTACCACCTCTAAAGGAAAGCATATGCACAAATCTGAGCACCTTTGTTAAAAAAAAAATAAAAAATAAAAAAATCTCTCATCTATGCCTCCCTATTTATCTCTAATACATCCTAAAAACAACATCCTCTTTGGCTAAAAACACACACTTCCTCTTTCAAACACCTACAAAACATGACTCACCTTTTCCAGTGAGGCCACATTTCCTGAATTCCCATTTAAGCACCTAAAAGAATTCAATGTTTGGTCAAATCAAATCAGTCTCAATTCTTTCTAATAGTCTTCTGTGTTTAGAGTAAATTATTGTCATTGTTTGACAACTCCTTGGTAAGACGGTTGCTGTAATATTTTCCCCTCTTCTCCTCTTGTGCTCCATGGGAATTCTTCTCCTTCATTCTCATCCCCTCCTGCAGAATCACCCCATGGCTGCCCAACTAAAAACACCCAACAAATAATGTAAAAAAAAAAAAAAAAAAAAAAAAACAACCCAACCAACAACAACTTTATAGCAACTGCAATCTCTTCTGTTAAATTATGAAAGCATTCACTCTTTCAGAATTACAATATTGAGCTAGTTAGTTTTGAGTTTTATTGAAAGGGTTATCATATATTTAAATGTGGATGTTTGGTGAAATTAAATTCACTTTCCAGTATGTAGCAACTCAGAATGTAATAACTGCACATAATTAGTAATAATAAGTATTACATTATTATTATAATAAAATGTTCATAATGTAATAATTTTCGCAAAATGTAATAAAATCTTGAGCTCATAATGTAATAACAATTTTTACATTATGAGAAATGTATTACATTATAAACTCACCAAAAACATGTCATATTTTCATTATTGTAATAGTTTTTAAAACATAAAAAATATTAGTATTTCCTTACAGTACATTTTTAAAAATCTAAAGCCAGTCTTAAACTACCTATGAAATGCAACATTTAAATATTCATACAATTATTATTATTAATTTTATTATTATTATTATTATTATTAATTATATCATTATATGTTTATTAAACATAAAGCATTGGTATTCCTTTACAGTACATTTTAAAAATACCAATGCTTTTTTATTATTATTATTATTATTAATTATATCATTATATGTTTATTAAACATAAAGCATTGGTATTCCTTTACAGTACATTTTAAAAATACCAATGCTTTTTTATTATTATTATTATTATTAATAATAATAATAATAATAATAATAATAGCATGAATATTTAAATCTGTTGCATTTCGCAGGTAGTTTAAGACTGGATTTTGATTTTTTTGAAATGTACTGTAAGGGAATAGTAATATTTTTTATGTTTTAAAAGCTATTACAATAATGAAATATGACATGTTATTGGTGAGTTTTTAATGTAAAAAATTGTATTACATTATGAGCTCAAGATTTTATTACATTTTGAGAAAATTATTACATTATGAACCTTTTATTACAATAATAATGTAATACTTATTACATTATGTGCAGTTTTTACATTATGTGCAGTTATTACATTATGAGTTGGTACACAGTATCTATCCCTATTCCCATCTTATCCCAGTTTCCACAAACATTTAAAATTGATGCTCACATTGTCAACTGAAGCATTATATTTGAATGCATTTCATACCATATATGATCGTATGATCGATGATGTCAAAATAAAAATTGATAAAATAAAACAATAAAGAACACAATAAAAAATGGATAATAAAATATACATAAAAGTAAAAAATAAATAAAATAAAATAATAAAATAAAACAAATAAATAAATAAAATAAAATAAAATAACATTTACCTGCAGTGTTTTGCATGCTATGGGTTTTGAACATTGTACAGGTAGCATGTCCTACCTTGAAGATCTTTTGTTTGGAATATATAGCTCCAGATGGCAGGAAATCTATTTTAAAAGTGTTTTTAAAGAAAAAGGATTTCTACAGGGTATGAAGAGAGACACTCCAAACCTTGTAGACTTCATAGCTTTACCCTACAGCTGGTTCACGCTCCGCCTGTGGTTCCACCATGTCTGTCTCTTCACCTGCTGATGCCACTGAACATAGCACAGATATGAAACAAAACACGTCAAACACTCCCAAAACATCCAATTACAACTACAGACAATGTGCCGTAAAACACAAAAGGATGCTGTCAGACTGGAGGCCCAATTTTAGTTTTTGTTTTTTATATCTATATCTACATCTGTAAACAAAGATAGAGAATTGTTCAAAGACTTGCCTCCTTTTCAAAATCCAATAGTTTTTCTTGGTCTTCAGTAATCCCATTGAGGCAGCAAGGTTTTTTTTTTGCCTCTAGTAAATCTGTAAATAACAAAACATAGACAACCACAAAGTTAATTGTTTCATCCTAAAATGTATGGGCTTTCATTCACTATTTTGAAGCATTGCATTATTTCTACTAAATCTATCATTCCAATATAATATTAACAATAATAGCTTAAGAGCTGTTGTCTTTGACAAAGACAATATGCTGCATTTTTAATGCATTCTCACTGATCACATTTGCTTTTGTCTTTGCGTTCGATTGCATGGACTAATAAGTCTCTCTATTTTCTGAGAGTCCATCTGTGCTTTCAACAACATCTTCAGTCTCAGCCATTGTAACACCAGTCTGGTTCTTTAAATGAGATATTAGCTTCAATCACCATGTGGGGATGAATGAACCATTTCCAGAGATCTCGCCACGCTCCGCATGTCTCTTACGTCGCCTAAACACAGAAATATGTATCGCCCCCAATTCGGCATATAGAGCATCTTATGGGACGTGAAAGGTCGTTTGTAACTGTCCGCAGGATTGATGGAGTTAAGATAGCTCCTTGACCTTCACCCTGCACTCATGAAGAATAGTCTCAAATGACAGAGCATCGGACAAGTTTGGAGCGAAATGCTTTCCACCACTTTTTCCCACATGCCTTTCCAGTAGCTGGACAGCACAGAGCCACACAAATGCAGCCTGAGATTTAATTACCGCAGTTTCCCCTTCATTAAGGGCTAACCTGTCATCCAATACTACTCGCCAATGTCTCCAATTTGCACTAATTCCTGCATTTCTGTTTGCTTTTGGCTGTCCTTTCAAAGCTATATTCAGAGAATAATTGCTTTTGTGGCCTATGCAAACATAGTCAGGATCAATCGAAACAGAGCTTAAACAATTTTGTATTGGCCATCTGTCTGTGGCTGATGCCTTCGACTCTGAAACTAAGTAGCAAAGGCATTGTAGCTCAGAGCAAGGGCAAACACTCCGGCTCAGAGCGAAGCTGATATTTCACATGAAGGAAAGTTCTGGTCTGAGTTCAAGACCTCAAAATACACTCAAAACAGCAACCTCGAGTAACACTTAAAACTAAACCACTAGAGAAAGTAGAAACAAACAGTACTGAATATAGCGTGAATGGGTTTGTGGGCACTTTTAGAAAATAAACTCCTTTAAAACACATTTTTCTTTTCTTTTTTTATTTGTCCACTAACAATGTCCAACAGAGGACATATCTCATGATAACACTGTCATTTTTTTTCTCATTTATTTCGATTGAATAAGAGAGATTGAATGTACTTGGTCTTGCTAATTTTACAGCTAGGATATCATGTATCATAAATACACACACATAAATAATCATGTTCTACTTTTTTTGAGCACTTTTGTAATTTGACAAAATTACAACTTGACTGAAAATGAAGCACAATAAAAAATATTCTGCTCTCAATGGATTTTTCTTTGTTTTCATCACTTCATCACTCAAATTTCTTCATATTTAACTGACACTTTTGGCTTATTTGTAAATAATTACAATAACATTTAAAAAAAATTAAAAGGCAGAATTTTTCACTGTAATGGAAATTATGCCACAACCAAGCAACTGTGGTTATTTGTGTAATAACTGATAAATAATTTCCACAAAAGAAACGTTTAAAAAATGTAATAATTCCTATTTTTATAATGGATTTTCAAGTCTGGCTCTGGGATAATATTAAATAACACTTTGCAATAAGGTCTTTTTTGTTAACATTAGCTAATGTATTAACTAACAATGAGCGATACATTTATTACAGTATTTATTAATCTTTGTTAATGTTAGCTAATAAAAAAATAAAGTCGTTCATTGTTTGTTCATGTTAGTTCACAGTGCATTAACTAATGTTAACAAATACAACTTTTGATGTTAATAATGTATTAGTAAATGTTGAAATTAGCATCAAGATTAATAAATGCTGTATTGTTGTAAATGTAAGTATTGTTCATTCTTAAATAAATAAAGTAGTAGATAAATAAAGTAGTTAACTAATGAAAATTATTGTAAAGTGTTGCCATTAAATCTATACATAAAAGACATTTGAGAAGTCGAAAAATTAAATGATGCAGGCACCATCATATCACAAAAAAACAATTAATTAATAAATAAATAAAAATAAAAATCAATCCCTGGGGCATAAAAAGGCCACAAACACTCAAATACTCAGTTTAATATGAAATTAAAGTAACACTTTTGTTTAGGGTCCAGTTCTCACTATTATCTTGTTGCGTATTAGCATGCATATTACTATGATATTGGCTGTTTATTAGTACTTACAAAGCACATAATAATGTCTTATTCTGCATGACCTTATTCTACATCCCTTAATCCTACCCAATAGCTAAACTTAACAACTTCCTTACTAACTATTAATAAGCAGTAATTATTGAGGTAAAAGTCATAGTTAATAGTTAAATAATAGTGAGTATTGGAGCCTAATCTAAAGTGTGACTGAAATAAATAAAAAAACAGTAGGTATTCCAAAAGCTCACAGGTCATCTGAAGCATGCACAACAAAATGAGTGTGTGAGTGTGTGCAAGTGAGTACGTGTAAGCGAGTTCCTCAATGTCCATGAATGCGTCATTAGACAGCAGCATCATTTTGCCGGTGGCCACAAAAAAATTGCATTTAAAATGTATCACAGAGTGCCTCCGCAAGACTTGAGAGAACTGTATCATATCTGTAGTGCATAATTTCATTGTGTTTGTACATTTCATGCATGCATAATATATTGCGTTACACCCTTCCAAAGCACATTTAACAGGCTCATTGTAGCACAATTGCATAGGCCTGACATCTGATGCGCTCCAGTGCACAGCGACTGACATTAACCATATCTGAAAGCACTGGGGGAGAAAAAAACCAAGACAAAAAGCAAAGTGTGAATGCATCGCTCTTAAAAGAAGGATGTAACCTTCTCATGAAACATTAAAAGGAAATCAGCTTTTATAGAAATGCAGGAACGGAGGTAGCAAAACAATTGTATTTGTTGTTATAATACACTTGGTTTCCATTGTACCTTTGTGATATTCCAAACTCAAATTAAATGTCAAACTACAGGAGCTCATTTAGACCATCAGATAAATAATTTTAAGGCGAAACTGCTTTTTCTGCAAAGTAGAGTAGAGCAGTTATAGAGCAAAAGTAATAAAATCGAAGCGCATCTTAGATGTACTATGCTGTGACCCCAATATAAAGGTCAACGATATATGGAATCGCATTACAGTGCATTAGACGAGAAGCATAAGAAGTATTACAAAAATAATGTGAGGTACGACTATAAACTGCACTCTTGATAAGTTGCGCTGCTGCCACTTTGTGACAGCCGCAAGCCTTTGTTGATTATTTAGCAAAGCGAGGCATGTCACAACCAGCTAGCACGTAACACAACGCACAACCAACTGGGTCAATCACTCACAACTTTTAGACGAGAACTTTACGCTAAAAGACATGCATTATGGACAGGAAGCCCCTGAAATCAAGGACGAGGAGGTATTTTTAAATCAATCACTACATCTCGTATCTCCATGGCCCCTCCCTGCACACGCTCCCCGGCTTCAAATGCTGACAAAAAGAGAATCCCATCTGACGTTTAGACATCCTATGCTGAGAACAGAGAGAGATCTGGGAATAAGTGTGATATATCCAATGAACAAACAAGCAAATAAACAATATAGAGTGAGTGACACTCACATCTAATATTTATGGAGAAGCGGGTTTATTAAGACTTTGTGAACAGAAAGAGTTGACAAGAGTTCTTCTATGAGGAGAGTTGGGTCTGACATTTAGGCAAACTGCAGTCATTCTGACAGCCAGAGTAAATTTGATCAAAATTTATCTGACAAAATGTTCGATACTGAAGGCAAAAACGAGATAATTATTGATTTTTTAATGATAATTAAATGATTTTAAATAAATATACTATATAATAAAATAAAAATAATTCCTCAAGATAATTACAGTGTTTGTGATAATAATGAGAAATGATTTTTGAACACCAAATCAGCATATTAGACTGATTTCTGAAGGATCATGTGACACTGTGACACTATATACACTATATTGCCAAAAGTATTGGGACACCCCTCCAAATCATTGAATTCAGGTGTTCCAATTGCTTCCAGCGCCACAGGTGTATAAAATCAAGCACCTAGGCATGCAGACTGCTTCTACAAACATTTGTGAAAGAATGGGTCGCTCTCAGGAGCTCAATGAATTCAAGCGTGGTACCGTGATAGGTTGCCACCTGTGCAAGAAGTCCATTCGTGAAATTTCCTCACTACTGAATATTCCACGGTCAACTGTTAGTGGTATTATAACAAAGTGGAAGCAATTGGGAACAACAGCAACTCAGCCACGAAGTGGTAGGCCACGTAAAATCACAGAGCGGGGTCAGCGCATGCTGAGGCGCACAGTGCGCAGAAGTCGCAAACTTTCTGCAGAGTCAATAGCCACAGACCTCCAAACTTCTTGTGGTCTTCAGATTAGCTCAAGAACAGAGTAGTGGAGACATGTTCTCTGGAGTGACGAATCACGCTTCTCTGTCTGGCTATCCGACGGACAAATCTGGGTTTGGCAGTTGCCAGGAGAACGGTACTTGCCTGACTGCATTTTGCAGTGTAAAGTTTGGTGGAGGGGGATTATGGTGTGGGGTTGTTTTTCAGGGGTTGGGCTTGGCCCCTTAGTTCCAGTGAAAGGAACTCTTAATGCTTCAGCATACCAAGACATTTTGGACAATTTCATGCTCCCAACTTTGTGGAAACAGTTTGGGGATGGCACCTTCCTGTTCCAACATGACTGCACCAGTGCACAAAGCAAGGTCCATAAAGACATGGATGAGCGAGTTTGGTGTGGAGGAACTTGACTGGCCTGCACAGAGTCCTGACCTCAACCCGATAGAACACCTTTGGGATGAATTAGAACAGAGACTGAGAGCGAGGCCTTCTCGTCCAACATCAGTGCCTGACCTCACAAATGCGCTTCTAGAAGAATGGTCAAAAATTCCCATAAACACACTCCTAAACCTTGTGGAAAGCCTTCCCAGAAGAGTTGACGCTGTTATAGCTGCAAAGGGTGGGCCAACTCCATATTAAACCCTACGGAATAAGAATGGGATGTCATTAAAGTTCATGTAAAGGCAGACGTCCCAAAACTTTTGGCAATATAGTGTATTTATATATATATATACTATGATTGATTCTATAATTAGAGATACATTTGGATTTTCAAAAAGTTAAGGAAAAAACTGTTCACTAACAGAAATTCTTTCCAGTATCTTATTGAAAACATATAACATTTTAATAATTCAGTGCTTACAAACTACAAACCCGATTCCAAAAAAGTTGGGACACTGTACAAATTGTGAATAAAAAAGGAATGCAATAATTTACAAATCTCATAAACTTATATTTTATTCACAATAGAATATAGATAACATATCAAATGTTGAAAGTGAGACATTTTGAAATGTCATGCCAAATACTGGCTCATTTTGGATTTCATGAGAGATACACATTCCAAAAAAGTTGGGACAGGTAGCAATAAGAGACCGGAAAAGTTAAATGTACATATAAGGAACAGCTGGAGGACCAATTTGCAACTTATTAGGTCAATTGGCAACATGATTGGGTATAAAAAGAGCCTCTCAGAGTGGCAGTGTCTCTCAGAAATCAAGATGGGCAGAGGATCACCAATTCCCCCAATGCTGCGGCGAAAAATAGTGGAGCAATATCAGAAAGGAGTTTCTCAGAGAAAAATTGCAAAGAGTTTGAAGTTATCATCATCTACAGTGCATAATATCATCCAAAGATTCAGAGAATCTGGAACAATCTCTGTGCGTAAGGGTCAAGGCCGGAAAACCATACTGGATGCCCGTGATCTTCGGGCCCTTAGACGGCACTGCATCACATACAGGAATGCTACTGTAATGGAAATCATGGGCTCAGGAATACTTCCAGAAAACTGTGAACACAATCCACCGTGCCATTCGCCGTTGCCGGCTAAAACTCTATAGGTCAAAAAAGAAGCCATATCTAAACATGATCCAGAAGCGCAGGCGTTTTCTCTGGGCCAAGGCTCATTTAAAATGGACTGTGGCAAAGTGGAAAACTGTTCTGTGGTCAGACGAATCAAAATTTGAAGTTCTTTTTGGAAAACTGGGACGCCATGTCATCCGGACTAAAGAGGACAAGGACAACCCAAGTTGTTATCAGCGCTCAGTTCAGAAGCCTGCATCTCTGATGGTATGGGGTTGCATGAGTGCGTGTGGCATGGGCAGCTTACACATCTGGAAAGGCACCATCAGTGCTGAAAGGTATATCCAAGTTCTAGAACAACATATGCTCCCATCCAAACGTCGTCTCTTTCAGGGAAGACCTTGCATTTTCCAACATGACAATGCCAGACCACATACTGGATCAATTACAACATCATGGCTGCGTAGAAGAAGGATCCGGGTACTGAAATGGCCAGCCTGCAGTCCAGATCTTTCACCCATAGAAAACATTTGGCGCATCATAAAGAGGAAGATGCAGTTGACAGTCGAGCAAATAGAAGCCTGTATTAGACAAGAATGGGACAACATTCCTATTCCTAAACTTGAGCAACTTGTCTCCTCAGTCCCCAGACGTTTGCAGACTGTTATAAAAAGAAGAGGGGATGCCACACAGTGGTAAACATGGCCTTGTCCCAACTTTTTTGAGATGTGTTGATGCCATGAAATTTAAAATCAACTTATTTTTCCCTTAAAATGATACATTTTCTCAGTTTAAACATTTGATATGTCATCTATGTTGTATTCTGAATAAAATATTGAAATTTGAAACTTCCACATCATTGCATTCTGTTTCATTGCACATCATTGCATTCAATTTTTTTGGAATCGGGTTTGTACTTACTTCCTTTTTTTTACTTTTAACAAAAAAGTAATTTCTTTATAGTATTGTTTGTCAACTCTGTTACAGACAAATTAGGCAGTGTGTAGAAATACCATTGGTAACAGAGTTTGACGATAACAGAAATGACCATTTTAAACTTTTTAGCCAAAAACTCCACTTGCATAAATGCTAAGAGCACATGACACTAATGAAATCATGATTAAAATCAGTGATAAATTCTGTTTTCCTTTTGATATTGTGGTAACAATTTTGACGTTTTACAAACTAACTGGTGTAAGAACTTTCTAGAATAAATTATTTTCTCTGAGAGAGCACACATACCTTTCAGTGCTTCAGATCTTATCAGTGAAGGAAAGTGACATCATTTCCTGTACCTTTGTGGGAGTTAATTCCATTAATTTAAAGGCAAACTATGGTAACAGAATTGACACAAGATTTATTGACACACATTTTTATAAGATAAAAGTTATTTTTAAACAATTTAATGTTGTAGAATCAGGGAAATTACTATTTAGGGCTTTTATAAATAAAATAAACGAAATACTACCAAAAAGAAAAGTAAAATAAAATATTTTGATTATACAATCATACATGATGGAAAAAAATACACAGACTAATTCAGACAACAAGAAATCATGATTTTCAGCTACATAAGACACTTTTTTACAGAAAATATTATATTGTTATGGCCTGTAACATCTTGTAATCCACGACAATGAGTAACAAATTATTAAAATAATTAAAAATATAACCATTTGAATGTACCTGCAATTATAGAATCACATATATATATATATATATACATAATGTGTTATGCATAATATATAATGTAAAACAGTATGTATACATAATGTTTAATTTTATACTTTCAACTGAATGGCACTATTTTCCAACAGTAAAAATATTAAAAACTTTGCTATATTTACAATGTTAACTATCATGGAAATACATCATCACAGTCCATGTAAAGGGTCCACGTATGTCACTCCGGCCAGTCGGCAGCAGGGGCTGATGGGTAATGTGAGGAGGAACGGAATGTATCATGGCCCCCGCTGCGGAGGCCTTTGTTATTGTCTCCCTCCTCTGATGTGCACTAACTTCAGAGGGACAAATTATCTTCCCTCATGTCTCATCGCTAATGGAGGCCAGGGTCGAGCAAGTAAAACACTGGGTTTTGTTGTCTTTGACGTCTTATTAATTTAGTAGCATTCAGAAAGGGGTGGAGGGGGGGATGGAGAAACAAGCCCCTCGGTGTACCTCGCTCCTCTGTGTGGAAAGGATGATCTGTTCAAACAAATCCAGAGAAACGTAGCCTGAGAAATGAAAACGAAGCGCTTGGTCCAGCACTGTTGAAAGCATAAATATCAGACACCGACGATGGGAGGAGTTCTTTCAAACCAAACTATTAAAGCTATTTGTTCAGCTGCGCTAACGGAGGAACTTCTCTGGAACAAAAGCTATTATTGTTCAACGCATTTTTCCTCCTCCTCTCCCTTTTTTCCAACAGGAAACAGACAGTGGCAAAGTTACAGTAGTTCAACATATGAGATCAGAGAGAAGGTTTTCGCAGCGAAACAGAACCAGATGTGGAAACAGTAACGGGACCCATGCAGAACTTAACGTCCGTTTTGTTTGCCTAAGAAATCTGAAGATAAAAGTCCCAGAGATTAATTGAAACCTCTTATGTTTGCCTATACATATATTTATTCGCAAGGGTCGGGAGGTTAAACGGACGGTTGTTTGTGCAGCAGAGGAATTACATGTATATCGGCAAACATCTACTTCTTCTCAGGGAAAATTAGGTTAACCCATCCGAAGCTTCACACTTGGACATTTCCACCCCTCTTCATCTGATATTAATTTAAAGCAAAAATAAGAAGGCAGATTCGCTCTGTTGAGAAAACACTTAAAATACTGAATCCTTTGCCAGTTTGGATATGACAGAGCTGTGCTGTTTTCTTTCAACACAAAGTTAGTCCTCTGTGATTACAAAAATACGTTTCAGTGAACGCCAACACAAATACAAGCTGTCTCTGAATGGTGAAATTTAGATAAGACTGTAAAATTTGTGTAATAGACTCCGTATTCTTCTAAACAACACATCTTGGGAATTCAGCATCACAGGGGAGGAGAGAAGTTCAGAGACACTTTTTTTTTTTGGAAGGAGGGACGAGAGAGTGAGTGAGCGAGAAAGAGAGAGAGAGAGACACACTCTTTTTACCTTATTGCCAGCTGCTTTCCTGGTGTCTTTGAGAGTTTGGCTTGCCCTACTTAAAGCCTCCTGCTGCTTGAGAATTTGATCTTGCAGCTGTTGAGATTGTTCTGTCTTTTCCTGTAATTTGGACTTGAGCGGGCTGACTTCTAAGCCCAGGCTATTAACTTTCTCCTTGCTGCAACTAAGAGAGAGAGAAAATAGGAGAGAAATTAAATGCCCTTAAAATCAACATGAAAATCTTTTTAAGTTTGCTACATGGGTAGAGGGGTAGTGAGGTTAATAAAAATGAAAAAAGTTAGATTAAGGTCACATAATGTCAAATCCTCTAACCCTACACTCTAAGTTTCACTGTTGCTTTGTGCTCATGCACTAGAAAAGGTTCTGTATAAAACCTTAAAGGGATCTTTCAGGCGCTTCAGAACCTTTTATGGGTTTCCATCATGGGATCATTTTATGGATTTAGTTTTAATTAATTTTTCATTTTAATTAAATATTATGAATTGAACATCTCATAAACATACTTTATCACAAGAAAAAAATTTAAACAACTTATTTAACATGAAAGTATTATGCAGTAATTTAAGACATTTCTCCTTATATAACCTTTGTAACACTTTCTATGAAGTCCATGATTATTATTACTTATAGCCCCATTTATATTCTATAAATGTATTTATAAATAATCATTAAGACTTATATTGCATTATAAGAACAGTTATAGCTACATTTATATAATTTTTATAATTTCTTATAAGTCATGCATTTACTTTTTCAATGAGCATGCTCATAATAGTATTAATTAGTCAGTCGTATGGTTCCATGAACGTACAGTGGGGAGAACAAGTATTTGATACACTGCCGATTTTGCAGGTTTGCCCACTTACAAAGCATGTAGAAGTCTGTAATTTTTATCATAGGTACTCTTCAACTGTGAGTGACGGAATCTAAAACAAAAATCCAGAAAATCACATTGTATGATTTTTAAGTAATTAATTCGCATTTTATTGCATGACATAAGTATTTGATACAATATTAATATTTGGTACAGAAACCTTTGCTTGCAATTACAGAGATCATACATTTCCTGTAGTTCTTGACCAGGTTTGCACACACTGCAGCAGGGATTTTGGCCCACTCCTCCATACAGACCTTCTCCATGACGGCGTAGTGTGTTACTAATGGTTTTCTTTGAGACTGTGGTCCCAGCTCTCTTCAGGTCATTGACCAGGTCCTGCCATGTAGTTCTGGGCTGATCCCTCACCTTCCTCATGATCATTAATGCCCCACAAGGTGAGATCTTGCATGGTGCCCCAGACCGAGGGAGATTGACCGTCATCTTGAACTTCTTCCATTTTCTAATAATTGCGCCAACAGTTGTTGCCTTCTCACCAAGCTGCTTGCCTATTGTCCTGTAGCCCATCCCAGCCTTGTGCAGGTCTACAGTTTTATCCCTGATGTCCTTACACAGCTCTCTGGCCTTGGCCATTGTGGAGAGGTTGTAGTCTGTTTGATTGAGTGTGTGGACAGGTGTCTTTTATACAGGTAACGAGTTCAAACAGGTGCAGTTAATACAGGTAATGAGTGGAGAACAGGAGGGCTTCTTAAAGAAAAACTAACAGGTCTGTGAGAGCCAGAATTCTCACTGGTTGGTAGGTGATCAAATACTTATGCCATGCAATAAAATGCAAATTAATTATTTAAAAATCATACAATGTGATTTTCTGGATTTTTGTTTTAGATTCCGTCTCTCACAGTTGAAGTGTACCTATGATAAAAATTACAGACCTCTACATGCTTTGTAAGTAGGAAAACCTGCAAAATCGGCAGTGTATCAAATACTTGTTCTCCCCACTGTATATTGTTATTAATGTGTTGTGTTGTGAACACAGTGTTGTGGTCTTACTTATAAATACTTATTGTGAGTAATAATACAGTTACTAACCTCTATAAATGCATCATTGATGGCTTTAAGTAAATTGAAAACATAGAATACAATAAAGCAAATGTTGCTTATGTGCTCATTATACATTTTAAATAGTTTATTTGTAAATGTAACTAATGAACAATAATTCCTGTAATAAAATAATTAAAGAAAAAAGAGAAATCATCCATACAAACAGTTGAAAATTATCTTTTTAATGTTACATACTAGCAAAATACTGCAAAATTATTTTTTAAAGTACAATTTCAAAACTGCTATAAGCAATACCATGCATATGGCTAAGGAGATATAGATTTTAACAAATCAAAATGACCATTAATGGAATCATACAACTGACTACTTATAAATCAGTGTATAATGGATTATGAGCATGCACATTGAAAAGGCAAATGCATGAATTATAAGTAATTATAAAAATAATATAAATGTAACTACACTGTAAAATCTAATTAGTTAGACTTACTTAAAAAAGCATGCAAACCGTGTCTTAAAAAAACAAGTAAAGTGAAATAGAAATAGTATGTTGTGTTTTGCAAGTCTGTGTGTGACTCAAACATGATCAATTGCAAGATATTGTCACAAATATAGAGGGATTATATCAACCCAATTAAAAGTTTCACAAGGTGTTTATGACAAATGTTAGCAATAAAATTATAAATGATCATTATAAGACATAAAGGGAAGTATTACATATGTTGCGTTTAAAAGGTGACCTAATTTCTGACTAAATCATTAACTATAGTTAATTATTCAGTCAGAAACTAGGTCAACTTTTAAAAGCAACCTATTTATTATTTATCTTCCTTTGAAACCAAATAACTGTCATTTTCTTGTTGCAAAAAAAACCTCTTCCCATCAATAGGAAGAGAATTACAATAATATGAATGTTCCAAGTGCCCAACCAAAGGGAACACTGATCACCATAATGGTGTGTGTTTTTTTGGGGGGTTTTTTGCTTGACAAAATGGCACTCAAACCAATCAATTAATCTTAACTTGGGTTTTCTGAGTAAACAAGAACCCAAGGGATTTCTATTTTAGACCACGACTCTTTTACAGTAAACAGCATGTCCACAAAGACTGTAAATAAAGATCATATATGCTGTGATGTTTAAATGGAAAACAGAGAATCAGAATTCAATAAGAGAGAGAAAATACATTCATATTGATCGGATAATACTTCACTGTAAATTACTCATTGTCCCCCCTGATATTTATCCATTCTGACAGCGATTAACTATTAAAGATCATCATTATTTATTAACTGGATCTGGCGATTGTGATTGCTTTCTGATCTTACATTAGTGATTAATATTAAAACAAAGACCCCACAGAGAAGTTGAATAGATAATGAGTGAAATATTAAATCTGATCAGGTGTGTTGAGGAACTTTAATGGTCGGTTGTATAGCGCGTGCTGAAATCCAGTGACTTTTGTTTTCTCAAGGGCAAAATGTTTGGCCACTCTAAATGAGTTATCCCATCATGCACCGGTGGAGGAAAAATCTGCAAAAAGTGCTTAAAGGAAAAACCCAAAGCCAATTATATTCATCATTAGTATGCTTCCTTAATGTTCTCATTTATTATTCAATGGAAGTCATAAAACGTTAAATTCACTATTTCACATCTCAGCTCTAAATGACATTCAAATGAAGCAAAAGTCCTTCATTTACTCTGCACAAACCCTCTGCGGACACAGGCAGCTCTTGGTATTGGCTGTGATAAGCTTTATAGGAAAATAAATGGCACTGCTAGGTTTTGGAGCGTGTGCTGCATGTTGGCACAACCCTGGGCGAATGTATAATTTGTATAACAACACACAGCAAGCTGAGCAATAAAGGGCCAGCATACCTTAATGGCTATTGAGCGACACAAACTGGACTTTTAAGGGATATACTAGGTTAATTTTTAGCTTAAAGGAATAATTCACCTAAAAATGATAAATCTGCAATCATGTTTGATCAGTTGTGTAATTTTATAATGAGTATTCTATAAACTTGTCCCTCAGTTTGTACACTGTGAACAAGGTTTTGTCATGTAACCTAAAAATGTCATTTGGTAACATCTAAATGAACTGGTTTCATTTGGACAAAAAAAAAAAAAAAAAGATTTCATATGACTGAATCTAACAAGAGTCAAACCAGACAGAAATAGCTGTTTAAAGGGACAGTTCACCCAAAAAATAAAAATTACCCCATGATTTACTCATCCTCAAGCCATCCTAGGTGTATATGACTTTCTTCTTTCAGACGAATACAATCGGAGTTATATGAAAAAATGTCCTGGCTAATCCAAACTTTATAATGGCAATGAATGGGAGCCCAAAATTTGAAGCCCAAAAAAGTGCATCCATCCATTATAAAAGTAATCCATACGGCTCCGGGGGGTTAATGAAGGCCCTCTGAAGCAAAGTGATGCATTTGTGTAAGAAAAATATCCATATTTAAAACTTTATAAAGTAAAATATCTAGCTTATGCCAGACCGCCTTCCGTATTCAATTTACGAAGAAAGTGTAATGCCTATTATACGTCGCGTCAGTTACGTTTTTTTTCGTAAGTTGAATACGGAAGGCGATCTGGCTGGAATCCCTTTTTGGGCTTCAAATTTTGGGCTCCCATTCATTGCCATTATAAAGCTTGGATTAGCCAGGACATTTTTTCATATATATCAGATATATATATTCGTCTGAAAGAAGAATGTCATATACACCTAGGATGGCTAGAGGGTGAGTAAACCATGGGGTAATTTTCATTTTTGGGTGAACTATCAACACGTTTTGACTTTTTACAGTGTTAAAACGAATGGAAAATGTATTTATAGTAATACTTTCCCAATTGAAACCAGTGGGATGAGTTTTTTTTACGAACTTAACCTTGGTGAAACATTTTTTAGTAACACTTTATTTTAAGGTGACGTAGTTACAGTACATGTCACTACATGTACTTACTATAGTAATAACAGTAAATTATGCATAATTAACTAACATAAGTAACTAACCCTAAACCAAAACCGAACCCTAACCTTAACTCTATAGTAAGTACATGTAGTTAATTAATATTACTCAGTACTTATTTGAGTAAGTACAATGTAACTACGTCTCCTTAAAATAAAGTCTAACCCATTTTTTTTTCTTATTTCAAGTGGTTGCATCTAAATTAACTAGTTTTATTAAGTCAAAAATATTATTTAATATGATTTCAAGTACTTGACTCCAATAGGGTACACCAAAAAAGTATTTTTTAAGAGTCAAAAAATTGTTCTTTAAGGTAACATGAAAGACATTTCATTTTTTACAATGTAATATAAACGTAAAATGTATTTATAGAAATACTTTTACAATGGGAGACAATGTTGGATTTAAAAGCAGAAATATTAAGCTCATTATTTATTTATTTTTATTTTACTTAAGTATTTTACATTAAAATCGCATTGGTCATCTTCCATTGTTTTTAGATGTGCTTTACAAATTAATCTCAGATTATATTGTAAAAATACTTATTTCATAAAGTACTTTAGACCAGTGCTAGAATTGTACTTATTTAGGGTTAGAAGCTCAGAATCAGAACTGTCATTTTTTTTAAGAGGAAGCATGTCATAAAATGTAATGAATATGGAAATGTAATGACAGGGAAAAAGTTTTGAGAAGCTCTATGACTCAGATTAAGGAAACCTCATTCTAGTTTACACATGCAGAACATGTTGACAAATAACCCATGAGTAAATTCCACATCACTGTCAGGTCTGTATCCGCACGGAGAAAACACAAAGGCAGAATGTTTTTTAAAGATAGCAGGTAGACTGGGAATTCTGAGGAAAGAGAGTTTACAGAGAAATTTCAGCTTTCAAACGCCTTCAACTCAGAGAACAGCTTCTTCCGATAGCTAAAGCCCCAAACCGTCTTTGACAACAATGAATGATTTTGAACACCTGGCTCTTTTAAGTTGGTGAGTGCTCGCTTGAGCTGACTTAAGAGTCTGCTCCAATGACAACCGCATCTGTGTTGAATGTGAGATTAAAGCTCCGCCGCTCACTCTGTCCATTAGAAACAACACTTGTGGGAACTTGTTCGAAAAAGTCGAACCATGTATTACTAATACATGGTTCAGGATTTGTATTTGCAACAAAAGCTGCCTTTCAAATCGCTGTCAAAAAACATACAGCCATCACTCTGTCACAACTGAGAGAGGGCAAAATGACCGCCGTTTCATTATGGTGAAGAGTGGCGAATGAATGTGATGGTTATCAAAGAGAAACCGGGTTTATAGTGTGTGTTTGTTTGTGCATCTTTAAAAGAACATAACATACAGTAAATACAGAATGACCTGAACACAGCTGGGTCATTCCTGGCAGGTAGTACCAATGTATGTAATTTGATCAAAGACTGTGGAATGATTCAGAGTAAGAAAAGTGAAAAGTGACGTGAAGGCCAAGTATGATAATCCATACTCGGAATTTGTCCTCTGCATTTAACCCATCCAAATTAGTGTATACACATTAGGAGCAGTGAGAAGTGGAATATTCGAAAATGAATATTCCAAAAGACTGGATGGATAGATGGATAGATGGATAGATAGATAGATAGATAGATAGATAGATAGATAGATAGATAGATAGATAGATAGATAGATAGATAGATAGATAGATAGATAGATAGATAGATAGATAGATAGATTTGTTCCAAACCCATAAGACTTTCGTTCATCACAAATGAAGATATTTTTAATGAAATCTGAGAGATTCCTGTCCATCTATTGACAGTCCACGCAACTATCACTTCAATATTCAGAAGAAAATGTTTAGTTTGAAACATTTCAATTAGATAAACAAAAATTCATCATTTTAAGTTAGAATAGAAAAACATGATATAATGAAACATGATACACTATAAACTGGCGAATTTGAATTCCCAATATAAAACAACCCCCCCAAAATGTTATTTTAATTTAATTGTTACACTGTGAAAACTAATATGATTTAATTTTTAAAGATGAGTTCAGTATTTTACCCAATATTAAGACATACAGTATAACGAGGACATAAAAATGTACTGCTTAGGAATGACCCAGTTTAGCTAAATATTATATTTCAAAGAGTTGTTGATCCACAAAATGATGAAATTTCAGCTTTTTAGGCTAACAGATCTTCCTCACATCTTTGTGTTTGAGCGGAGGGTGCATTAAAACTGTCATTTTGCCGTCATGTCACAGGCAAGAGGTTTTGTGCAAATGCTCCCACAACAGAGAGGAAGATCTGGCAGACAAAGCAGATGCGCGCGGTGACTGGAGCATTTATGGCCTCAGGAGGTTCCACGGCAGACAGAGGAGTTGCTCCGTGACTGCAAGGACTCCAGAGAACATTCTGAGGCATTGTGGGATGTGTGAGGGAGTTTTTAATGTTCACTCCAAACACACACAGACATAAATGCTGAATGGATCTAGTCAGCGCAGATGGCAGAGTATGCCGGGTTCACTAGCAGTGTGAGAATAGAGGACAGCTGAGGTAAGAAAAATCCCCTCACTGAGACGTACATGAGAGCCGACCTCCACGTTGTGAAAAAACAAGTCTTACTTTCCCTGTAAAAATATGTAAACATCACTAAAAGAAGATCAATTGACTTTATGTTAAATCAGTGATACCTGTTTTTATATCACAAATTAAGTTGATTTTTTTCCCTCACCCAATTAGGTATTTTTGTCTTGTTTAAAGGGATAGTTCACCCAAAAATGAAAATTATCCCATGATTTACTCACCCTCAAGTCATCCTAGGTGTATATGACATTCTTCTTTCAGACGAATACAATCAGAGTTATATTAAAAAAGTCCTGGCTCTTCCAAGCTTTATAATGGCAGTGACTTGTTGGTTCGTTTTTGAAGTCCATAAAAGTGCATCTATCCATCATATAACTGCTCCACGCGGCTCCGGGGGGTTAATAAAGGCCTTCTGAAGCGAAGTGGCGCGTTTGTGTAAGAAAAATATCCATATTTAAAACTTTACAGACTAAAATAACTAAATTCCAGCGGTCAGCGGTACGCAAGTCGATTTACGGCGAAAGAGTAACCCTTGACCCTTGAACCCTTGATGCATGCGTATTGACGAACGCAGAAGCGCAGAGATTAGAGCAAAACAAAACACCGGTCATGAATTAGAAGTCTAAAACGAGAATTTTTAAAGAGAAATGGCAGAGAATTTTGATATAAGAGAAGAGGGGCTTGAGTTTGTTGCCCAGCCCTATCTGCGAGAGGCGTCAAAGCTTGCGATGCTCCTATACATCGCGTCAGGGGTTACTCTTTAGCCATAAGTCGACTTGCGTACCGCTGACCACCGGAAGCTAGTTATTTTAGTCTGTAAAGTTTTAAATATGGATATTTTTCTTACACAAACACGCCACTTCGCTTCAGAAGGCCTTTATTAACCCCCCGGAGCCGTGTGGAGCAGTTATATGATGGCTAGATGCACTTTTATGGACTTCAAAAATGAACCAACAAGTCACTGCCATTATAAAGCTTGGAAGAGCCAGGACTTTTTTAATATAACTCCGATTGTATTCATCTGAAAGAAGAATGTCATATACACCTAGGATGACTTGAGGGTGAGTAAATCATGGGGTAATTTTCATTTTTGGGTGAACTATTCCTTTAACTAAATTTTGTTAGATTTATGCTTTTTAGATTACTTTTTTCTTTACTCGTTTTTTTCTTTACTTATTTTTAAATGTCTTGCATAATTTTGCTTTGTTTGTAAATGTATCTCAAAACAAAACAAAACAAAACAAAAATATAAATTTAAAACGATTAAAAGAAAAGTATTACATAAAATGAATAAGATATATTAAGAAATATTCTGCACTACTTTAATAATATAATATAATTAATAAAATATAATATAATATAATTAATATAATATAAATGAAAAATTAAAATTAGATATAAATACATTATATACACTAACATAACATAACATAACATACAAACCCGATTCCAAAAAAGTTGGGACACTGTACAAATTGTGAATAAAAACAGAATGCAATGATGTGGAAGTTTCAAATTTCAACATTTTATTCAGAATACAACATAGATGACATATCAAATGTTTAAACTGAGAAAATGTATAATTTTAAGGGAAAAATAAGTTGATTTTAAATTTCATGGCATCAACACATCTCAAAAAAGTTGGGACAAGGCCATGTTTACCACTGTGTGGCATCCCCTCTTCTTTTTATAACAGTCTGCAAACGTCTGGGGACTGAGGAGACAAGTTGCTCAAGTTTAGGAATAGGAATGTTGTCCCATTCTTGTCTAATACAGGCTTTAGCTGCTCAACTGTCTTAGGTCTTCTTTGTCGCATCTTCCTCTTTATGATGCGCCAAATGTTTTCTATGGGTGAAAGATCTGGACTGCAGGCTGGCCATTTCAGTACCCGGATCCTTCTTCTACGCAGCCATGATGTTGTAATTGATGCAGTATGTGGTCTGGCATTGTCATGTTGGAAAATGCAAGGTCTTCCCTGAAAGAGACGACGTCTGGATGGGAGCATATGTTGTTCTAGAACTTGGATATACCTTTCAGCATTGATGGTACCTTTCCAGATGTGTAAGCTGCCCATGCCACATGCACTCATGCAACCCCATACCATCAGAGATGCAGGCTTCTGAACTGAGCGCTGATGACAACTTGGGTTGTCCTTGTCCTCTTTAGTCCGGATGACATGGCGTCCCAGTTTTCCAAAAAGAACTTCAAATTTTGATTCGTCTGACCACAGAACAGTTTTCCACTTTGCCACAGTCCATTTTAAATGAGCCTTGGCCCAGAGAAAACGCCTGCGCTTCTGGATCATGTTTAGATATGGCTTCTTTTTTGACCTATAGAGTTTTAGCCGGCAACGGCGAATGGCACGGTGGATTGTGTTCACCGACAATGTTCTCTGGAAGTATTCCTGAGCCCATGTTGTGATTTCCATTACAGTAGCATTCCTGTATGTGATGCAGTGCCGTCTAAGGGCCCGAAGATCACGGCATCCAGTATGGTTTTCCGGCCTTGACCCTTACGCACAGAGATTGTTCCAGATTCTCTGAATCTTTGGATGATATTATGCACTGTAGATGATGATAACTTCAAACTCTTTGCAATTTTTCTCTGAGAAACTCCTTTCTGATATTGCTCCACTATTTTTCGCCGCAGCATTGGGGGAATTGGTGATCCTCTGCCCATCTTGACTTCTGAGAGACACTGCCACTCTGAGAGGCTCTTTTTATACCCAATCATGTTGCCAATTGACCTAATAAGTTGCAAATTGGTCCTCCAGCTGTTCCTTATATGTACATTTAACTTTTCCAGCCTCTTATTGCTACCTGTCCCAACTTTTTTGGAATGTGTAGCTCTCATGAAATCCAAAATGAGCCAATATTTGGCATGACATTTCAAAATGTCTCACTTTCAACATTTGATATGTTATCTATATTCTATTGTGAATAAAATATAAGTTTATGAGATTTGTAAATTATTGCATTCCTTTTTTATTCACAATTTGTACAGTGTCCCAACTTTTTTGGAATCGGGTTTGTATAACATATAACATAACAACATAACATAACATAAAACATATATATTAAATGAAAAACCCACCTTGTACCGATACCAATTTATGTAAAATTGTTTCCAAATTAAAACAATATTCCCAAGAATTTTTTTTATTTGAAACATTTGATTAGAGAAAAGGAGAAAAATAAAAATGTATTACTAATATTATTACTAATTAATATTTCTTCATTTTAAGTTAGAAGCTGGAAAACCTGGATATTACAAAATACTATAAAAAATTTGTTTTATTATTTGTTTTGTTGGAAACATTTTATTAGCTAAAAGAACAAAACTCTTCTTAATAAATTGCCTTTTCTAGTTAAAGACTATAAAAACATTAATATAATTAATATAATATTTAAGAGTACACATACAGCAAACACATGAGCTCACCAGCACAGCACATACAGTCTTTCAAGCTAAAACACTGCAAAGGCCCCTGAATCTTGTAATTTTACCAACAGGTCTCATGACTGGATGGATAAAAAGTGCTAATGTCACTTTCGAAACTGCTTCTTTTTTTCAGACTTGACTCTCTTACTTTCTGAATCTCTGAACTCTTGAGTAATAGAAACCATGGCGTAAAATTTAGTAGGGATGCTAGCAATGTCCCTACCAATGTCCAGCAACTACTGAATAGTCTCTATAGATAATAATTTTGATCAAACAATTAAAATATATTTTATTCAACCACAGAATTTTGGCCACATATGAAATGGTCATACCATTGAGATTACCTGAGAAGTCAAAGTAAATCCGTTAGAAAAAAAGCATGTGCTCTTTAAAGGACTTTTGTGCACTTTTTTCCAGTTGAATGTATGTTGTTTGGATATTGGATATTTTATCATAAGGTATAGAAAACTAAATTGTATGCTGTTGGTTGCATAATCAAGATTATGTTATGAGTTATGAGTGAGTTCCTACTTATATCTATACATTTTATTCTATATGTTTCTGTGACAAAGATGAGGTGTTTGACACTGCTTTCTTCATGGACTCCTCTGCTCTCAACTCATTCTCTCTAGTTGTGCTCTGAAGCTCTGCGCTCTGAGTTTGTTTTCTGTGTGTATTATTTGTGTAGGGGAAGGT
This sequence comes from Coreius guichenoti, assembly GCA_039654105.1. Taxonomy (NCBI): domain Eukaryota; kingdom Metazoa; phylum Chordata; class Actinopteri; order Cypriniformes; family Gobionidae; genus Coreius; species Coreius guichenoti. Next base: position 21,676,331 of record CM077189.1, read on the forward strand.
CGCAGTGCATTGTGCAAAGTTGAGAGTGCCAGTGAATAGGTGTCAGAAAGAGTTGCAGTAAAAAGAGTGTGGGAGTGTTGCCGGGGAGAATAGAAGGGAAGGTGTGGAGAAACAAACCTTAGCGGTTAAATGTTTTGTTCACATTGAGCTGATGGTTTGGACTTAGAGGTGTGCCTGTAATCATCCACTGTCCACTTGCAGTGAGCTGTCTAGGCCAGCGAAAGTTCCTGAATGCAGAATCTCTCCCTCTGCCTTCCAGTATCATCTTCTGCAAAATAAATAAATATATATAAATTATATACAAAGAATACAAAGAAAGTAATACTTTTATTCATTAAGTACAAATTAAATTGATAAAAAGACAGAGACAAAGATTTCATTTGAATGTTTATTTATTAATTTTTGTTTCCACAAAAATATTTGGCACCACAACTTTTCAACATTTTGAGCACCAAATCAGCATGTTAGAATGATTTCTGAAGGATCATGTGACACTGAAGTAGACTGAACTAATGATGCTAAAAATGTGTTTCCATCACAGAATCAAATTAATTATAAAAAATAACAAATGTATATTAAAACAGAAAAACAGTTAGTGTAAATTATAATAATATTTTCCAATAATACTGCTTTTACTGTATCAAATTAATGCAGCCTTGGCGAGCATAACTCGATCAGGCATAACATTATATTATATAATATTGTGTTGGTCCCCCTTTTGCTGCCAAAACAGCCCTGATCCGTCGAGGCATGGACTCCACTAGACCCCTGAAGGTGTGCTGTGGTATCTGGCACCAAGATGTTAGCAGCAGATCCTTTAAGTCCTGTAAGTTGCGAGGTGGGGCCTCCATGGATCTGACTTGTTTGTTTAGCACATCCCACAGATGCTCGATTGGATTGCGATCTGGGGAATTTGGAGGCCAAGTCAACACCTCAAACTCGTTGTTGTGCTCCTCAAACCATTCCTGAACCATTTTTGCTTTGTGGCATGGCACATTATCCTGCTGAAAGAGGCCACAGCCACCAGGGAATACTGTTTCCATGAAAGGGTGCACATGGTCTGCAACAATGCTTCAGTAGGTGGTACGTGTCAAAGTAACATCCACATGGATGGCAGGACCCAAGGTTTCCCAGCAGAACATTGCCCAAAGCATCACACTGCCTCTGCCGGCTTGCCTTCTTCCCATATTGCATACTGGTGCCATGTGTTCCCCAGGTAAGCGACGCACACGCACCCGGCCATCCACGTGATGTAAAACGTGATTCATCAGACCAGGTCACCTTCTTCCATTGCTCCGTGGTCCAGTTCTGATGCTCACGTGCCCACTGTTCCCGCTTTCGACGGTGGACATGGGTCAGCATGGGCACCTTGACTGGTCTGCGGCTATGCAGCCCCATACGCAACAAACTGTGATGCGCTGTGTATTCTGACACCTTTCTATCAGAACCAGCATTAACTTCTTGAGCAATATGAGCTACAGTAGCTCGTCTGTTTGATCGGACCACATGGGCCAGCCTTGCTCTCCACGTGCATCATTGAGCCTTGGCCGCCCATGACCCTGTTGCCGGTTCATTTCCTTGGACCACTTTTGATAGATACTGACCACTGCAGACCGTGTACACCCCACAAGAGCTGCAGTTTTGGAGATGCTCTGACCCAGTCGTCTAGCCATCACAATTTGGCCCTTGTCAAACTCGCTCAAATCCTTACGCTTGCCCATTTTTCCTGCTTCTAACACATCAACTTTGAGGACAAAATGTTCACTTGCTGCCTAATATATCCCACCCACTAACAGGTGCTGTGATGAAGAGATAATCAGTGTTATTCACTTCATCTGTCATAATGTTATGCCTGATCGGTGTGTATATATATATGTGTGTGTGTGTGTGTGTGTGTGTGTGTGTGTGTGTGTGTGTGTGTGTGTGTGTGTGTGTGTGTGTGTGTGTGTGTGTGTGTGTGAATAGTTCAATATAGATGCACTTTTCAAGAAAAGTCTGTTAAAATTGTCTTATGGAAAGAACAGTAAATGTCATGCTTTTTCTGACTCAATGGGGGAAATTAATAACCATTTAGGATCCTACTCCTGCATAAGGCATGGCTGCGAGAGCTCTAGTCTTCAGACCGACAAATCAGATGATGAAAACTTCATTTTATAATTTCTGAGGTCTCAATTGACCCCCGCTGAACGGAAGCGCTCCAAATAGAATATCAAATTGCTAAATGTGAAATGAGGGCTTAAACCTAAATATTATTTCAGAGGGCTTTGGCTAGAGAATAGGACCTATCTGGAAAGGACATAATAAGCTAATTATTTTGCCAATCAAAGTCTCCCAGGAGATTTTTGCTGGGCCTGTATGTCCCATTCAGTCCGGTATTGAATCTCCTGACTGCGAAACCCGCCCGCACTAATCCCTGATTGGCCAAAGCTCTTCCTACACTCCAGATTTTAACGAGATAGAAAAGGGACAATGTGCTAGTTATACTTTGTTCAAAACCATCTGGACTTTATGAAATAAAATGATTTACCAAGGACATTTTCAACAGCAAAAGGAGGTTTAAAGTGACAGAAAAAGGTGCATAATTTTGAAACTCTAACAGAGATTAAAAACTTGAAAAGAGACTTTCAGAGGAACAACCTTTGCACTGTTTATTGTCCACATGGTCTCTCCGTTGTACAGCATAAGGACACAATTCACAGATTCAATGTAGAGGTAAATACAATTCATCTTTGACACCTATCATTAACAATAGATAACCTTCCTGCATCGCGACAGCATAAAGCTTCAGCCTTCGAAATAATTAAACCATTGACGATTTCATGTTGTTTCTCTCCACGGCCCTTTGAGTAAACACTAAGGCAACAATGGCAGCTTCTATAAAGCCCATCATGCACCTGGGCTTACAGAGGTCAAGAGGTCGTCCAAGTCAAAATTTCATGTTGCATCCATGTAGAAGGGGAAAGCCTGCTAAAGACACATACAAAGTTTCTGCAAGATGACCAACAAATAAGCCCAATATGAAAAAGTATCTCTCAAGAATTCCCCCAGAATTCCCAGAAAAGTTTCATTGTGGTGAGTGGAGAGCAATCAATCTTTCCTCACACTAGCTCAGGTGAGCCATACATATGCATTATGAAGTGGACTCCATGGACACACTCTGAGTTATTGTGTGTGTGCGATGGAGAAGAGACAGGAAAAAAGTTGCTTCATTCACAACATGCATTCAGTTTACATTTCTTTGTTGAGTTATAAAAGGTTCCGATGCACATCTGATGCAACATGTTCCATGTTTTTTCCATATGTGTGGGTCTGTCTATCAATAGACACAATTCAATTGATCACATTGGCGATCCACTATCTCCATACGTGCGGGAGGATAAAATGATTATTCAAGGCACATCTATAGAGTCTATAAATGACAAACATAACGCTTTTCCCAGAAACCACATCCAATGGTGTTAGAACAGGGGGGAAAAGCTTTTTAGCTTTCAGCACAAACACTAGGTATCACTTGAATATATAATATAATCTGAGCTGACACTGGAACCAAAGCCTCGGTTATTAAGCCCTATATCTAGCTTTTCCCGAACCAGGCCTTCTCCGGACAAACGCTCACAATCAATTTCTATCCAATTGCTTAAGTCACCACAGCAGCGTAAAACATCCCTCGCCACTCCCGTTTTCACCCGAGAACCCAACACAGGGGTCGTAAAAGTGCAGTTAGCCAAATGTTCTCGGGATAATAATATACCCAATTCAATATCGTATGCTAACGTCCTAAATGAGAGTGCGGTGGGGATATTTCTTGCTGAGGCACGGTGAAAAATTATCCTTAAACTGGAGAACAATGCAAACAGATTAAATGCATAGGATAGGCATATCCTCCCCATGTACAAAGTGACATTACGCTATTTTCTTGCCATGTAGAAAATGGCTAAATGGAAATGTATCATCCCACTGTCTATTTTAACAAGGATAGCTGGATGTGTGTAATTTTCTGAATTTTCCCAAAATTAGCATGCAGTGGCAGCTATAAATAAGATATTTGTATGTAAATTCCCCCAAAAAGTTGCTTGGCTTGGTGGTAAAACAATGTTGTTTGGACGTCGACAAATAGAGATGGACTAATTTTACAATTTCTGGCCGATAAGCTGATAAATTACCAATATTAAAAATCTATACTATTTAGTCTAAATAAATTCAAATTAAAACACTCAAAATCGACCATTTTAAATACTACAAGTGATTTTTAACTCTTTCCCTGCCAGCGTTGTTGTATGAACATGCAATATATCAAAAGAAAGAACAGACCCTCTGCTTTAAAAAAAAAAATAAACTGTTTTATTCTAGCTTTATGCATTCTTTTTTTATCAACACTTGAATGTGGGTAAGTTTCATCAAAAAAGCAACACTGAGCAAAAAGATGAGAAAATCACGTTTTTGTAAAAGACTACATCCATACTGGATTCAGAAAGATGATCAAAAAATAGATGGAGTAGATCAAGTCCATCAAAACCCCTAATGCTTCCACAGTCCTATAGCTCGTCCTGGGTCGACATTTTATTCAGTTACATTAGGCAGTTTTGATTTATATGCTGTTTAATGTTGATGATCATGTTATTTTACACATGCATATGATTACATATGATACTGGTTGTTTCTGCATCATCTTCGCATGTGTTTTGATCAGGAGATTCAGTACTCTTTCAGAAGATGTGTCATAGCGCCCCCTACCGTATAACAGTGAAAACACGGGAAGCCGGAAAATTCTAACAATGACGGGGATAGAGTTAAGCATAAAGTTAAGCATGAATGTTAATCTGGCAACGTTTGATGTTGTTTGTTGTGTGTGTCCTGGCAGTTGCAAATGCTCGGTGAATGACACTAAAAGGTTATTGCTCTATCGTGTTTGAAAATAGCGTACCATCAACACTAAACCAATACCAATAGCATTAAGAAAAGTAAATATGACATAAAAACACATTTGTTGAAGCATCCATGCCATTTTAGTTTGCTTCTACAAGTCTTTGTGCTCTTTTATTGTAACTCATGTTTCACGAGACTCATACAGCGCTCTGCATCATAAATGCAATGCTGTACCAGGTGAGCTACCGAGCAAGTTTACTACATCAGAAAAACCATACATATGGAGCTGGTTATGTGATGCAAACATCAAAGTGTATATATTTACAAATTATGCACTATGGCGAGGATGGGCAACGTCTGTCGAGTGCCGCTGACCTGCAGAGTTAAGCTCCAACCCTAATCAAACACATCTGAACAAGCTAATCAAGGACACACTAGACGATTTTCAAATCTTAACGATTCTCAAATCTTAATCATTTTAAAACTGTGGGAGACCACAGACATAAGGGCAGTTTCAACTGATTTTTCGAAGGAATCAGTTTCAACTGAATGCACACACTAGAAGATTCGTCCAGACCGCAAGACCACACACCTGTCGATTGTAGTAACATTTATACAGTGAGACGATATCTCACGGAAACTCAACCGTGAGCTGAGAAAAAAACTAATGGAGGACGATGAACGTCGTCAGCTGGTTCTCCTGGTGTGAGTTTTGTTAAACAAAGGAGAAAAAAAGAATATGGGTGATCTTCTTTCTCAATACTCCACTTTCGTAGCATGTTTGTGGCTGCCATGTTTCAGCTATAGAAGCTTACTCGCTCTCATTGGCTATTTCAGGTATATCACACGATCGGAAAGCAGTGAAATAATCGTAATGACACCACACAATTGAGGATTTTTTCGACAAAAATTTGTTTGCGACAAGCCTCGAATCGGGCCATGCCCCCCGATCGCTTGGGGGTGCAAATCGGGCTTAAAATCTTCAAATATGTGGCCAGCCTAAGGCTACAGGCAGGTAAACTCTGCAGGACACTGGCCCTCCAGGACTGAAGTTGCCCATCCCTTCGCTATAGTAAAAGCATTTTAAGGACATAAGATAGTATTACGCAACAAACCTCATGAAAATAAGTCTTCAATAATCAATAATCTGCCCCGTAATCATAATTTGTGTAAAATTTGTGTTTTACTGCCTCTAGTGTTCATTTCAGCAGGAAACTGTAATTAATTGTCTGTATATAGGTACATTTTTGTAAAAACTGAGCATAGGTTGGAAAAAACACTATGGAGACACTATGGGGAAAGAAGTCATACACACACACACATATATACACCGGAAGTCAAAATTATACCTCAGGAACCCTCTTGCAACACACAAAACCACTCTCTCAAGCTGGGTGATTTAGTATCAGCAAGTGACATTCTCAACGGGTACTGGAGCACAAACACCACCATATGGAGCCTCCACACCTCTCATTACGAGAGCGTGACGGGGAGAAATTATTGCCGGGACCAGATTTCATCAAACATACTAAACTGGTGCCAAGGCCAAACATCAGATAATGAAGACGCAGCTCAAATGGGACGGCGCCACAGACAATTAATTAAGTAATTAGGCTAATGACTTCTTTACTCAAGTCCTTTTCCTTTGGCTGTAGATATGAATTAATTAGCACGGGTAATTAAATTAAGCAGGTTGTAATTTCACAGCTGCTCATGTCGGCCTCCTCCCCTCTCTGCTCTGGGGCTAATCAGCGCTAGCTCCAGGTGGGAAAAACCACTCTGTTTCATCTCTGATGTCTTCTTCAGTGAAGCCCTGGCATGCCACCAAAAACCCCACTCATATGCAAATGAGCATGCGTGTGCGCTTTACACGTGTGCGCGGGGAGCACATTGACATTTGGAGATGAGAGGCTTCCTCAAAGGCCTCTCTTGCCTTGAAAGTACAACCTCCATATGCAACTACAGAAAATGAGCAAGTAAAATAAATCACACATTACTGAATGATGTCAATAAGGGGCTTGATACAAGCACGGCATCGACGAGCCTATTATAATGAACTAGAGCTGCTCTCATTCCTGGCCTATACTACCGACGCCGGCAAAATCATTACATGTAACAACAGCCACTGATCAAAGGCCCCGAGCGCGGGGAGGAGAGGCATTTGCCTCCTTTAGAGAAGGCATGGGATGAGTCTACCGCCTGTGTGTCTACAAGAGCTGCTCCATTAAAACAGTTTTGGCTCCCTTTCATTCAAGTCTGGCTACTTAGAGCACATGGACGTGGAACAAAACACAGACGTCTGACAGCTGAATGATAACAAAATTATATAGGTGTGCATACATTGGGATCCGAAAGTCTGAATCAAAAAAAAAATTTTTTTATATATTTTTTTATTTAATGTTATTAATATTTACTAATTATTAATTGTTGTTTTTTTCATCCAATTAATCAAAGAATCAATCGACAGATTGATCAATTATCAAAATAATTGTTGCAGCTCCAGATTTCAGTTTTAAATTAAGTCCCAATTATTTTTAGGTCATACTGTATTAATATGGCACACGTGTAATGTAATTAACCCTGCTGAGAGAAAAAAATAGCCTAGACTGATTTGCTGGTCTTACCTGGTTTAAGATGGTCTACCAGCTTGGCCAAGCTGGTGTTTAGCTAGACGGCCAGCTGATTTCCCATCCTGACCAGCTGAAAAGTGCCCAAAACCTCTCCAAAACCAGCCAACAGAGCAGCCTGACCAGGCTGCGAGACCAGCTCATCCTGGTTTAACATTTTATTTTCAGCAGCGAATACATTATTAAAGTAAGACTAACAGTTTGGACTGTGCATTTTGTGCAACTTTAAACATGTTTACTAGTGTGTCACAAACAATATAAAACACTAAAGCAGTAGCTGCAACTCTACAAAATCTTTAAATGTTCACATCAACCCTGGGTGGAAATTTCAAATATATGCTATAACTGTAGAGGATGGGAAGAGCAAGAGAGAGAGAGAAAAAAAAAATAATACTGAAAGATTATAGCGGCTGGATGGGAAACAGAAGCATATTACCCATGCAACAACCATTCACTATGATCTGTACACCATCTGTGATTTATTTATCTAGGAATGGGCGGCTCGGTATCACATACAATGTTCACAGACACATGAATTGTGATGCATGAAATTTAAGGGCTGATGATTCTTCCGATTCTCTTTCCTGTTGCCTCCCCATGAGAATGAATGCACATCTGGACTTATGGCCACAGCTCGGTGCTTCCAACTACAAACACACACACTGGGATCTGACTTTCCGGTCTGTTCTGACTGAACAGTCAGAACTCATGCAAAGGGTGTTCAAACACACCTCTCTGCCATCACCTCCATCCCAGCATGCACTAGGGCCCGGTAGGGTCCTGAGTGCAGGAACAATTGGGCTAAATGTGGTGAAAATGAGCAGGATGAGTGCAGTGGGGCAAAGGGAGGGGGGTCTGTCTCTTGGCGGTGATACAGATTGTAAATCTAAGTTAAAAAGAAAGAGTATTTTTCATCACTTTTGCAGATGGAGATGGATCTTTCATGTAGTCGCATATGATGGGGAACCAATGGCCAAAAGGGAAGGGCCAAAAAAACACACCTTTGAATTTGGACAGAATCTGGACAGAGGACTGAATGCAGACCTTGAGTGATCATTAAAAAAAAACAATTAAAAAAAAACATTGTAAACAATTTCTTCTTCTACCATATCATGACGTGAAATAATCAAAACAGCACCAACACACTAAGGTCATACTCACACAGCAGAAGAATACAGTGTCAGCCCTGTTTTAGAGTACTAAATATCTAAGAGGTTTAAGAATCAATATTGGTTCATCAAAATGAAGATTGATTAAATCAATATGATCAACTCAGCCCTACTAAATATGGTTACATTCACACACAGCATCACAAAACTTTATACAAGTCTTGTGAATGATTCTTGAAGCAATATGAGATTTTTTAGTAATGCTATTAAAAATGTTTAGTCTGCTTGTCAATGTTGTCCATTTATTTTATTTATTTATTCATACATTTTTTAATTAATAGATTTTTTTTTAATTTATGTCCATTTATACTTAGTTTTATTTTGCTTATGTATGGGTATTTTTCCTCTGGAGATGCTCTTTAAAGTTTTTCTGAAGGTGTTTACAGCTTCATTTCTGTTTCCTTACACTCTTTCTGACTGTACACTCTTGTGTCTTGAATAAAAACAATAAATTAATTTGTAATAGGTCATTTATGATACTTCAATCTGGAATGATACATTTTTAATGGTAATGACAAATTTCAATAATTTATTCGGTAACACTTTAATTTAAGGTTAAACTCTCGCTATTAACTTGTTGCGTATTAGCATGCATATTACTAGGATATTGGCTGTTTATTAGTACTTATAAAGCACATATTAATGCCTTATTCTGCATAACCTTATTCTACATCCCTTAATCCTACCCAATACCTAAACTTAAACGCTACAAAAACTACCTTACTAACTATTAATAAGCAGTAAATTAGTTTATTGAGGCAAAAGTTGTAGTTAATAGTGAATATGTGTTCTTCATAATAAAGTGTTACCATTTATTCATATTATATTAATTTTCATTTTCAAGTGTTGAGGTAACACTTCTATAATTATTATTATTAGAATAATATTATAATAAAAATTAGTAGTGTGATTATGTGGGAGATGTCCCTGCGCATGAATAAAGTGAGCCAGTGATAAGATTTCATTCTTCTTAAAGGGTTAGTTCACCCAAAAATGAAAATTCTGTCATTAATTACTCACCCTCATGCCGTTCCAAACCCGTAGGACCTTTGTTTAATTAAGATATTTTTGATGAAATCTAAGAGGTTTCTGAACCATCTATAGGTAGCAACATCATTGCAACTTTCAAGGCTCAGAAAGGTAGTAAAGATTTTGTTAAAACAGTCTATGTGAAAACAATGGTTCAGACTTAATGTTATGAAGCGACGAGAATAACAATTGTGCGCAAAAAACAAACAAAAATAACAACTTTATTCAACAATTTCTTCTCTGTGCCAGTACGCTGTTGACGTAGTAAACACAGTACAGCACTTCCAGGTTCTACGTCAGAACACCAACTCACCATTGGCTGACGCTGTTCACATGAGCACCTCAACGCATGCGTGTGATGCTGACGCAGGAGCTAGCCAAAAATGAGGCGGCGTTCTGACGATGAACCTGGAAGCGCTGCACTGTGTTTACTACGTGAATAGCGTAGGAGAATGACGTTGAAGAGAAGAGATTGTTGAATAAAGTCGTTATTTTTGTTTTTGCTTTTTGCGCACAAAAAGTATTCTACATCTATATGATGTCTTTACTATCTTTCTGAGCCTTGAAAGTTGCAATGACGTTGCTGCCTATGGATGGTTCGGGAACTTCTCTTCTTCTTAAGATATCAAAAAAATCTTAATTTGTGTTCCGAAGATGAACGAAGGTTTTACGGGTTTGGAACGACATGAGGGTGAGTAATTAATGGCAGAATTAAAATTTTTGGGTGAACTGTGTGAACAAAAAACTAGATATTTGGAGCCATAAGACAAGGCCCTGACACAATACATGTAATATTTATGATTTTTTTTCCCCCTTTCATTTGCATCACACTTTCTCTCTCTCTACACAGCCTTGACTAAAATGTTGTTAATCAAGGTTCCGTTTCAAATGACAAAATGTGAGAAGCATGGGGTGGGGGAGGAAGTTTTCCTGATATGGTAATTTGAAGCAGATATATCATTTTGTTAATAAAATGCTGAGGCCTGTGATTAACTGGCGCTCACTAGAGATAGCATGCTGATTAATTTCACCCTCTTCAGCCAATGCCAAGGTCCTTACACTTTCCCTCGTTGTGCTAAGGGTGAAAATTAAATCAGTTCCTCTTCTAAATTTTTCAATAACCTTGTGCCATTTTTCCCCCATGTGACATGTGTTCCCAAAGAACCGAAAGCCTTCTTAAGCTCTCGGAAAAAAGAAAACAAAAGCTACATAAAATGCTTTTCGTGGCCCATTATGGTTAGTACACTTGTTTTTAAGGTTGAGTACAGAGCAGGGAATTTCATTTAAACATATTTTCCAACTGTCTTGACAGAAATAAAACCTTCTAAACAAAGAATCAAAGCCTGTTTTCCACAGCCTTAAACCTGCAATGATGAACACAGGTAATTGGGCCTTTCAGTGTGGTATCTCCCTAGGTATACCTTTGTCAATAAACACGCCAGTTATACCATTGCAGCGAATAATAAAGATATAAATAAAGCTCAAACAAACCGCCCGCATTAAACACATAGAAAAAGGAACACATAGAACACATATCAACATCGCTGAATTTTTGAGGATGAGTCTAGATATGTATATGCAACACAACGAGCAAAAGAACTGGGATGATTCCCTGGTGGAACATAAGCAGTCGTCTGTGCTGGCAGAGTGAGATACACACACGTTTGCTCACACAAACACCATTTACTCTTCAACTGCCATGCTAAATTCCATATATTCAGGTTCTAATCAGCAAACATGTTATCGCCCCTGGATTCCAGGCTCAGAAAATTGAATTTTTGCATGCACTTTTATCTAGAAAAATGACGGCAATAATGAGAAATGGGAAATAATAAGCAGAATACAATAAGCAAACGGCAGATCATTAAGGTGGCATTTGCTTGTTGATGCAAGCGGGGAATAATCAAGATCGTGCCTTAATGACATTATAGTGTCATAAGAATCCCAGAATGATCAAATTACAGGATTTAGTTAATGAAAAATGGTCAGACCAACACGAGTCTCCTTTCATTGCAGGAACACTGTGGTGCATGTTCCCAAACCCAACCGGAAAAGTCAACGGGATATTAGAGGCCTGAAAGCTACACGTCCTTATGCAAAACCTTCATCGCCCTTATTGCCGGACAACGTTGTAAAGCCATCATCCTGTTTATAGAGGTTTAATTGAAGGCAGCATAAAACGATAAACTAAGAAACATGCATGGTTGACTTCTCCAATTCAAGCCATAAATCATTGTGATGTTCAGACAAGTCAGCCAGACACAAATTCAGATGATAGATGACCCATTTAACTTTGATTTTTGAGAGCAATGAGCTCTCCTGCAATAGCTCACACTGAGTAATGCCGCAGATGCGCGGGCAGGAGGCGATGAGAAATCCCTCTTCCTCCGTGCCGCGGATGCTTTGGAATAATCGCACAAATGACCATTATTAAAATGCTGTGGTCCTGCTCCGGCACACCGCTGGTGAGAGAGTGAGAGAGAGAGCGAGAGAGAGAGAGGATTTGCATTAGCAGCCTGTAATGTTCTGATGATTTGTGATATAAAACAGTCATCAGCAAACTAATTTATCAGCCCCTGTATCTATAATGATACATGCATATACGCAGCTATAAATATTAGTATAGCAGTACAGACAGGCAAAGGGACATAAATCAGAGTAGCATGTGGCTATACGAGGAACCGTGATGCTCGCGATTTACTATAAAAACAACCTTGAACGGTAGAAAACAGAGCAAAAAAAAAGAATCATATCCCATTCAGCCAGCACACAATTACAGAAATTAGATGCCGCCGGTAAGTTTAAAAGTCATTACTATTTCATATCTCCTCTGGATGTGCTTTTAAATGAGTGAGTGTCCTGTGCCTATTGAAGCAGGTCAATTATTCATTCTAGACATGCAAAAGCAGTTAGTAAAGTAGATAAAACTGTCAGTGTGCCACCGAATGGAGGAAATTCCAGCTGGTGGCTCCCTCTGCCCATGTGCACTGCTGTGTGTGCGTGTGTGTGAGAGAGAGAGAGAGAGAGAGAGAGAGAGAGAGAGAGAGAGAGAGAGAGAGAGAGAGAGAGCAATTCACTGAGCAGGTATTCTAATATAAGGCCAGAGGATGGAGAAAAAGGGGAAGAGAAGGATTGAGAGAGAGAGAGAGAGAGAGAGAGAGAGAGGGAAGGAGAGAAAAGCTGCTCTCCCTGGGGGACCTGTTTAGCCACACGCCGTAATGCCAGACTTTCAGTCTTGTTAGTAAGCAGTCTGCCAGGATATGAGGCAGGAGAGCTTCAAGAACAGTAAACATTAAATTGAATTCATTAACAAAGGCCACCATTTGCTGCTGGATGAAAGGTCCCAATGCCCAGCTCAAGCACACCCCACCTCCACCCCCTCCCCATCCTCCTAAACCCTCTATGTGTCACCTGTTTTATTCATCAGTCTTTTGTTTGTGTACACAGCTTTGTTTGCCGGCCGGTGGAGAGCTGGTTGGTTAATTTGGCTTCCGTTGATGAAGGTTTTCCAGGTCTTTGTGGGGGCTGCCGCCTGGCACATGTCTAATTGTCTGCAGACAACTGCTCTGTTCCCAAACCTACAGAGTTGCCTTCTGAGGCAGCATTCTAACTGAAATGGAACCGCACAAGTGGCTGATTTGAAATGCCCTACATAGTCAGCAGCACGCAGACACAACATAATAGCAGGGAAAACTCATGGAACACTTGACTTGCAATTGATATATGTTGTGTCCCGCATGACACACTATCACATATACTATGCACTATGTACCCCACTGTGTAGTGTATAAATTTTATAAAGGTTATTTTGCTATCAATCATGTCTTGAACATTCCACGTTTCAATTAATTAAGTGCATTATATACACACACACATATACATTAGTCTATATATATATATATATATATATATATATGTTTCTACATTTTTTACAGCTATTTTTGCGGGCGGGGGGGGGGGAGTTATCTAGAGGCAAAAATGTCTTTAAACAGTTCACCCAAATTATAAATACAGGACACATGACTTGGGGGGGGGGGGGTCTTTTATAATTGTCAGGGGGGCTTGCGGTTGAAATCTTGTTCCCTTTGATTGAAATCGCGTTCGCGTTCCATGGGTCAGATCATATATATATAATTATATATATTGGGCTTGACAATAACTTATTTGCTCACCAGCCACTGTGGCTAATGGTTTTCCAAAGTTACTAGCCACTCAGCATTTTCACTGGCCGCAATTTTGACATCGATACCATGGGAAAAAACTGCCATATATATATATATATAAAAATAATATTATCTCATAATTTGGCAGCAGATATATTAGGCTGCTGTCACTTTAAGACCTGACGCACAGATCCATTATATTGTTACACATGCGTTTTCTTTCTCAACTTTACATTCACTTAAGACATAACTGTCACGGGCTGATTGTATAAACATACACGAAGATGAAGATGAAGGTAACTTGGTAATATTTAATAAATCCACACGATGATCAACACGAACAGAGCAACATACAACACATCCATATACGACAACACCGGACCATGAACTGAAAACAGAACTAAGCATATATACAGGTGATAATGATGAGTGTACAGCTGAACATAATTAGTGTCCGTGACAACAGATGAGTGACAAAGGCAGACGATGACGAAACAATGAGTCCGATGAGTCCAAACTAACTAACTAACTAACTAACTAACTAACTAACTAACTAACGTGACTGTGACAATAACTGACTGTGTTTATGTGAATACTTGCTAAGACTGGCATTTTGACATTATTTTGTGTATATTTGAATGTTTAAGATCAATAAGCAGCAAAAAAGAATTCAATTTAGTACTGAGAGGTGCGCGCACTTTGGGTGTGAACACAAAATCTGGGGGAATGAGTAAAATTAAAATTAAAATTAAATTTTCTTCATCACTTTGGAATCATTTTTTACTGCTAATTTTGCAGGTATTTTTATTTTTATTTTATATTTATTTTATTTTTTAGGAACACACATCGAGTCTTGATGCAAAAATGTCCTTCACCCAAAAATGTAACAAAAATTTACTCTGAAACAATGCGACACAAAAAAGAAGTTATTTAAATGAAAGTCCAAGCTGCACTTTTTCCAGACAATGAAAGCAAATGGTGACAACGGCTGATTGAACATTCTTTTTGGAATGACATGAATGCAAGTAAATTCTGAGGTGAATTTACCCTTCAATGCACCTATAATGCCCTAAAATGCTGTCTAGGCAGGCCACTTACTAGGTTTTTGAACAGAGATCAAGACTTTGCGAACATTGCGAAAGAGGACAAGGACAGAGTAAGCAGTCCCCCAAAAAGGAAGTCAACAGAAATAGAGGTAAGACTGCATGAACAAACAAAACCATATTGAGCCAAACAGAGATTAAGTGAACATACATCAAATCAAATTGATGACGGACAAAACAGAGCATCCAGAGAGAGGACACTGTAGAAAAATGTGAAACGTGACCCTCACCCAGGCCTCCTGCTCGTCCCTGACCCCTCAGAGCTCTTGTGCTCCTCCTCCACCGCTCAGAAGAGAGCGAAAAACAGTGATATTTAGATGGATGAGTCCAGCATCGGGAGCAGAAAACTACCAAACAGCGACCTAAAGCGATCGCCTGTCTTCACATGCTTGATTTCATCCCTTAATTAGAGTCATTCATCAACGGTCTTGAGATACGAGGTTTCACCCCGGCTCCCCCCTCACCACACCTTGCCAGCTGTCAAAATTACAGCGTTCAGTTCATGCGCCATCCCTCAAATAGTTATTTTCTACAAGCTTGGCTGCATCTCACAATTCACTATTTACTGTATTGTCTTGCCCCTTGCCGCGTAGCCCACACACACACACGTGCACGCTCGCACATGCACGCTCACCCGGGGGAGTAGGCGTAATGTCAGCCGGTGCTAATAGTCATTAAGCCTCAGCTCAATTCCAATTAAAGGTCATTAGCCATGTTATTACAGAGATGATTATTGTTTTTAGACTTCAGCCAAACAACGGGCTGCTTGTCCTTGGTTGGCATGTGGGAAAACAGAGCAGAGGCTAATGAGCTAACAGCATATAGATTTGTTATGCATTATGAAAGGATGCCAGAGACCAAGGTGGATGTAAGAAAAGGAAAACATCATATTTCAAGGCTGACAGAGCAAACTTCGTATGCTGTGATCGTTTGAGAAAACGGTTTAATTCGGTGCGAGCTACATCAGTTATTTAATTCGTGAAGTACTGCTTTTATTCCTCGTACATTACGCCTCGTTTGCAAACACTAAATGTGGCAGAACATCAATAATTTTGCTGAGATGAGTTTGTTAGCATCATTAGCTTCACCTTGGCTTTAGCGTCTCCCTCATTACAGCGCTGCAGGTTCTGAAGGAACCTCTGTTCCAGAAGAGCAAAATCCGAATTGAGGAAGAAGCAAGCGGCATGCCTGGTCTCCTCAGCCAGAGCTAAAATTACCTGACCCAGAGCACTCCTGCAGGGCCTCCACTAAAACAACAAAACATTCAGTCTCTTCTCTGCAACAATATTCCACCTGCAGAGCAGTGGATTGTGTTTAAAAAGAGACTGAAACGAGGCTGCCGAAAGGACAGTTGCGCCATCAAGAAATCTAAATCTTTCAGTTGTGGATCAATAAAGTAACATTTGAGTCAAAACAACAGACTAAATCTGACAATAATACTCTACGTTTTGTCATTTTCACATATAAATTCAAAAATATACAAACAGGTTAATAAAACACACCATTGTTCCACTTTTAGCATCTAATGAAAATCATTTGTAAAGGCTTGTCTGAACCATGTCTGATGCCATAATTTGACATTAAAGTATAAAATAATCATTGCTATGCACACAATGACTACCACCACAACCACAATTTTGCCAAAAAAAAAAGGAGAATAAAAATAAAGGATCACATCATTTAGGTAAGGTAATTAGGTTTAGATAATTTTTTTGTTGTGCTTATTTTTCATGAACTGTAAGTATGTGTTTAGTGCTATAATGATGACCATTTAAAACAATAAAATATTATAAAATGCTTCACCATGTGAAGATGGCCTTTGCACAGACTGACATTTTAAAGGGACAGTTCACACAAAAATGTATATTCTGTCAACATTTTCCTCATGTTTCAAACCTTCAGGCATAATATGTAAGAAATTTGTTTTTTTAATTAAAATATCCAAAAACCACTAGAACAGTGTTATATATTTTGTTGACTTGAGTACTTACATTATCCCAAATGTTTCCAAGAAAGTTTAAATCCAGAGAAATAAGCAATTTTACCAGCACACGGACCGTGTCTGTGCGTCGCCTATCAATGACATCATACCCGCGTTACCCTCGATTTCCGGTTTTATTTTGTAGAAACCATGGAAACAACAAAGGTGTTTTATATATATAATGTGTTTTATTAGACAGGTGAGCAACTTTTAGGATACATTCACAGACAGAAAACTAATCATTGTTATATAGCTCAACACAGCTAGTCTTATTGTTTAAATCTCGTTTTCTTGATTTACCGCGAGTACCATGTTTTACCATGCCTAATATCGATCTAGCTTACTGCAGTGTGCAACAAGTGTCTCATAGCAGCCGCCGAGTGAATGCAAGGAGTAGCATTATAACATAACTTTCAACACACTCAAATGTATCTAATATGATAAATATTACTAATATTACCCCACATACGCATGACCGGAAGAAGCGGAAGCGGTTGTCTGCGGCATAATAAAAGCTCCACTGCTCTCTAGCTGTGTGTCGCACTTGTCTCTCATTAGCAATCGTTCCAGCGGCCTCGTTCCGCTCCAACGGCTTTCAGCCCCACCCTGCTTCATACTACAGTAACGTTAATAAATCTTTAATACATTAGCTCATCCATGAATATGATTTCTGCCTGAGTCCGTCGGATTCTTTTCCACCGGCTGTAGAGGTGAAGACAACAGCTCCCATGATTCCGCGAAATCAAGGCGTCATCAAGCTACACCTTAGTTTTGAATAAGCGACCTCTAATGGCGAAAATTACATATTGTCCCTTAAATGTCCAAGCTGCTTTCTTCCATTTAATGAAAACGCTGCCCATCCACTTTCATAGTATGGACAAGAGTAGCTAGAACATTTTTGCATCGCCACTCCACAGAAGTCATCCTACAGGTTTGAAATGACATGAGGGTGAGTAAATGCCAGAATTTTCATTTTGGGGTGAACTGTCCCTTTAAGCGTGACAGTCCGCCTCATCAGTCAGGATGGGTCCTTCATTCTTTCCATCATACACATACTCAGACCCATTGTGTGCTCCCCCTACACATTTTATTCCCAAGTCTTTGTAGGCGTCAGCCATTTTTAAAGCACAAGGGAAATTCTAGATTAAACAAAAAAAAAGAAAAGAAGGAAAAAAAATCTATCTGTCATAATTACAACTGGGTATTAATAACACTGCAAATATTAATCTTAAAAGTAAACACTAAGCGGCTTAAAGAAAATTGCAAATAAATCAGATTATCCTATAGGAATATCCTTACAAAGGATCTGAAGGGTAATGAGAAAGCCAGCCATGCTTTTTTTCATAAGTATTTGTAATAGGTAGACAGCACCGAGCAATTCATGAGGTATTTGGCTCGGGCGCATACATATTTCAGCTTCAATTTCATTTTTTCATAAATCGCACAGCCACAAGGTAGATTCAATTAGGTTTTTCTGATTGGGTCACTGCCATTCTGTCAGGTCATTCAAAGGTTAAGGAATTCAGCGCTACAAACATGATTAGGCCACTGCGGCATCTGATCAGGCCTTCTGTTTATCATGCAGGCCCACTGGGTTTTTCAAGTCTGACAGTAATGACGGCAGGAAGCTTTGCTGCAGGTAACGGCTGGGGTATTTTACATCCTAAATTGCTTTATTACCACAGTTTTACGTTTAAACACTTCGGGGGAGAAAAAAACAGGGAGTCACCACAGGACTGACATCACTGCTGCTCGATGCTGAAAGCGGAGTACATATTAAATCATTTTTATGTACTGAAGGTATGGGCAACATAATGTCATTTCCCCTCACTACAGGACTCTAAGGGAGAGAGAGAGGGAGAAAGAGGGAGAATGAAAGCAGAAAAGAAATAATTACACACATAATTCGATCTGTCTGGACTTCTGTGTCCATCTGCTCCCTGTCTATAGTTCCATCCATTTATATGTCATGTTATAAATTCACATTTTATTGTGGATTTTTTTTTTTGTATAATTAGCAGAAATGCACGAGAGGAACATATAGAGAGGAACAAGATGACGTGCAGCATATGTGAATTACAGTCAAGTCCAATTATACAAATGTGTGTTTTCTCTAGCATTATTTAAATGTTAAAAATTCCTATTAAATTAGAATATTTTGGAAAATTGAATATTTTGTCTAAAAATTGCAATATCGGGATGGATGGCTGGATGGATCTCTTCTGTGTAAATTAATGATTTATAGATACAGTATACAGTATGTATATATGTACATATGTATAAAGTATATATATGTACTGTGTATATATATATATGAGTTTGTGTAATATATTTTAATATATTTATACATAATAATATATGGACACTATATCATAATATATTTTACATTATTATATTTTTTATTTATACTACTACTAAATATTATGCTAGTAAACAATAATAATGACGCTGAATGTTATTGAAGTGTATATGAATTTGTACATATCCGTATATCAGTCTTTACACGCTCATACCTCTCATCAAGTCATCTTCCTTTTCATATCCTACGAGTGCACAGCTGTCTCTCTTTCCGTCTTCCTGATACCACTGCTGGTCCCCAGATGCCGTATGTCTGCTCTGTCTACCTCAAACACATACACACACAAAACAATCCAACAACAAGGGATAGCAGAGAGTGTGAATAATGTATGAAGCATTTTATATTGGGATTGATGGTTGTCAATCACGTCTGCCTAAATCAAGACAGCACAGATAATTTCCATTGCTGCTATTGGATATCTGAGTTGAAAGCACTTTTCCAGAACCACACATAACCAGTCAATCTAAGCATGAGCGTAGGGAAGAGATCCCTCGCCGTGCCTTAATTAACATTGGGAAGACCAAAGTCTCACCCAGACCTCGCTTATTCAACCTATGCATTCAATATCTGTATTTACATGCCAGCATTACTGAGCAAACAAGCTCATTTAAAAGTTCATATGCTAATGTGTGACATTTAAAGCAAACTTTACACGAGAAAAGGACATACAACAATAGGCTTTGATTCTTTTCCGTGATGTGAACTTATGCCGTTTCCATATTTATGACTAAAACGGTGACACCTTTAGAGGAAGAGCTTGCAGAGGTATTTCTTCAGTCATTTTTCTGCATTAAAAAAAACTGTGAATTATTTTTAAAAATCAGGAGGGTAAGGATTTAAAATGCAATACTGTTAGCATTAAGCAAAATCAGATTGTAATGTTCCATCATTTATCATATTGTTCACACAGGACTTACTGAAGCACTTGTAACTTCACTGTACAAATTTTCAAGGTGACAACTAAAAATGTTTTCATAACTAGTTACACAACCTAACTCTTTAACTGTATGGGCTTAGTAGTGAAAAAAAAAAAATGCTGTTCAATCTACACCCTAAAAGGAGTGACCTTAAGTTGGTTCAATGACTATTATACTCTTATACTTGTTTTTATACTATAAAAATATTCAATAACTACTGTATGGTGCTTTTTGTAATGTTGTGGGTTAGCTGTTCGGGCCATATTTCTTTACAATATTATGCAACATAGCAAAATCTATGTTTGTTCCATTGATGTTCATGAGGGTAAAAAACAAACATTTTAATTAATCAGAGACCAAGATCGCCAAAGTGAACACTACTCATCCTAACTTCACACAAAACTAGTTATAACAAAACTTAAACAAAATTTTTTTTTAGATCTTTAACATGTATTATTTGTAAACAGCAATTATATGAATAACCCTTTAAAGGGGAAAGTTAACCCACACGTCATTCCAAAAATATATTTAAAAAAATTCTGCAGAACACAAAGTAAAATAATTTGAAGATCGTTGCACTGGTAAAGAAACAGTTTTGGTGACCATTGACTTCCATTGTATGGCCAATCTATATATATTGCCAAAAGTTATGGGACGCCTGCCTTTACATGCACATGAACTTTAATGACATCCCATTCTTAATCCGTAGGGTTTAATATGGAGCTGGCCCACCCTTTGCAGCTATAACAGCATCAACTCTTCTGGGAAGGCTTTCCACAAGGTTTAGGAGTGTGTTTATGAGAATTTTTGACCATTCTTCTAGAAGCGCATTTGTGAGGTCAGGCACTGATATTGGACGAGAAGGCCTGGCTCGCAGTCTCCGCTCTAATTCATCCCAAAGGTGTTCTATCGGGTTGAGGTCAGGACTCTGTGCAGGCCAGTCAAGTTCCTCCACACCAAACTCGCTCATCCATGTCTTTATGGACCTTGCTTTGTGCACTGGTGCACACTCATGTTGGAACAGGAAGGGGCCATCACCAAACTTTTCCCACAAAGTTGGGAGCATGAAATTGTCCAAAATGTCTTGGTATGCTGAAGAATTAAGAGTTTCTTTCACTGGAACTAAGGGGCCAAGCCCAACCCCTGAAAAGCATCCGCTGACCCCGCTCTGTGATTTTATGTGGCCTACCACTTCGTGGCTGAGTTGCTGTTGTTCCCAATTGCTTCCACTTTGTTATAATACCAATAACAGCTGAACGTGGAATATTTAGTAGTGAGGAAATTTCACGAATGGACTTCTTGCACAGGTGGCAACCTATCAAGGTACCACACTTGAATTCACTGAGCTCCTGAGAGCGACCCATTCTTTCACAAATGTTTGTAGAAGCAGTCTTCATAGGTGCTTGATTTTATACACCTTTGGCCATGGAAGTGATTGGAACACCTGAATTCAATGATCTGGAGGGGAGTCACAATACTTTTGGCAATATAGTGTATATCTTGTTTTATGAGGTTGAATTAATGATGACATAAATATTCATTTTTTAGGTGAACTGTCTCTTTAAGTCACCAAGATTTTTGTTAAAAAACACCAAGCTGTGTAAGAAATCGCATACTCTTGAGTAGGTACTTATTTTGAATAAGTACTTTGCGATCACTAAAAAGTATGTTCTATATAGCATGAATGTAATCTGGATGTACGACATTCACCATGTTATCATTATCATGTGACCTACCAGCATCAGTTGCCATCACTGACATTCATAAATCCTATCTCGCGGCCTCATGGGATAGTAAAGTGTCCATCCTCAGATTTTCACCGAAAGTAGTAGTTCATCCGGGTTCTTTTTTACGAGTACTGTGTATTCAGACATTCAACTCTTGTTACATACTGTTTTTCATCTACTATATAGCATGCAAGTATGTGATTTCAGATGCAGCCCAAGTTAAATAATTCAGTCACCGTGGCTGCATCCGAAATCACTACTCTCTTGAGTAGGTGCTTATTTTGAGTATGTAATTACTTCACAAGGGCTAAAAAAGTATGTTCTATATAGTATGAATGTGTGTAGTATGAATGTATTCTGGACATGCTATATTTGCCATGTTGTCATTATCACGTGACCTACCGGCGTCAGTTACATTGCTTTACTGCCATTCATAAGTCCTCTCCTGTGGCCTCATTGGATAGTAAAGTATCCATTGTATGCACACTTCAGAATCTCAACTTTTTGCATACTCTTTTATGAGTACTGTGAATTCGGACAGTTCTTTTGTCACATACTGTTTTTCGCCTACTATATAGTAGGGAAGTATGCGATTTCGGATGCAGCCAATGTCTTATGAGTAATTTTGTTTTGTTTTTTTTTGAACGACAATGTTGGTAGAAAATTCAAGGGTTTGTTTTTTTCTTTTTAAACATTTTTACCATTAAGAACAATTAAAACAGTGTGAGACTTGAGAACAGCAGGTTTTTACACACACCGCAGGGGTTTGTTTTGCTCTAGCAGATGCTATAGGTGTTCTATACGGGAGGACAATCTCACATCTCCTTTTCTCTCATTTCCTCATTGATCCAAACCATCAGAAACTTCAGCTCCCACATTTAGGCACCCAATACAAAACTGAAGACAAAATACGCCATTAAAATTCAAGACTCCAATATTCTCAGAAATACATTTAATCAAAACAATCCCTAATATATTTCACAGTCTGTGCACAAACAACACTCTTAAATCTCTGACTGGCTTTTCATACCTCAGCGAGCATGGTAGAGGAACCGGCAGGAAGGAAAAAAAACTCCTGTTGCGTCTTTGACCGCACTTCACTTTCCGAAGGCTGTAAGTTTTGACGTGAAGGATAAACCACAATGTCAACCAATTGGGCCTCGCTTAAAGACCTTCATGATCGATCGCCCAGGCGGCAGATGAACGGGGGCCCATTTCAGCAGTTTGCTGTACAAACCGCTCATTCATTAAAAGATGCTCTTCCTTATTGATTTTAGCTTAAGTAATGAGGAAGCTTATCCAAAAATCTTTAGCATTTGGTCTTAAGTTAAGGAAATCAATGGCACCATTCCCATATGAACAGCATATTTGAAGTTTATGTACAAAAGACAAGGCAAATCCAAATTGGATAAATCAATCAATAGGCTTTGTCAATTTAATGTAAAGCTGACCTATGGCTTTTTAACACTTAAAGTGAGCTGTATATATGAAGACTAATCACTTCTAATGTATTGCTATCATCAAGGCTTTAATTATTAAAAGCAAGCTGGCTTCATATTAGCATCAAACAAGAAAGCAAGAAAAGTACAATTAAAATGACAAACAACTCGAATTTGTGCTACTTCTCAAGTCAAAAGTTCTTAAAACAAGTCAGATGTTCAAGGTAAAAGTAGACTAGGAGAAATCTAATCCTTATATAAAGCTCATACTGGCATTAGCATTAAAGTGTGAATCTTGCTAAAGCTGGAGGAGGAGAAATGTGTAGGAATGTGTAGGTATAAGCTCAAAGTGTGAGGAGCTGTGTATTAAACTCCAGTCACCTTTTCGTTCTTCTCTGCTCAGAGAGTTCTTTTAAAGTTCAATCAATGGATCTAAGCTAATCTCTACCACTGAATAGCATACAGTTTTAAGCAAAGGTCCATCAGGTGGTGGAGCAGAAAGTTGACAATAAGTTTGCAACTTCTTTCAAATAGAACTCATTAAAAAGACTTGTAGCAAAATATCAGCATGGGGCCGTATAAAGCAAACAATCTGCGGTAGATACTGTTGCACTGTCCGCAGACATTTCCTGTAAATAATACAAAACCTGTTTGTTGTGTTAATATTGCTGTATGTATTACAAAATATCCCACCTGACATATAACAGCTCTCAAATCCACAGATATTGCAGGCAGGAGATTTCCTTTCACATGCTTCACATATATAAAAAAAATAGTGGTGCGGGGAGGAGAAGTGAGAGAGGGAGAGAGAGAAGGCAGAAACAGACTGATGGAGAGCGAGGGCAGAAATGACATCCAAATATAGCTGCAGCTGGAGCAGAGATGCCTGCTGGGGATTCCATCTCTGATGCCACCGAGCCAAAGGTGAGGTGTATGTTAGTAAAGCTAAGCTGCAGACAACATTTCCCAGAGGTAATTGTTCCGCTCATTAATATTCATTTGAACCTGATTTCCTTTACATCAGTGACATGTTCAGGCTCTGATGTGCCGGATCGCGTGCCTCAGCGCCACTTTTTTCACCCGTGCCCAAATATGCAAAAAACGTTGTCAGATGTCTTTAAAAACAGCCCCGAATTTGCTCCATTTGTCTGCACCGTGCTTCTCTTCACCCCATTTTGTTGTCTGGTCAGGCAGTGTTTTCCATTTAGCAGGGACAATTTAATCACGCGTTAAAAATTACAGGCTCCTCTGTTGGCCAAGCATGACATTTCAATTGTGCAGCCAATAAAAGTACTACATGGAGAGGGCTGAGATGATGGACTAACCGCAAAGCTTGGAGAACCAGGTTACCATGGTGAACTACCTTTTCCATGTGTGCAAGGTCAAGAGTGAGAAGCCTGATTAGCTCCTTTTTACACACAATAATGGACAATAATGTCTATTATGTTATTTTAATTATTTTATTATTGAATTCAAATATATATATTCATATATATATAACAACTAATTATTATATATTAAATAATGATATATATATATATATATATATAAATAAATAATGGACAACTCGAATTGTTCTGACATAACATAATTATAATGTAATCAATGAATTCAAATAATTTTTATTCGAATTTTTAAACTTAAATAAAAAAAACTATATTATCAATAATAATGTATATTATATATATATATATATATATATAACAACTAATTATTATATATTAAATAATTAACATGAATTTGACAATGTCTTAGTACTTTTGCTTTTAATGCTATTCCTATATATATTATTAATTGTCATTATAATTTGGATGGATGGATGGATGGATGGATGGATGGATGGATAGATAGATAGATAGATAGATAGATAATTATGCATGCAGTTTTATAAATAATTATTTTATAATATAGAGATATTACAAATAATTATTAAATAATTAACATGAATTTAACAGTCTTAGTATTTAGTTCAATGTCAAAGTAGTTTGCTTTAGCTAGTTGTCACAAATTCACTTATTTGATAAGTGACCTAGAAAATATTTTAAAATATTTTTTATTCACTTTGTCACATACTATTTTAAATGTACTTTTATATTTGAAAAAACATAACTATCTCATCCTGACTATCAAAATATCATTCATCTTGAGAACTGAAAACCCACAACTTCAAAAACTACTTAGTTACTCAAAAATTAGTCATTCAATTGCAGTTTAAAAAGTGTTTTGATGTGCACCAAAAGAAGAAAAAAAACAAGCTTTTCTGGTTTAGATTTTTCTGGGTTTGGAGAGATGGTTATAAAATATTCAGGACATATATGCAGCAACAGATACTAGCTGTCATGTGTAAGCTAGCGAATGTTATGACAAGAGTTTTAAAACATTTATGTGCAGAGTATAGTGTATAAAAGACTCATTAGGTCCAAGGGACCAGGCCATCTCTATCTGCTAAGTATGGTAACCAAGCTAACAGAGAAAAATAAGATTCACAAACAACATACAAGCCTTAAACATTCACCCCTGGCTATTCAAAATGTGAGATTTCACTTTATCTGTCACGGCTAACTGTGACAAATTAAACGATACAAATCAAAACATGCATTTTTTTCTGCAATATTTTTACTGGTTGAACTGAACTGGTTGTTCATGTTTCCTCACCACATAAGCTGTGAAGTAAATAATAACCATGTCTTTGATTGGCAAACATTTACTAACCTAGTGCAATAGAGACAATAAATCACCTTCTCCTTATTAGAACAGTATAATTTTGAATCCATTAAGTCTTAAAACTGGCCAAAAGCCGACATCAAGAGCCACAATCGACTTTGGGATTAAAACATTTCTTATTAACACACATGTAAGAGACAATATCTCACTTTGGATCTCAGCACAGAAAGAGGGTGTCAACCATTCTGAAAGCATTCAAATGTAACCCGCATGTTTTCAGAGGCAGCTTGAAATAAATCAAAGTCCGACCAGCATAATCCGATCAAAGGAAGACATTAGACTCGTTAGAAGAGTAAATCATTTAGACTAATGTACATCTCCTAAATGCTACTTCATCTTCTACCAAGATATGACGACATTTAAAGTGAATCTATTATCTCCCCTTTACCTTGGCTTCCCCCAAAACTGTCGCCCACCCCAATCGGACACCGCTATTTGCAATTCTGATGGGATGGATTGTAATTAGAGGCCGGATCATTTTACACAATCAGACAAGGGCACAGGACTGGTGAATCAGCAAATCTGATAAATTATCTTTTCATGGCAATGTACTCCCATTAGGGCTGTGTGTTGGTGTGCTTTTTAGAGTCTGATGCAAAGACCCCAAGCTCAATTCAAAGCACACTTTCCCATTAGCGTGCGTAATGGACACTTCTTATGCAAAGTGGCCGTGAGTGAAGACGCGGTGGCAGAAATGGGATTAAATCTTGCTAACTCCTCAAGATTTAACCGAGGAAGCGCAGCGGGACAAGCGGCATAACTCTTGCTCCATCTCTCTCTCTCTCATTTCCCATCCAAGGGAACAACAGTGTTTTGAAAGCCGTCACCTAATCACTCTGTGTCTTAAAGGCCCTCTGGGAACATGCTTACCTCAACTAATATGCTCTAATGACTTTGAACTAACTTTCATTTCTGCTGCTTTGCATTTTACTGTCCTGAGGATTTTCGAGGGAGGATTATCATGATGGAGAGAAAGACAGTACAGCAGCCACAGGTTTTCAGAAGCGGGAGACTTATTTGTTTTAATAGAGAATTGTCATATCAGATATGATACGCAAATATTTCATAGAAAATTGGAAATACATGCTAGACAAACATTAAAATTTCCATAAAAGACAAAACACAAAAACAGAGAAGAATTTCACTCATACTGCAAGTCTGCTGTGCCATCTCTGATTGCTTAGACACTCATGTAGTCTGTGGTCAAAACACAAGACTATAGGGTACAACGGGGCTACAGGCCACATGGGACAACAGTCTCTTTTGAATTTTTTTTTTCTCTTTAAGCGCCAACAAAACCCACCACAGCACTTTACTAAACACGTTTACTATACACTGAGAAATGTTACATGCAATTACAAAAATCTGAGGTCATTTCATCTAAAATTTATTTGAGATTTTTTCAAATTCATTTTTAAGCTAATTAAAATCACTCAATTATGATTTATAGTTTTAATTATTAAATTCATTTTCAGATTTGCTCAAGGTGATTAAAAATTAAATTAAAGGAGAACAGATACGTTCTAAAGGAAATAGACACACATACTGATCCAATCCAATCCCAATGGATATTAATTTGTAAAATATGCCTGTGCTAACACAGCTTCAAGATTCAAAAGTTAAATAAAACAGGAGTTATAAAATACTTGAGACGTTATGAAAAACCAAAGGTGATTAGATGAAGCAAAATTGCTATACCATTTGCTTATGTGCTTATATTGTATATACTTAAATATTACAAGATATATAAAATATCTTGCTGTAAAAAATATTCTCATATGGTATACTGTGATACAAGTACTTTTGCCCCAAACTGGTGTGGGGGTTAAAAGGCTACTCTGACTGTCTTTATATTTACATGATTTTTAAATGACAACAACCTTTTATTTTACAAAATATTTTTTTAAATAAATAAATAAATCATTTGTTATTAATTATGTTTGATAAATAAATACTTTAAATGAATAACATTATGAAAGTAAATGTTTCTCCAAAAATATTCAATAGAATTTAATTTTTCAATATCCATATTTAAAATAAA
This sequence comes from Coreius guichenoti, assembly GCA_039654105.1. NCBI lineage: Eukaryota > Metazoa > Chordata > Actinopteri > Cypriniformes > Gobionidae > Coreius > Coreius guichenoti. The sequence goes on from CM077189.1 coordinate 21,704,476, forward strand.
ATAATATATAAAATTAAATTAAATTAAATTAATAAAATTAAATAAAATTAAATTTCATAAAGGCAGGGTTTCTTTGGTCGCTTGGTGCCCTAGACCAAAAATCAACACAAAGCCAAAAGAAAAACACTGTGCACAAATAAAAACCAAAACCAATTTCCAAATGTGTTTAATTGGAAAACCTCAAAGCTGTAAATGCAGTAAACATGTCATGTGTTTTGTCTACTGTACTCGGTGTCACTGCAAATGAAACATTTGGCACGAGTCACGACGAGTTCCTGTTAAGCATAAATCTAAGTCTGGGTTCCCCTCAATACCACTGTCTCTTTAAGCAGATGCCTGCGGTTCTCACACCACATTTCATGTGTCATGCCAGGAACGTATAGAGGGCTGTGATGCGTTTACCGCAACGGAAATTCATCCTCCATCTTATACGAACACCAAACGGCTTTCTCCACCTCTGTAAGCAACAAAGGCATCTTGTCTCAATCCCACATTCATAATAAATGTCAAACGCTGCGGTCAGGCTCAAAAAACGGCTCTACATTTTGCTGAGGAGCTTTCTGACCACCGCTCCAACTGGGAACACTGTCTCTTTCATATACTCAGATGCAATAACAATCACTCAGCAAAACTAAAGGAAATAAATCGCACAATTAGAGTCCATTTACCCTTAATCTTTACATAAACACAGGCCACTTCAGCCATATTAAATAACCTCATGCACGCACCACAAGCCGTTCATCCTCACCATATACACCTTACTCAACAGTTCTACGACGTTGTCAAAACAGTAACGGCTGAAAAAGAAAAACACAAAAATATGTAAACGTTCACATCTAAATCTGTGCTACAGCGAAAATCCAAGAAGGCGAAACAACACAGGACGCTTAAAGCTGCGGTGAGCATTATCCGAAACATGAGGGTGGTCTAGCTTGCTTGAAAGAGCAAAAATAGAAGTCCAAGCTGGCTGCTAGTTAATAGAATAAATATGGTCATGGTGCCACTGTAATCTGGAAGAAGAGGGGGCTTTGTCACAGAATCTTGCCCTTATAAAGACACATGGTGCTTCAGCCTCCATCTGCGCTTGATGAGAATTACAACTCCTATTTAGATGCAAATACAATTAGCCCTCCCTGCCGTGCACATTAGAGACCTTAGCAAACACAAGTGAGGTTTTTCTCTGCCTCTTAAGAGGGCATCTGTGTCGCCTGTGAAGCGCAGGTGGAGGAGGGGAACGTGGCGATGCCAGCCAGCACTAGTTGGCACGGTGTCAAGATCCAGTGGGTAAACACCTCCGACGCCTGGTAGCTTATCACAATATGCCACATTATGAGATAATTAGCAGAGGCGGCACCTCTCCACTTTAGCATCAGTGCCAGGCAAACAGATGCAGAAACGCGTTTCAGCAGATAAATATTTGTTCTGACAGCTTGACACTCGGATGGGGAAATATGCATCTGGAATTTGACGTCGCACTTTTGCTTTGATAATTTGCAGCGGTGAAGTGTGGATATCAGGCTTAGCACATAATACAGTCATTAGTGAAATCCCGAGTTCATTAACATGCAGACGTTAATGCGGCGACAAATGCGAAACATCTTATTGGCAAATTTCCAACGAGCACTCTTGGCCCCTTTGATCAGCACGTGCAAAATCAAGGAGAATATGAACGCGCTGCCCTAGTCCACGAGGTTAATGATATTATTGCACCTATCTGCATATTTAATTACGCTCCTTGTTAACGATAAGTGCTGTTCATTCAATTTGCTTCATTTTGTAGCTGGCACGTTTTCAATGGGAAACCGCCAGCCAGGCTGTCGGGGAGTAGAGACAATTAAAAATGCATTCATCGAATCTGTAAAACAGATGCTAACAATCAGGTGCTTTCTCTCAACAAGATCTCTTCAATCTTTCATTATCATTATGCCAGTTAGACATAATTATCCCGTTGCCAGCTCGCTTCTTATTCCAGAAGGTTGCAAGAGTGTTCGTCTGAAGTATCAACAGCAGTGGGGCTCTTAAAACACAGACACATTCAGTGAAATTAAGCATTTTCTCATTAGCCGGAGGCTATTGGGCTTATAAATTATTCATTCCTTCCTCACAAAAGAACATTAATCAATTATGAAGATATAAAGAAATTAAACATGGGGAGAAAGACAAGACTTTCATATTAATATGCAGACAGATAGTACTGCTACTGCTTGAAAATCAATACTTGTGTGAGTAATCTGCACGCTTCGGCGGCAATATGAATGCGTAATCAGATGTGATCTCGGTTCTGGATACAGAAAAAGAGCTTATTCCTTTATTGTTCGCTATATAGAGCATCTGCAAAAGAATTAACCCCGTAAGTAAATAAATAAACAAGAGAAACAAATAAAATCACCTTTGCAGAAAAGCGAAAAACGCTGCAAGTGGAAATTCTGGCAGACGCACCACCAGGGACCGTAGCAGAGCGAGCCATGCAATTGGTTTGAACCCCGTGCCGCACAAATTTGTTTTTAATGCATTTTTAAAGTTTTACTGCCATTCAAGGACACTCGGGGAATAAAACTCATCCATTCAAAGTGTTGACCTGATTGGTATTAACAGCTGAAACAAATCTGCTTGGCTCTATCAGCACTCCCTAAGCTAAGAGACACAACCCTGTCTCCTATGAAAGGGCAGGCATGGTGCGAATCACATACTCTGTTGAACAAATCAGTGCAGTGTAGCGACCAAATAACTGCACTATACGCATGATTACTGATTTAAAATGATTCAAACATTTAATGACTCTGCCTGTATGCAAATAACTCTTTGTTATTCTGAATGAAAGCATTGTTTTAGACTTTGAACCTGTCAAATGCTCAAGCTTATAGAAACTCGGTGGTTGGCCATCTTGAGCCAAATGGATTTTCAAAAACAAATATAATATAAACAAAAATAATATAAAAATGTAATTTAAAATTAATATAAAAATTAATAATATAATATAATATAATTAATATAATATAATTAATTTAATATAATATACATAAAATTATAAAAAAAATGATATAATAAATATATATGTAATGATGTCATTTGCACAGTTATAGCAGGTTAAAAAAGTGTTTTATAATATAATATAATTAATATAATATAATACAATACAATATAATATAATATAATATACATAAAATTATAAACAATTATGCAATAAATATATATGTAATGATGTAATTTGCACAATTATAGCAGGTTAAAAAAGTGTTTTATAATACAATATAATATAAAATATAATTAATATAATATACATCAAATTTTAAAAAATGATGTAATAAATATTTGTGTAATGATGTAATTTGCACGATTATAGCAGGTTAAAAAAGTGTTTTATAATACAATATAATATAAAATATAATTAATATAATATACATCAAATTTTAAAAAATGATGTAATAAATATTTGTGTAATGATGTAATTTGCACGATTATAGCAGGTTAAAAAAAGTGTTTTATAATATAATATAATATAATATAATATAATTCATATAATATTTTTAATTCACATATTTTTTAAGGACAGACATACAGATAGATGGATTATATTATATTATATTATATTAACAAATTTCTCAAGGGCACCAAGTGAGAAAAGACTCAAAATAAAAAAGGACAGATAGACGAATTTTACATGTTGTAACAGCCTTCCCTCATGCTTATTTGTTAAAGGAATTATATAAGGAAGTGAGACGTTTTACATTTTGGCTTCATCATGTCTCATAACACTTTGTGAAAACATTATCTAACACAACAGCGCTGTGAATCACTTTCCTAAAACCACATAAAAATCATTACCCCACGCTGCTCAAGTCAAAATCACACCATATACGAGAGAAAGACATGAGACTCATTTAGATCTGTTTGTTCAAAGCACATCATCAACGTACATGTTACTCAAAGATGTGCCCTGACTGATGAGGTCACAGGAAGTTGCATAACCATAATTCCCTCCATGCCCATTCCTGATGCCCTCATTACTGTCCAGAGGCCATATCAGAATGTTTATCTCGGTGCTTTTGGAAACATAGTGATAAATCCATCCTCAATTAAAGATTATATGTCAGAGGTGCTGGGCTGAAATTGAATTAAAGGGAAAAAGGCTCCTTAATATCCAGTTGATATATCCCTGCAGGTGACGGCTGTATCATAAAACCTTTTCTTCTTGCTTAGCAGACAACTGCTGAGCCGCACTGAGATTCATCTGTAAAAGCTACAGTACTTACAACACCTTCACACACTGAACTGACAATATCATTGTCCTGATAGGCTAATTCACTTCTCATCATACTGGTTTATTGAGTATAACACCATTTCAATTTCTGGCTCTGTGTCGGAAAAAAGGATTTTTTTTAAGTACTGGGCATCGAGTGCATTGTAACGAGCTCTATTCACTGCTTATGATCATAGCCAATCAGTGACCCTGCTGCGAGTTTCTCATTAAAAACCTCATTTTTTGGATGTGCGGCAAATTAATGTCACTCTTTGTAATACAGCTAAAGGTTATAAGGATGATGGCTGTATTTGCTTTTACACACTCACCTATTCCCAACGTGTATACCTTCTCTTGCAGGCCCTCTTGCAATGGTCAAATGCTTGACTTCCTGTTCTTTCTTACTCGTACCACCTCCTGCAGCCCGTCAAGTCACACACGCGTCACATCAAACATCAAAAATGTTCAAATCAGTAGACATCCGTCAGTGCATCTTTATGCTCAGAACAGGGTGAGCTCATAGTGTCTGCCATTTGCTTGATTACAAAGTACCTCATATGAGGAATCAGAATCATCTGCAGGATTGGAGTAGACTTATAATGATGGAGAGGAGGAAGGTAAGAAGCAGGCAGGATTTAAGCAGCCGTGTTCCTCTGGGAGGAACACAAATTAACCCTCGCATCATTCTGCCCGCCTGCAGCATCCTCATGCCCTGTATCCAATGGTGACATCTCTACCGATGATCTGCATCATAATCTGCATTTCCAGAATCTACAGAACATACAAAATTAGATGATGGCAGCACCATATAAATATCAACATTTTGGAATATTTTAGAGGGAGAGGGAGTAATTCCACCAGAATGATGTCATTTCCAGGATAATGATGTCATTAAATACATTACAAAATATTAAAAAGGATGAAAAGTGATGTTGACAATATTTTGAGTAATATTTTATAAAAAATTAAATAGTTACTATGTAATAAGTTTGTTTGAAGTTTATATATATATGCATACATACATGTATATACATATACAGTATATATATATATACACCGATCATGCATAACATTATGAAGAGTATTAGAAGCAGGAAAAATGGGCAAGCGTAAGGATTTGAGCGAGTTTGACAAGGGCCAAATTATGATGGCTGGGTCAGAGCATCCCCAAAACTTCAGCTCTTGTGGGGTGTTCCCAGTCTGCAGTGGTCAGTATCTATCAAAAGTGGTCCAAGGAAGGAACAGTGGTGGACCGGTGACAGGATCATGGGCGGCCAAGGCTCATTGATGCACGTGGGGAGCGAAGACTGCATGCATACATGTACAGTATACATATATACAGTATAGTATATACATTTACAGTATATATATATATATATATATATATATACTGTGTGTGTGAGTTTGTGTGTGTTTGAAAATATATTATTTATTATTAATATATATTACATTTTTATAAATGTTTATTTTTTTATTTATGTTTATAGTATAATATATTGTAATATGTAGAAATATAAATATAATATATATAAATATAATATGTATAAATTTAGTAGTATATAGTATAATATATTGTGATATTTATAGTCTTTTTTATTTAAAAAAAAAATATATATATATATATATATATATATATATATATTTATTTATTCATAAGGAGGAGTGAAATTATTTAAACCTATATGGTCACTTGTGATAAAAAAAAATGTGTTACCAACATAATTGTGAGTTTTATATTTTATGCTTAAGCGTTTATGTGTTACAAGCACGCCAGGCTCCACCCTATCCCAATAACAGCGCACGCCCTCTCCTGAATACTGATCACACGCACCTGCATCCCATCATCACTGCAATCACTGCCAGCATTTAAGCACCACGCTCACATTCAGTCACCGTCCGGTCTCGTTTGCACATAGCCACGCTTATGCTTACCTCAAGGACTCCTTCAATACTTACCTGTTCTCCATCGTGTCTTCAAGTCTCCAGTGTGTCTCCTCATCTTGTCTCCAGCGTCTCCTTCGATCCAGCATTCCAATCTCCAACGCCATCTGAAACCAGAAGTATAGTATTATCCAGTCATCTTCATTATTCATCTGACTCTCTCACCATCCACTCACCTGCCCTGCTCACGAACTGGTATCTCAATAAACTCTGTCATTTTACCATCACCTGTTCTCCTTGTCTGCCTGTTTGTAACAGAAGACTGGACCACACCGCAGAGCACCAGGATGAGCACCCCGGATCCCTTCCGAGAGCTCGTTGACGCTCTCCGTCGAGCTCTCACCACCAACCCGCCTGCACCTTCACCAGTGAGCACTTCCGGAAACAACACCACCGCTTCTTCGCCACCGGTATACGCCAGTCCCATGGCCAAACCGGCACCCTTCTCTGGTTCGGCAGAGGATTGCAACGGATTTCTCCTACAATGCTCGCTGGTCCTGGAGATGCAACCGCACCTGTACCCTGATGACCGTGCTAAGGTAGCGTTCATTATCTCTCAGTTGACTGGCAAAGCGCTTCGTTGGGCAGAAACTCTCTGGTCCCAGAGCAATCCGATCACCCGATCTCTCTCTCCAGTTTCACCTCCCATTTCAAAGAAGTTTTCGGAAAGCCATCCTGGGATTCAGCGATTGGTGAGTAACTTTATTATTTAAAACAAGGATCAGTGTCTGTTAATGAGTATGCCCTCCAGTTTAGAACACTCGCTGCTGCCAGTGGATGGAACGAACAATCCCTGTTGACGACCTACCGACAGGGTTTGGATCCTCGGGTGCGGTTGCATCTCGCTGCATACGAGGATACCATCGGGCTAGAACGTTTCATCCAACTTTCCAGGGCCAGCCGTTGTTTTCACCATCCCTCCGCCGACCAGAATCTGTCAGCCCTCCAGAACCAGCCCACGAACCCATGCAAGTAGAGAATTCCCATTATCCATGGCTGAACGGCAGAGGCGGCTGACCCAGAATCTGTGTTTGTACTGTGGATCCCCTGGGCATTTCATCACTGAATGCCCCATTCGTCCACCTCGTCCAATGGTGAGTGCCATCATCCCTTCTCTTAATAAGATGCAACCACTCACCACGATTGTAAACCTTACTGCTGCCGGTGTGTCTCTTCCAATTACCGCTCTCCTCGACTCTGGGTCAGCCGGCAACTTCATCTCGGGCACCCTCTGCCGTCAGCTCAAGCTCCGGACGACAGCCACCCCGTCCATCTACCAAATCCACTCGATAACGGGAAAACCTCTCAGTCGACGACGAGTCTGCTCCTTCGTGGGTCCGATACGAATTCAAGTGGGTCTTCACGTGGAACATCAACAATTTCTGGTTCTGGAGGAATCCACCGCTGACATCATCTTAGGGTGCCCATGGTTGGTGCAGCACAATCCCGTCGTCTCTTGGAAGACCGGAGAAGTCCTGAAGTGGGGCGACAGCTGCTTCCTGAACTGTTTCTCTGCACTTCCCGTCCTCCCTCCTCCGTGTTCTCAAGACCTGCCTGACTGTGCCACGTCCATCGAGAGTCCAGTAGAGAAACGTTCGGTGGACGTCCCTCCTTCTTACGCCCCCTTCAGCGACGTCTTCTGCCCCAAACGAGCCTCCAAGCTGCCTCCACACCGGCCATTGGACTGTGCCATCGATCTGCTGAGTGGAAGACCGCCTTTATGACCCCCACTGGCCACTATGAATATCTTTTTATGCCGTATGGATTGGCCAACGCCCCCTCCGTATTCCAGGATTTCATCAATGAGGTGCTCCGGGAGTTTCTCCATAAGTTCGTGCTGGTCTATATTGATGATATCCTGATTTACTCCCGGAGCATGGCCGAACATCGCCACCACGTTGCGGAGGTCCTGCAACGCCTGAGGAGCTTCCACCTGTTCCTGAAAGCCGAAAAGTGTTCGTTCCACCAGCCCTCAGTGCAGTTCCTTGGATACTCCATCAACCGCAGTGGCATCCGGATGGACGAGGGGAAGGTGGAAGCCATCCGGTCCTGGCCCATTCCCACCACCATAAAAGAACTCCAAAAATTCCTCGGGTTTGCCAACTTCTATCGTCGCTTCATTCAAGATTACAGTTCCATCTCCAGTCCACTCACCAGCCTCCTCTGCAATAAGCCCAAGTCTCTGTCCTGGACACCATCTGCCACTGAAGCTTTCGAGGCTCTCAAGACCGCCTTCACCACCGCTCCCCTCCTCGTCCATCCCAATCCGGATCTTCCCTTCGTTGTGGAGGTGGACGCCTCGACCACCGGAGTGGGAGCGGTCTTGTCCCAACAGCAGGGGAACCCCAGTAGACTCCACCCATGTGCCTTCTCCCGCAAGCTCAACCCGGCGGAGGTAAACTACGACATCGGCAGCAGAGAACTCCTAGCCATCAAGCTGGCCCTCGAGGAGTGGAGGCACTGGTTGGAGGGCGCTCAACACCCCTTCCTCGTCTTGACAGACCATAAGAACCTGGAATATCTCAGAGACGCCAAGCGACTGAATCCCCGCCAGGCACGATGGGCATTATTCTTCACCCGGTTTAACTTTTTAAACTTTTTAAAAGATTTCCTATCGACCTGGGCCCAAGAATGTCAAGGCGGACGCCCTATCCCGCATCCACAGTCCCGAGGAGAAGACTCTGCCTGGTCAGTTATTTGTCAACCCCATTGTCTGGTCTGAGGAGACTCTGCCCTCCTCCAATGCCTCCACCAACCCCCCGCCGGTTGCCCACCAGGCTTGCAGTATGTCACCCGCACACGGCGCACTCCTCTCATTCACTCCTCCCACACGTCTCTAGGCACTGGCTAACCCGGGGTCAATGAAACCCTCTCGCTGCTTAAACAGCGCTTCTGGTGGCCACGCATGGCATCCGATGTCAGAAGGTACGTGCAGGGATGTAAGGAATGCGCAATCTCCAAGAGCCCCCGTCATCTCCCCTCCGGTAAGCTCCATCCTCTGCCCGTTCCTAACCGAACCTGGTCACACCTAGGAGTGGACTTCATCACCGACCTCCCTGTCTCCGATGACTGTACCTGCATCTTCGTTGTAATCGACAGATTCTCTAAGTCCTGCCGTCTGCTTCCCTTAAAGGGATTACCCACTGCTATGGAAACTGCTGAGTTAATGTTTAACCACATCTTCCGTTACTACGGCATCCCCGAAGACATCGTGTCGGACAGAGGGCCCCAGTTCGTCTCCAGGGTGTGGAAGGCCTTCTTCACCCTCCTAAGTGTGACCGTCAGCCTCTCCTCGGGATACCATCCTCAGTCGAACGCGCAGACGGGACGGAAGATCCAGGAGATCGGCCGCTTCCTTTGTACCTTCTGTCATGGCCACCAGGACTCCTGGAACCAGTTCCTGGGTTGGGCCGAGTACGCGCAAAACTCCCTGAGCCAACCTTCCATCGGACCCACTCCATTCCAGTGCGTACTCGGCTACCAACCCCCTCTGTTTCCTCTATCGGGAGAACCATCGGACGTACCAGCGGTCGACTACTGGTTCCGGGAGAGTGAGAGGGTCTGGGACTTCACATCATCAACTTCAACGTGCTCTTCGCAGACGCAGGATGACAGCCGACCTTCGCCGCTCCAAGACTCCTTCGTACTAGATCGGGCAGAAGGTCTGGCTGTCAACCCGGGACATCAGACTGCGTCTGCCGTGCAAGAAGTTAAGTCCCAGATTCATTGGCCCCTTCCCCATCATCCAGCAGATCAACCCAGTCACCTACAAGCTCCAGTTGCCACCTCAGTACCGCATTCACCCCACTTTCCATGTGTCTTTACTCAAACCTCACCACCCTTCTGTTTCTGTTTCCCCAGAGCCTGGCACAACCCCCCCTTCCTCTCATCCTGGAGGACGGCGCGGCCTATCAAGTCCAAGAAATCCTGGACTCCCAGCATCGTGGTGGTATCCTGGATTACTTGGTGGACTGGGAGGGCTACGGTCCCGAAGAACACTCATGGGTACCCAGAAACTACATACTTAACCCTAACCTGCTTGACACTTTCCATGCCTCTCACCCTGACAGACCAGCGCCGCAAAGCAGAGGCCGACCACCACGACGTCGGGGTCCTCGGCCCTCAGGAGCAGGCTGTGGAGGGGGGGTAATGTTACAAGCACGCCAGGCTCCACCCTATCCCAATCACAGCGCACGCCCTCTCCTGAATACTGATCACACGCACCTGCATCCCATCATCACTGCAATCACTGCCAGCATTTAAGCACCACGCTCACATTCAGTCACCGTCCGGTCTCGTTTGCACATAGCCACGCTTATGCTTACCTCAAGGACTCTCCTTCGATACTTACCTGTTCTCCATCGTGTCTTCAGTGTGTCTCCTCGTCTTGTCTCCTTCGATCCAGCACCATCTAAAACCAAGAAGTATAGTATTATCCAGTCATCCTCATTATTCATCTGACTCTCTCACCATCCACTCACCTGCCCCACTCACGAACTGGTATCTCAAACTCTGTCATTTTACCATCACCTGTTCTCCGTGTCTGCCTGTTTGTAACATTATGGGAGAAATTCTGACTGGTCATCATTTGAAACATTTGCTTTTAATTTGAATTGCCAAAAGTATCATTTTAAATCAATGTAATTTTTCATCTAAGATTCTCAAGTGCACATGCTTGATATTGGAGGCTGTGCCATGTGTGGCAAAAAACACACTGTTTTGTAGTCTTACCGCAACCATCAATTTGCAAAGACATAACCCCCAGACGATAAAACAGCAGTGGTTTTAATTTGGATTTTAATTTAATTTTAATTTTAACATGACACCTCAAACGGAGGGGTAGGAGGCAGTAAAGGCAAGTCTCAGCTATGATGCCATTTGGAGATTTCAGGGTTCACAATATTTGCCTCTTATTGCAGAACAAAAGCGTTGTCTAATACACAACACAAGTAAGGCTTAGAGTACAATCACCATGCAATATTGTTAAAATTCAACAGCATCTAAAAGTTGTTTCTATTCAATCAAAGAGGACGGGGGAAAGGGAAAGGGATTTTGTCATCTCCGTACCTCATTCTTCTTTTGTGCATTCTGGAACAAAGGAGTCTTAATTTCCTCTTTCAGACTTTGAATAATCCTGCTCTTGGCCTTGAGCTGTTTCCTCAGATCTTCCACCTGAGCCTTCATAGGTCCTCTGGCTTTGGACTGTGAACAAGAGGCCACAGAGAATATTAAGTGCAACGTGCAGCCTTTCAATTCTTAAAAGTGCTTTGAGACCTAAACAGCCCATATTTCAACCCTAGATTCCACTTTTGAAAACGTGCAGTACAAATATACATCTACAAATGTTTTTTTTTTTTTTTTTTTCCCTCAAATTGACTAAAATTAGCAACTATGCTGAAAATATACTCAGCAGCAGTGCATTTAAGCTGTAAAAACAACATGCACTCTTTCAAAAGATGCCCGCAATTTGTGTGAGACATTTATAAGGAGTCATTAGTTGTTCTTGTGAAAAGCTGACTAAAATTGTTCCAGACACTATTCTGCTCCTAATGGCACCTCTGTGGCTTTGTTAGAGTTTCAAAGGTAATGGGGCTCTAATGAGAAAGTCTTAATGAATCTCCCAATCTGCATTGTATAGTTTGTATAGTTTTTTCCCTTTTCTTTCTCTTTCTTTTCTCCTCAGAACCCCCTGGTGAGCTCCATAATTACTATGTAGTGAGTAGGGCATTCTTTATGCTGTTAATTCTGTGTGGCCCGTGTCTCACTCCCCTCCTTCCTGCATCATTATTGTCACACTGTCACTCACCAGGGGGCGGGCGTTCAACCACACACCTGGAGTGCAGCGGAATTGGGGTTGAACCGCACACAGAGCACAAACGCCCCACGAAAACAACATATATGACTTGTGTCTCTATAGTCATTATTTTTAGTACACAATGAGGCAAACTTATGTGGGACAGCTGTTTAGTGAATCCTGCATCTTATTCACTAACCACCTGCAATCTAGTTTGACCAGGTGCTATCTGCACTGATATAGTGCTGCACCTTGCGTGCTTCAATTAAATCATTGTTTGAAGCACGAAAATGTCCTCTTTCTATTTGAGTTGGGCTTATTATACTGTTGATTTCACTTAATTCTCAAAAACTATTCGCTATTTGCCATTCACTAATTAACATTAATTCCACGTATAGCCATACATTAGCAAACATGGCAGCGGTGATTCATCAAATATCCAGACCAGGGTTATTATTGTTACCTAAAACCATAAAAAACAAATTAAGTTCATTTGTATTATTAGTATTAGTTGAAAATACATGAACTAATGTTAATTTGTACAACTTATCCGCATACCTCGGGTCTTTAGTGACCGGGGACGTCATTCACTACCCACCTCCTAATTCGTTTTTTTAAAGTTAGACATAAAAGTATTCCTCAATCAATTAATTATAATCAATATAACAAGAAAAATGCCTGTTTTCCCATTCAATTTTTGTAAAAAATTGTATAGGGTTGCCAATGACCCGAGGTGTGTAACAGTGTAAGTATATTTTTTTCTGCACAACAATAATTAAATCTTTGAAGACTGAATAAGTGCAATTCATCTTTATTCCACAAGGTGACAATGTCTGATACACAATAATGAAGTGACGTTTCACTTATAGTTACCGCAGGCAGAAAACAAAATAATAGGAAGTATCATCAGCAAAACTTAAAATGACTCGCCGATTTACTGGAGAGCAAGTACTGAACTCATCTGGTTCTGGTGAAGAAGCTGTCAACGATCAAAATATTGTTTTTAAAGATGTTGAAAACTATAGTTTTGCGTTTGAGATGGCGAATATGAGCCAGATGCTGAATGTACTGGGAAATGAGCTCTGACGAGGACAGTGATGATGGTATTAAACATCTGCTCAAACTGGACCCTTCCAAGCTCCAAAAGGTAACAAAATGCTTTATTTTATTCTTCTGTAATTGTTACTCTGATATCAGGAGAGTTTTATATTATCATGACAGGTAGATATCCATCCGTGTAAGATATAGCTCCGGGTCTCTAAAGACCCGAATATGTAATAATGATTGGGCATTTAAGGGTTAAAATGGAGATTAAAATGATTAAACGCCTTAAAAGTATGATTCCTAATGCATTCACTAATGACGACTAATTGAATCTCATTGTACAACACTAAAAAGTGTTAACTTGCAATTGCTACCTTAAAGAGCTAGTTCTACCTAATTTAACCCATAAAATGGTTCTTATATTTAGGTTGATTCAATGATGTTTAATACTATTTTTGCCTTGATTAAAATCAATTAATTTATGTTATTTTTTTTATTCAGTGTGTAAACGGTGTTATCAGTGGCTGCATTGATCATTTAAGCACGGCGGATAATTACTGAATGAACTTAAAGGAACCATGCTGATGCTTCTGTCCAAAACACTATCAAAAACAATAAATCAGGTCGTGGAGTATAGCATCCACATGCACAAATACATGCAGAGCTCAACAGGAAGCAGTTAGGCCCTGACCGGTGTGACATTCATCAACAGCGATAAGGAAAAGGAGAGGCAGAGGCTGAGTTTTGGCAGATTTTGGACAGGCGATCCAGAGGGGCCAGACAGCAGAGAGGGTTCTTGATGTGACAGAGCATGAGATGGAGGGTTGGAGGAGTCGGTGCACTTCCTTCACACTGAGCTCGGCTCCCTGAACCTCTCCAGCTCAGCACGACACTCTAAACTTCCCTGACAGAGCAGGCAGGCAGTGCCGGTTTCCTGATGAGCTCTGCGAAGCTGCTAGCGACAGCTGTCAAGCGCCATGCTATCAACCACCTCTCGACTGATATCCCAGCCACATCCTATAAATATTGCTTCTTAATGTTTCCACTGCAAAACTCATGCACCCCATGCTTATATTTGGATATGTAAATGGCGGCTTTATAGAAAACTAACACAGATGCACAGGCAAACTTCTTTTCCCCTGAATGTTGTCCCGTGTCATCAAAAGATTAAGGAGATAAACTGATGTGCGGAATGATGGCGGAATCAGGTGCGAAACAGAGGGGGGGATGTGAGACATGCTCTACATCATGAAAAGACTGAGGGAGAAAAACAGTGAGGAATCACAAAGCATGAGTGGAAATTAGTGCAGGTCTCAAAACAGTCACCTGATCTTCCTTTTCTGAATGAGTTAATAAAGTAGGGAGAACATGGATATATATATATATATATAAACTTAAAGGGATAGTTAACCCCAAAAATGAAATTTTTGTCATGTTCTTCCAAAGCTGTATGACTACTTCTTTTTTGTTCATACAATGAAAGGCAATGGCATTCTTGTACAAAAGGTACTGGTAATTTCCTGCCAGGACATTATGCGTTAAGCTCACAGACATTTCCTTTAACCCTAAAACAATGTGTAATTCGTAATACGGATAAAACACCTGTGAAAAATCAATACAGAAAATTCCTTCATATTATCACAGTACATTGAGTTTTCTAAGTGTATGGACAAAACCAGCAGAAACATTCTTCAGAACATCTTCTCTTTTTTTCCACAGAAGTCATTGTGCAGGTTTGGAGAATGATGACAAAATTATATCGCAATTACTATGCATTTTTAAAATGCAAAATAGGCACATTTTAAATTTAACCTCCACTGTATAACAACTACAAAATGATTCACGTTGAACTGATGGCGAGGACATGCCCCATTTTTAACCAATTTACAGTTCAGGCCTGATTTGTTTCAATTACTCGCAATTACATCACACATCTGAGCACTTTATCCAGTTCCGGTTGCCAAATATCAGTCATCTGACATTCATGGAAAAACTTGTGAAGTGCGAGATGAAAATGAAAGCGCTGTGAATAGACGAGAGGTTTTTGAAAGGTAACTAACTGCAGTCAATTTGAGTCCCATTTCCTCTCCGAGACATTTTCAAAAAGCAGCCTGTTCCACTGGCGGATTGTTACAGGCTCTCCCATGCTGGGTAAAAGGCTCCTGTCTCTTTTCTTTGGGGCCCAGATTCCTCTCTGCTCACACCCCTGACAGCCAGTCAATGCACAGGGGCCAAGGGAGGCGTGCAAATTGCCACTCTCAGACTCCGAAACCCAGAGGGCATCCATTTAGCCCTTCACTACAGCCGCGTGTGTGCGCGGGGTGCTTCTGCAAGGTAGCGTGCATGTGCGTTCGCGCCGCATAGCGGAGCCCCTTAACGTGTCAGTACATCAGCGTTCATGCCGCCTCTGATGCCAAAATGATATGCGATTAATCATTCATCATGACATGCATATGCTCACACTTATCGTATCAAAAACACATGCCAAACAGAATGCACAAAATTGCCATAGACGAACAAAAGACTACGATGCTCCTTTGAGATCACCTAGCGGTATTCTGACTTTCAGAATGTTTTTTTTTTGTTTTTACAATTTTGTTTTTCATCTGCAAGAATCATGTCGCAATTAACATGCAGGACTTTCACATATGTTAATGTTTAATATTGCGTAGTTTCATGTTGAAACCCAATTTCCAAACATTAATGTGTTACAACGTGCCATCGTAAGTGGCATAAAAAAATGGCTTCCACGCAGTAGGATAAAATTAGAGCGTTAAACAGATTACATCATGTCAGGCTGAAAAATGAAACAACCTGCTATATTTAGCAGCTCAGTATCTTAATGATCATTCAACACCCAGTGTTGTAGACCAGTGAGAGAAATGGCGGTGTGTTTTGTTGGCTGTAAAAACAGTTTCTCAATTTTTCAATCCGTCATTCTGCTCTATTAGCAAAGCCTAACACAATTAGTTATGAATATGCAGTAATAACATGCAAATTGTTCCCTCCCAATTGCCCCTAGGCAGTGGTCTTTGCCTCTCTAAACTCAATTCTTTCTACATCATTACAGAGGCATAGCATAATTCATCAGAAACAGGGGGGAAAAAAACACCTTGGCCCAATTGCCTGTGCCTGGCTCGGGTAACCAATCGGCGACTGTTAACCGGAGTGTGACGGTGGTAGCGGGTGGCGTTAACCAAGCTTTTCCCCGGCACCTTCCCACTCTGTCACTTGTACACATCTCCCCTGGGTAATGTTAGACACTGCATTTGAGCCTGCCAGAACAATTAACCCTTCTGTTAATTAGAAGGAAATGTCAGACGCACAGATGGCACAAGCTGGCACCCAGCCATCCCGCCAACTGACGCTGAAAGAGGCTTCCCTGCTGCTGACAGCTGCTCTCTCGTATCCCAAACCAGCAGATGTCAAAACCCTCCAGCTGGGGAGGTCTGACGGGGGGTTTTGAAGGAGGGGGGCGGAGTAAGGAGGGGTTGCTACACTCAGTGATAGCACTTTACAGCCAGGATCTGTTGCTTAGGATCAAAACAAGAACAACGTCTGCCAAAAAATCCAATAAAAAAGTGTCTGACCAAAGGACCTGCCTTTTTCTGCATTTAATATTCATTTAAAAGCACTGTTGTTTTGGGAGACTCCTTTTGATTCCCTCCCGACAAAAATATTTTTAAATTATATATATATATATATATATATATATATACACTATATTGCCAAAAGTTTTGGAACGCCTGCCTTTACATGCACATGAACTTTAATGACATCCTATTCTTAATCCGTAGGGTTTAATATGGAGTTGACCCACCCTTTGCAGCTGTAACAGCTTCAACTCTTCTGGGAAGGCTTTATACAAGGTTTAGGAGTGTGTTTACGCATTTCATGAAGCTCTCTACGCACTGTTCTTCAGCTAATCTGAAGGCCACACGAAGTTTGGAGGTCTGTAGCTATTGACTCTGCAGAAACTTGGACTTCTGCGCACTGTGCACCTCAGCATGCGCTGACCCCGCAAAAGTTTTCTCGGGAGGGAATCAAAAGGAGTCTCCCAAAACAACAGTGCTTTTAAATGAATATTAAATGGAAAATGCTTACACACATAAACACACACAAACACACATACAGTCAAATCTAAATTTATTCAGACACCTTCAAACATTTCTCACATTATCACAGTTTATTCGCTATAGAAAATGGTAATAAAATATGACAAGAACTCAGAGTTAAACTGTGTCAGAACAAATTCATCTCGATAATGTCAGATAACTTTGATAGAAAGGTATTTAATGGATTACAATCAACCAATCAGCTGTCAGCTGTTAAATTTAAGTACACAATTAGATAATACCAATTTAGGCAATGCTTAGGCAAAATAACCAAGCAATGCTTCATTTTGTTCAGCCTGTGGTGTAAAAGGTCGCATTAGCAATTAAAGAAAAAACACTTAAGCAAAACATGGTCAGGTCAAAGTGTCTGAATAATTTTGGTCCCAAATTTTTATCAATTTTACTGGTAGTCCACAGTATGAAGAATTCTGGGGTATAATGTCCGTTTACTTTATTTTGCTATCCTCACTTACATAAATGAACTATAGTGTCCTGTACCCACTAGTAAAAAAATTATATCTGGTGTCTGAATAATTTTTGGTTTGACTGTATATGTATATACATATATACATACACATACACATACAGTTTCCAAATGCATTTTTTTCTCTACTAATTCAAAATGGACAAAACAAAACATCTTTCAATACTGGTTGAGGTCAGTAATCAACAGGAAACAACTGTAGTGGAACTTGCTTTCTGGAATGCAAATATGGGCGAACAGGAGGGCTGAAGAGCGAGGCAGATGATTGGCTGGATTGTTAGTGACAGTGGGCCGGAGCTCTCATGTCTGCACTCCAGCCACAGTGTAGTATATTGATTTGTTTGCTTCCCTAATAAGCGGAGAAGACGAGAACCTGGAAAAAGTCAATAGAAGAAAAAAAAGTTGTGTCCACCCCCAAAGCAAGCTCTCTGAAAAGTGAAATTTCACTCTTTCAAAAAGCAATGATAACTCTGCATGGACAAGGACAAAAAAAAAAAAAAAAAGATAATATTTATTAGTAGTAGCAGTAGTAGTATCATTTAAATAGCAATAATCTTACAGGTTTTTTATGGAACAAAGTCAAATGTTGCATACATGGAAATCCTCTCTTATTTTAAAAGACTATTATTCTACATGAGATTTTAGACAGTGCTCGTTTACATAACCGAATAACCTCAACTGGAGATTATGAAAAATGTAAAAGTGATGAGAAGACTTGGAAACAGAGACAGAGAGAAAGAGAGA
Source organism: Coreius guichenoti (assembly GCA_039654105.1). NCBI lineage: Eukaryota > Metazoa > Chordata > Actinopteri > Cypriniformes > Gobionidae > Coreius > Coreius guichenoti. The sequence continues at coordinate 21,722,838 of CM077189.1, forward strand.
GGTGAGCTAGCATTAATAAATCACTTTTTTCCTATTTTGAGTTATTCTCATGACACTTAAATATATAAATACATTTACAGACAAAGCAAATGGGGGGGGGGGGGATGCTTCACCCACAGTCATACTACCCTTAAGGATCATTTCAATCTGGTTAGTTCACCCAAAAATGAAAATTAGCCCATGATTTACTCACCCTCAAGTCATCCTAGGTGTATATGACATTCTTCTTTCAGATGAATAAAATCAGAGTTATATTAAAAAAGTCCTGGCTAATCCAAGCATTATAATGGCAGTGAACTGTTGCCTCGTTTATGAAGTCCATAAAAGTGCATCTATCCATCATATAACTGCTCCACGCGGCTCCGGGGGGTTAATAAAGGCCTTCTGAAGCGAAGTGGTGCGTTTGTGTAAGAAAAATATCCATATTTAAAACTTTACAGACTAAAATAACTAGCTTCCGGCGGTCAGCGGTGCGCGAGTCGACTTGCGCTAAAAGAGTAACCCCCGACGCTACGTTTTGTTTTGCTCTATCCTCTGCGCTTCTGCATTCGTCAATACCATAGACTGTAAAAAATTATGGACGTAATGTCTATGACGTCACCCATAGGATTCTGAAGAGCAGTTTTGAAGCGTAAAGTAGGGTCGAGCTGGCCGTTGCCATCTTGGCAGCGCGTCACCGCGCGTCACACCCAGATAACTGAAAATGGGCAAAGAGGCGGGACGTGGGTGGAGCTGAGGTGATATGATGACTAACAGACAGCAGACAAACGACAGCTTTATATAATATAATTATATAATTAAGGCTTTATATAATGTAAACGAATGAGTTATAAAAAAATTCACCCCCCTCACAGTTGTCATGAAGGGCAAAATTAGCTATATAGACCAAAACCACATTTTGTACCAGGCTGTAAACATGTTTTTTTCTGCTGTAAAGTTGGGCATTTTAACATGGAGCTCAATGAGATTCTGCTCCCTTTTGGAGCCTGTCCCTAGCGGCCAGTCGTTGAATTGCAGTTTAAGTCACTTCCGTACTGACTTCAAGAGAAACTGTGGGAGGTTGCATGCGTCAAGGGTTCAAGGGTCAAGGGTTACTCTTTCGCCGTAAATCGATGCGTACGGCAATCCACCGTAAGTTAGTTATTTTAGTCTATAAAGTTTTAAATATGGATATTTTTCTTACACAAACGCGCCACTTCGCTTCAGAAGGCCTTTATTAACCCCCCGGAGCCGCGTGGAGCAGTTATATGATGGATAGATGCACTTTTATGGACTTCATAAACGAGGCAACAGTTCACTGCCATTATAATGCTTGGATTAGCCAGGACTTTTTAAATATAACTCCGATTTTCTATGTCATATAGGATGACTTGAGGGTGAGTAAATCATGGGCTAATTTTCATTTTTGGGTGAACTAACCCTTTAATACTCTTATTCAGCAAGAATTAATTAAATTGGTCAAATAACTAAAAATATATTTTATTTAAATGCTGTCCTTTTGAACTTTCTATTCATCAACGAATCCTGACAAAATTGTATTGCGCAGTTTCCACAAAAATAATCCCGCAGCACAAATGTTTTCAACATTGATAATAATAATAAAAAATGCTTATCAGGCAGCAAATCAGGGTCAATTATGTGAAAATCTGGAATCTGAGGGTGCAAAAAAGTCAAAATATTGAGAAAATCGCCTTTAAAGTTATCCAAATGAAGTCCTTAGCAATGCATATTATTACTACTAATAATACATTTTTTATATAATAGCGGTAGGAAATTTACAAAATATCTTCATGGAACATGATCTTCACTTAATATCTTAATGATTTTTGGCATAAAAGATAAATCGTTATAATTTTGACCCATACAATGTATTGTTGGCTATTGCCACAAATATACTCGTGCGACTAATGAATGGTTTTGTGGTCCAGGGTCACATATTTTGAATGTTTTTTTGAAGGATCATGTGACAATAACAACTTATTTGGAAATATAATAAAAAAGAAAACAGAAGTATCAAATAAATGCAGCCTTAGTGAGCATAATTATTCTTTCAAAAACACTTTTGAATGGTAGTGTATAATAAACAACGTGCTTTTCCACTAAGATATTTGCATGTACGATGCAAACCATGAATTAGCAATAATTTAACAAAACCAAATAAAACAGACAGATAAAGCAAAGGAATTACTTACAGATGTGTATAATAAAAATTCAAGATCAAACAGTGTAGAGAGAGATGTTGTCCGAACGGTGACCCACGTGACGAAAGAAAGTTTCATGCTTCTATAACAATTTTTACAGCGTTCCACGAATTACAAATCAAACAATCATAACCCCACAGACAAACTGTGATCACCAGACTTGAATTACTTTTGTCCAAATTGGAAATGCAAGATAAAAAGAGAGATTTTATGAAATGTAATTAAGATAATAATATTTGATCATACAACATTTTCCTCCATGGGATTTTGATCAAAACATTGACGTAACTGCTGCCATGCAGACACAGGGCGGCTCTGAATGATGCCTTTTGATGCAGACGTTCAAATCTGTCTCTTTCTCTAAATCTAGAGTATATGCCAGCCTTTGATTTGTGGTTTACCGAAGAATAGCTCTTTGATTTCGGCCGCTCGCCCAACATGTACCCAGCATACTCTCCACTTTAATAGGAAAGAGGAAAATAAAACCGTAAGAACAAATACTGTCAGTTCAGAGCAAATACAATCAATCCTTTTACATCAAATACTGGAGTACAGCTGGGCACTATGAGCAAAATCTTATGATTTTTTATGGTGTATTTATGAGTCATTTTATATCAAGGATTATTTTATTTCACTATTTTCTTTTTTTTTATTTGGGATTTATGTATGCAAACAAAAATATAAGAATATTAATGGAAAAAAGAATGATAAGTCTGGTATAAATGGTTGATTATATTTCAACCAGTGGTATCATCATCCAAAACGAAAATCCAAATGAAAACACATTGACAGAAATAAAAATGAAAAGGATATATTCAAAGGTTTATTAGTACTCAAATTTTCTGGCCAATAATGGTGCAAGAAACGTGACTGACATTACAAAAGCACCAGCCTAACATGGCAGACAAACACTACATCTAATTAGTCTCTCCACACCATGCTTGGTGTTGTTTTGGAAAGCTGGGGTTTGACATTGGCCATGTAGGTGAAATACAGTGGTGTATTTGTGTGTGCGGGTGAAGGGTGCAGTGACAGGCGTCACTCTTGGGAAAAGGAAATCAATGCTGATGTTAATTACTCACAGGTCAAGTCCCCAAACCACATGGCTCTTTCTCGCACTGACCCGCTTCAGCTTTCGCTCCAACACCAGCAGACCTACCCCCTCATTCTGAGCTTTAAGGGTTAGTTCAACCAAAAATGAAAATCCTGCCATCATGTACTCACCCTCATATCGTTCCAAACCTGTATGACTTTCTTTCTACCAGGGGCGTCAGTTGGGTATGGCAGGGTATGGCGGCTGCCATACCTTGGTTTCCTGGTCAAGTCAATACAAAGTGTTTATTGCAGGATCAACATAGTTACGATGCAAATAAAAGATTTGTTGTGAAGTTTAGTCAGATTCATTGATTAACACGGGAGTTTTTGCACTGAACTGACAGCTTCAGTGATTGTAAATGAAGCACTTTTTACTCACTGCCTGTCAGCATAATTTAATTCGCAATTTGAAGAAAAGTTTTTGTTTCATGAGGCTTTGTGACCTTTCCTACAAATATATACTTCAGTACAAAATGTGACAAAAATAGACCAAAAATTTTTTTTTTTTTTAATGTTATTAGTGATTTGATGATAAAAAATAAATTCAAAAGCAAAACAAAGTGAAAAAACTGTTAGGGAGTGTAAATGGATAATGAGCCAATATGTGCTCCTCTGCCGCCATCTACTGGTTATAATGGTAATTTTGTGTCTTTTAAATCTAAAAATAAAAGTGTTTGTATTTCACCAAGTGTTAGTTTTCCTCCATCGTGAAACTTTTGGTTTTACAAATTCGGACAATCTTTGAAGGATGAAAAAAAAAATTTTTGGTCATCACACTAAAAATAACACTTAAATTGGATAATATTCAGACTTTAGAGCTTTAAGTGCTAGAAAAAGTTGTGTGAAGTATTTAAAGTCCTTAATTTTTTTTTTTTTTTACAGTGGTCTATAACTGTCTAATTTGCTGGGTTATGATCAAAGCTATATGTGATTCATCAGCACACACACACTCGATGTCACGTCGAGGGAGTAAGATTTTATGACGTCATCAGAGTTTGCCATACCTTAGCTTTTGGTGAATTGACGCCACTGCCTTCTACCATTTTAACACATGTAAGGTGATTTTTGGAGGAATGTCCTAACCACACCTTTTCATATAATGAAAATGGGGTAAAGAAAAAAAAAGCACAATAAATGTACCACAAAAGTGATTCATACAACTTGTTCTCTGTATTTCATGTCTTCTAATATGACAGTTTTGTGTGGAAAAAGACTGAAGCTTTTCTTGCATGTTCATGAGAGAAACAGCAATGTCCGATTCAAGAATTAATCTTTTTTTTTTTTTTTTTTTTTTTTTAGATGGATCTTCCCAATAAATCAGTTCCAGATCCAATTAACAAAACTAGACCGAATGATTCGCTCACAAATTGAACTGATCAAAGAGGATAATGAATTAATTTAATTTTACATTTTGGTTTGATTCTCATACGATCCCTATTATATAGCTTCCAAAGATTTAGAATGCAGCACACCATTTTTGTCATTTTAGAGCTTGACTGACCCAGAGTGGCAAAAATATTCTTTAAAAATTAATATTTACATGTTTTATAGAAGAAAGTAAGTCATACAGGTTTGGAACAACATAAGGGCTAGTAAATGATAACAATTACATTTTTGGGTAAACTACTCCTTTAATTTCTCTTAAAGGTACAGCCACACTTTCACTGCCTTCCAGATAACTTGGCCACCCTTACCATCAAGTGCATTAGAGGAGAAAACATGGACACAATGTTTTTTGGGGGCACAATACTCAGAGACCAGGGTCAAGATACAGCCATTAAAAGCAGGGTAATATTTTATGCATGATCCTGAGATGAAACTCTTTATTATTTTGCTCTAATGCTTGGCTTTTTAGGTCAGCCAAGACTCCCTTAATGCAGTCAACAAACAAGAAGGAACACTGATGGATCTTGTGCACTTAAAAAAAAAAAAAAAAAACTCAGAAGGTATTACCAAAAGCATGTCTGCACGAGCAACAAATTTACCTCTGCAAACATCCATGTTAAGAATTTCTCCACTGTTCAATTTCATTAAGGAAAAAGATTAAGGTGAAACTAGCTTTGCTCAGTGCACCTTGCAATTCTAAGTAGATTAATGCTAACAACAAAATGGAAACTGAGGGGAAAATTATGTGAGCTGTGTGTGTGTGTGTCATCATATTTTTTTGTATCACCGAATGTGTGTGTGTGGCTGTGTGTGAGGCTAATTAAGCAGAGAGACTGAGCCGCGGGACAGCTCGCTTATAGAAGGTGCACGCCTGATATTGTTGAGTAAAGCAGGATGGGGCGGCCACACCGGCATGCATTGAGGGGAATTAAACTGCGAGAGAGAAACAATAAAAGCAGGCTGGAGGAGCGAGGCATGGAGCACTTGCTTAAAAGACTAAACGGAAGGGTGATCAGGAAGCTCAAGAGCCTCCCATTATGTGCTACGACTCAGACAGAAAATCTTACTGGCCACCGTGAAGAGACAATAACTGAAATTAAATTTCATACAGCCGCTCTCTTTGAGCCCCAGGAGGAATCGCTGCTATATCAGTTGCTCTGAAAAGCCAGAGCTGCTTTTCACAAGCATTCTTGTTTAATTACTTTAACTGTGCGATCTGACTAAGAAGGTGCTTATCAAGCCTTTTTTGTTTGGCAGACAGCAACAATTATATTACAAGTCATACAATACATGCAGTCAAAACAAAGATATTCGGTGATTGATTGCAATTATTAATTTCCCTTTGACCCAGGGAACAAGATGCATGGCTGTTTCTTTTCACAATTAACATCTTTACAGCTTCAAACAACAAATACTATTATTCTCATATCCTTCGATAGCAACCACAGGTAACAATGCAAATGAACGCTGCTCTTTTCGTAAATACAAATACTGAAAAGAAAAAGGGATCTTAATTACAACCTTTTTTTCCCCCATCGCAGTCAAAGCACTAAAGAGCAGTACAATCATGTGAATTTACATTAGCAGCATGCCACAGATGTCATTTCCTAAACAAGCAACATACGCACCGCATTTCCTAGACATGACAAAAAACTAAATATAAATGTGTCTGTATTAGTTATTCAGATAAATCAGAAGAGGCTGAAATTAAGAGAATAAAAAACATTAGCTGATTAAGAAACGCTGGGGGAGAAGTGGTGGGTCTAATTTAGTAGCAGGTCTGAGTGTCCTGAGAAAGGTCCTGTTTGCGATTCGTCAATGCAGCTCTCAGCCTTTATGAAAAGCCATGCAATTTATGGTAATGAGCTTTTTGAAGGTTATGACCACAGTAAACTAATTTGTTAGAGGAATGGTAAAAGCTGGCACAAACACTACTCAATCATTAAAGCCTGTGTGTGGAAAAAAACTATTAAAGTAATGGTCAACTACCCTGCAGAGGAAAAAAAGTGCACAACACAAGCCCAGTATACTGATATATAACAGGGCAAAACATGGATGTCGCATCACACAAATTACTTCTCAGGAACATTTTGAACATTAATATGGCTGAAATAAGGGCAGAAAGGAGCGGGGAAAACGTCAGATCCCAGAGCAACGCCCAAAGCGGCGATGGAAAGAAAAATAACCAGGCTGACTGGCTGAAAATGGACCATCAAGGTTGCACCACTGACATCTTAGATTAATGCACGAATTTAGGTAATCGGTGGCCATTCCGATATACATTGGCTTGGCCTGCCTCTGTCAGAAATATAATTTTACATAATTCGCTACATTCTTATTAGGGTTTTGAGGCCAACGCACATGGGGTGAGGTGGAGGGGGATGTATCTGCCCTAAATGTGGCATCCAAGAGCCAATAAAGAAGTAAAATCCCATGGCGATCACAGAGGAAAACAGATAACTAATGAAAGAGCAATAAGCCGTCGCTCAATCTGATGTAATCACAACATATTGTTTGTGACCTTGCTTCAAGAAGGTCTTTAATAATTGCTGACACGGCTGTCTTGATAAAAATCAAACACCTCTATAATATGGCATTATTTGAATTTGAATCTAGACTATGTCTTGCAAGCTATTACAGCGTGAGGGCACATGCAACGACAGGTGAAGGCATCCGACGCTGTTCTGACCTGATATATTAACTAAGGTTTACAAGGGCATTCAACTACATATGTAGGTTTGCCCTTATTGCTGACCTTACAATGCACTTAGTATCCTGTACTTGAATAATGCTGTCTTGGCTCCTCAGCGCAATTTATTCTAACTAATGACCATCAAGAGCCCATAAATCAGCATTAGGTTCCTTTAAACTGAGCTGGTGACTCGGGCAGAGCATAGATAGAGACCGCCGTCTGATGCCTAACCTTGTATTGGCACCTCTATTGATTTTAATTAGTCTAATTAGTTAATTATTTCAGAAATCAAACGGAGCATTCATTACGCTGAGCTTTACCGCAGTGACATAGCATTACAGACGAATATGGTAATGAAACTGATCAATTATCACTCAAAAGGAAGTCATTAACAACCGAATTAACATAACCTCCAATAGTGACCTGGCAGACCCTTCCCCGAGCAGCCAGTCATCACTCCAGCCGATGCTGCTTGACGGGCTCGGTTTACTGCGGCTGTTGCCTGGAGGAGCTTTAACTAGTGCACACACCAGGCTACAGTGCTGTGATTTCACAAACTCACCTCTTCCAGCTCCTCTGCCGGTCCTTCCTCCCTTCTGTTTATCATCCAGCAAAACACACTGAGAAAAGGAAGCAGAGTGTTATTATCCTCTAACACCACAACGGGGTTGCGCTGAAGCGGGCACACCGACTCTTGTTACGCCCGATGCCGCCCCAAGGGCACAGCTGGCGCAGAGGCCGACTTGTCACGGCTAAAGGTACAGCAGCAGGATCTTGGCATGAGAATGTTGTACACAGGAGACTATGGTGAACCTGTCAATAACAAACCCCACACAGCAAAGGCATTTTAGATCAGTGGTTCTCAAGTGGGTTTTCATGTCAGGTAGCAGAATTTACATTATCAAACACAAAAATTACGTTATACAATACCATTATTTTAATTTAAATTTAATATTATTATTTATTATTTAAATCTAACAAAAATTTGATTAAAATATATAAAGTTAAACAATTATAAAAGTTAATAAATTAAAAAATAAAATAATAAAATTACATAAAAAATGTATTACATTTAAATAATAATAAATAATAAAAAATAATAAATTAATAAAATAATAAGTTTAAAAATTAATAAATTAATAAACTAATAAATAAAAAATTAAATATATATATATAAGATTACATTAAAAATTCGATTTAATTAAAATAATAATTAAAAATAAATTAAATACATGTAAATTAATATATATATACACACACACACATATATATATATATATATTAATTTACAAGTATTTAATTTATTTTTAATTATTATTTACATTTAATTTAATTTTTTAATGTAATCTTATTTTAATTTATAATTTTATATATATAAATGTACAAGTATTTAATGTATTATTTATTATTATTTAAATGTAATAAAACATTTTAAATGTAATTTTATCATTTTATTTTTAATTTATTAACTTTTATAATTGTTTATTTTATATATTTTTCATCAAATTTTTATATATATATATATATATATATATATATATATATATATATATATATTATATAAATAAATAAATAATTAATATTTGCAAGAACTACAGAGGCCCAGTGAGGAAGAGACACAGCCTGTCTGTCAAATTTAATTGGAGGCATAGCCTTAAATTAATTAATAATAATAAATTATTTTCTAGCATAATTTTATATGCTAAATATGTACAATCATCTGGTTAGTTGCATTTTTCTATTTGCATTTTGTTTTTCCTGGTGTCTGCAATCAGAACAGACACATTTTTATTCACTAGGCCAGCTGTACAGGCAGTATTTATACTAACCTTCTACAACACCTCACCGTCGTTCTGCATTCACACATGATGTGATAAACGGGGAAGGGAGATGAAGAGGAGGAGGAGGCATATTATGCAGATCAAAGGCAGGACTGTGGAGAGGAGAGAGGTTTGATTAGAAAGAGGTATTGGAGGTGCTCAGGATGGAGAGGAGGAGGGAGCCGGGTCTCGTCTACCGCGGCCTGAGGGGCCCAGAGGAGCCACGAGGTCAAGTCGAACCCACTGAGTCGCATCAGTGTGGCAGGGCTGGAAATGAGTCCCATGCCGGCGTACTGGATCAAAGCCCGACTCCGTTGATCCCTCATGCCCAAAGGCCACCAGTCAAGGTGAAGCCAGAATTAAAAAATCTTGAGCTCAAGGGCGGAAAATGAGTTTTGAAAAATGAATGAGGGACTGTCCCATGACTTTGGGGTGAGGGAGAAAATGGAAAGCGAGCAACTGAGTGAGCGAGAGAATGAGGCAAGGGAATATAGGCATGTGACTCACATCCAGGCCGAGCATGTGTTGAGCACGATGGATCACTTATGTGAGGGGTCTAATGTCGGTTTTCAGCTCCTGGATCTCAGCTCGCAGACAGCTACTGTCCTCCTCCAGGCATGTCCGCTGATGGTCCAAATCCTGCCGAAATCACAAAGGCAACATCTCCAACCCCTCCACACTGGTGCAAATCCAATCTGTCTAAACGAACACTTTAGCTTGAGCTTTGATATAAGCTTTAGAACATCTGCTCCAGGTTGGATGGAGGAGACCTTTTGGCCATAAGCTAAGCTTATCATAAGGTTGCTGTGGTTGATTAAGCTTAGGTATGCTGCATGCTGATAAAACACAACAACATGGCTATAAATTCAAGTAATTACAAGAGCTCATGTGGATAAATCTAATACCATTTAAAAAAACACACACACTATGTGCGTTTTAAACTACAACCGTTTGGATTTGGAATATTCCTTTTAATCATGTCTACGCATAAACTGATGGCAATAAGCAGCTGTACTTTGAAAAGCCCATTACTTTAAAACAATTACAAACCTACGAAATGGGTTAATAAATCTGGATATATATTGCAACCATTCAATCAGTGCATTTGGAGTTCATATTACCAGGTTCAAAGCATTCTTTACATTGCATGAGGCAAATAAGCAGCTTTTAATGCTCTGAATCTATTCAATTGCCAATTATGTACATTAGAACAATGGTTACTGCAGTCAAGGGACAACAGCATAATATGCCTCTGGGACAGTAGAGATGGAGTCTTCAATCTAATTCTGCTGATTCTTGAAAACATAGACGAATAGAAATGGAGTTCATATGCTACCCCAGCATCAATATTGTGTGGTCTAGCTAATGAACTCCTCTGTAAACTGAGAAGCATGCACTGTTCTCTGCATTTTAGAGGTCATTTGCTGTGATAACAGCTAATATTGACTTCAGTCTAAATATTAGCCAAATGCATGTTATTTGTTGCATGAGACATAGGCTAAAGGCATAATTTATAACCCACCAACATTTAACCTAAATTATCAATCTCACCTCTGTCAGAGAGAATGGCTTTAAACTAGGTTAGTTTCAGTGGCATCAATGACCATACAGGGAGGTGAATAATTTACAATACATACTGATGAATTATTAAAATATCTATTAGCGGCGCACATACTAAATAGCAGTTAGGAAGGTAATGCAAATGTTCACCTAGAGAGTTACATATCATGTTGTCCCTGTTATATCAGAAATTATTAGTAATGTTAATGTGAACTTTATGTGTCTCTTCTGGGAAATGCTAGCTGTCCCTAATTGCTACACATACAAGCATAACATGGATGAAGATATGAATTGTTGAATCTGAACTTTTAACAGTTAACAGTTAGCCTTCAACAATAAACACAATATGTGAATCAATAAAGGTTGAAGAATCCACAAGAGGTTTCAAATGATTATCTTCATGAAAACCTACACCTTGAGGACATTGGAAAGGACATATGAGTGTGAAAAATATCTTGTACCTACACAATAGTCAACAATGTTTGTGTTCAAATATTTTTAAGAAATACCTTGTGCACACAATAGTGTGTATACTTCCAGATACACCTCTTGAACTTCTAGCTTTGAAGTGTGCCAGACTGTTGTAGTTCAAGTTCCTCTTTGTACCCCTAGTTTTGTTAACAAGGACATTACACCATCAAGAGGGATTGAAAAAAAAACAGACATTTGAGGGATAGTTCACGAAAAAATGAAAGTTCAGTCATCATGTGCTTACCATCATGTTCTAAATATTTTCTTCTGTGAAACACACAAGGAGTTGTTTTAAAGAAACACTCAAAAAGACAATAATTGAATGGTGACTGAGGCTGTCAGTGCCTAACAATCTGTGTTCCACAAAAGTAATAACGGTTAGGAACATGAGGGTGAGAAAATGAAAAAAAAATTGGGGGGTAAACCATCCCGTTAAGTACGGGGTTTGGAGTTCTAATCTGCCGAAGAATATAATAAATTATTTATTATGACTTAATATTTATATAATAATAAACAATCATTTCTGCTGCATGTCACCAAAAGAATATTACCAATGTTGCTTGCCGTCACAGAAAAAAAAAATACATACAAGTTTGGTGATCCACTAATATATATTTTTTATATATATACACTCGCTATCTCGCTACATTTCACTATCTTTGTGGGGACTCTCCATAGGCGTAATGATTTTTATAATGTACAAACTGTATTTTCTATCCCCTTACACTTAACCCTACCCCTAAACCTAAACCCAACCCACCCCATTACACAAAACTTTCTGCATTTTTACATTTTCAAAAATCACCATTTAGTGTTTATTAATCAATTTCCCTTATGATGTAGGTGATCTCAGGTTTTACTGTCCTTGTGGGGACATTTGGTCCCCACTATGTAATAAATAAACCTACACACACACACACACACACATTTTTCAGGTAACAAAAAAAGGCATTTCAGTAAATAAACAAGTAAAAAACACAGTGAACATTACGAAAACTAAGCACGTGGGGAGATAATTTACCAAACCAGTTGCTATTCGTTACGATGTTTTCCCAAGCAAAACCAAATGTAAAAAATAAAGCAAATGCTTTACATTTATGTAAACCCTTATTATTATAGCGTATGAATGCTCGTTCATGAATACATGTCCCTTCTTTTACTGCCTTAATCCTTCTCTTCTTCAGCTGCAAACAGTCTCCCCGCCTGAACGCCTGCTGATCAACAGAGCCCGCCCCTGCTTGATGGCGATTGGTTAAAACATACGGTAGAACAACGCTATCGATTTTGATTGGACGGGTTACTGTCAGACGCAAACGCATGAAGACTTTGCGTGAAGCTACGCCTCTCCCACATGCATAGCACGATGCGATTCATGTTTGCCTCGCTCAATCAGATATTGCGATTGGATGCATGTGATCAAGGGTGCAGAGAATATGCAATTTGCAATTGGCTCATGTGCTTCAAGGAGGGGTTAATCGAGATAACCCGGAAAAGAAGGAAGAACAGCGCCTCAGTTCCGAGTCCGACTGTGGACTGTCAGTCTTATCATGGGTAATTATACGCAATTTATTTGCTCTAGTCAAATCTCACTAAACCAGACATTGCGACAACACATTCTATATCAAGTTGCATTTAGTGTTGTGCAGAACAGGGCATTGTTTCCTCTCCTGTCAGTCTAATATTAGATTCGTGCGTGTTATTAATGCAATACATTCATCGTACACGGTCGACATAAAAAACGATACTATAATATTTTAGTTTGTTATTGTTCATGTTAACATCCTTAAAACCGAGTTGCATCAAATCTCATCACGTTTGTTTTCAGCATTTTAAATGGCTTCATAACAATAACAACAACAACTAATACCATATTAATAAGTAACAACGCTACTTAGTATAGATTTTTTTTAATCCATTATGACAAACTGTGATTCTGATGTTATAACTAATAGTTACTTTTTACATCATTATTTATTAAATCCTCAAACACCACAACCTCACAGATCATTTCGTGTTTCTAGTCATTTCCAGTTCATTTATTTAGGGTCTTGACCAGATGTGTTGATGTCAGAGAGGGGAGTTCTTTACGTTGTAATTAGTTTGTGCATTTTCACCGATTTCACCCATTCATGTCTATTTGCGCACCTGTTAGGCATTATCTTGTTGACAGCATGATCAGCCAATCACAACGTGGCTTTTTGTCTGTAGTTTCTATTTACTTTTCTTTTTCTCTTCTTATTACTTGGCTGTACTTGTCACCACTGTCATCATGTATAATACAGTTTTTCTGAATTGCTAAAACACATTTCTCGAAACCATCACCAACTTTCTCAAAACCTTAAACACAAAACCAAATCTTCAAACTAAATCAACATCTGACTCTTCTGTCAAAAACAAACAATTGCCTCAAAACCATTTTATCTGTGCTTAAAATCAAATAATGCTTTCAGATCATACACACAGCCAGTGAAAATATAAACACTACAGATCATTCATTAGACACTACATCAAAAAATGGAAAACACAGCATCCAAAGGATGTAGTTACAGAAAATAGTAAGATTCTTTCTTCCTCAGCTTCACGTCTTTGTGTTGGTTCCAGCCTGAGGACTTTGTCCACATCACAGGCAATGTCGTCTCTTGCCAGGCAAAGGGAAAAACCCTCTAGTGTGCCGGATCCTGTCTTGACAACGTTGTCCACACCTTGCTCTTTCTCGTCCTCATCCTCTTCCTCCTCTTACACATACTCGTCCTCCTCTCAGATTGTTTCCATATTGTTCGTATCAACATTCGGTGCACCTGTGCTGACTCTGAACTGAACTGAACTGGCTTATATCATTAGAAATAAGTGTGAGCAATTTTGAGTCGTTGTGTGTAAACAATGACATCTGTATTTTAGTTTAACTTTTGCCTGCCTGTGTTTAGCGTTTTGCAACACGAGTGCATTACAGTGCGAAATGTATTTTAGTGAGTAAGAGTGCATGAGATTTGCAAATGGTGTCTAACTGCCTGAATTTGTTTAAGGTTTTACAGAAAGAGTGATTTATTTGACAAATTGTTTTAGGCTATTGAGAATTTGATTCAGAGAATGGGGTTTAGTGTTTTAGCAATTCAGAAAAACTGTAGGCCTAATGATAATAATACTTATATAGCTGCAAGCAGCAATTATCGGGGCCAAGCACAAAAAGGAACAATGTGACATGCAAGCATGACTGGGAGCTTCATAAAAACAGCAACAATAAGCAATTAAAGATGTTTTTAGATTATTTTAGTCAAAATGGCTGAAAAATCACAAATACAATCACTGTAATATGATTAACTTGCTTATCACTTTTGACCAATAGGTAGCGCTGTTATCAAATTATTATGGTGTGGTCAGTATGAGGTGACAATGACACATAAAAAGTTTGGTGTCAGTATGCCAAAGCGTTGTAGAGTTACAGCCTCAGAATACACTTGGCATCATGCCAACAAATTTGTTGATGCGTTACTCGATAATGGTTCGGTCTATCAAAAAGCTTTTGATAACTTTTTGCCAGCATGGTCTGAAGATGATCTGAGCCAATTTTGGTGAAAATCAGACTAAACGGTCTAATAGGAGTTCGAAAAAGTATTTTTTCGAAGAAATTCAAAATGGCGGATAGCAAATTCAAATAAAATTTGGCATAATTGGTATCATTGTTCTCAGCATGACCCAAGGAATCTATCAAGACCAGTTTCATTAAAATAGGCTACAAACGCAATATTGCATTTCAAAATGGCCAACGCCCACAATAGTCAGTATGGGAAAATTGAGTATCATTTGACTCAGCATGATGCACTGATATATGATTTTTGGGCAAACCATTCAGAAGTTGTAAGCAAAAAAGGCAATTTTTCTTATCTCCTGACCAGTAGGTGGTGCTGTGCCAAAATGCTGCATGTAGCCTCAGGTCATGCTTGGGATGACATGTACCAAGTTTGGTCTGAATACTCTAAAGCGCTGCGGAGATATAGCTTTGCCAATTTGGCATGTTTTTCGTCGAATTCGTTTGCACGTTATTCGAGAATGGTTGGGTTTATCAATAAGCTTTTGATAATTTTTTGCCAAGATGGTATGGGGCCGTATTCACAATACATCTTAAGGCTAAAAGTAGCTCCTAACTTGCCGATTGAGGAGAAACTCTTAAAAATAATGGGCGTGCCAGTCTTAATTTTAGGACTCCTAAATTTTTGCTCTAAAAGTATTTCACAAAGTGTTTTAGCATTAAAACTAGCTCCTAAATCTGTGAAACATTAGGAGTAGTCAAGAGTACTCCTAAGTCACTAAAACCAAATTACAAACAATGGATGTTTGCCGCAATCCGTCTCAGCAATCTGCTAAAAGACACTGTACACCATTGAGATGATGTGTGCTGAAATGCAATACATATTTTGATTTAAAATGATGATAAAATGCCAAAAATAAATCTTTAATAAATAAATAACATCTGATTACCTGTGGCAGTTGTTTTCATGAGTTCACACTTGCAAATGATTTAATAGAGTAAAATAATATAATAAGCACATTTATCATGCTGTCCGAGGGGATCGAGGGTTCTGAGCTCGGAATTTAGCCCAAACCCAGAGTTCTGCTTTATTTGAATATGGCAGCATTCTTATTTTAAAAACTTTGGCAACATGAAACCTCATTCTACAATATTTATATAATTAAATCACTGACAGAGGCCCCTCCCCTATCAGCCAATCACTGTGGGCATAGTTAGTAAGCGTGATGACATCATCGATAGCAACGAGGTCAACCCCGCCCTTACTCTTAGATTAAGACTTCTCTCTATTCCTTAGTAAAAAGTTGGTCTCAGCAGCTTTGTGAATAGGTTTTAAGAGAACACTCTTAACTAAGAACTTTTACTGCCATTTAGGAGAACTCTTAGTAGTAAAATAAAATGTTTTGTGAACACGGCCTCTGAAGATGATCTGATCATTTTTTTGTGAAAATCGGACAAACCATCTAGGAAAAAGTAGGGGTTTTTGGCGGGAAAATTTTCATGATGGAAAATGGCGTCATAGAGTGCAATCGAATCGTCTTGAGCCAAGGAATCATAGGAAAAAAAATTGTTTCTAGCCCTTATGGTTCAAATGTTATTAGCATAAATGTAAGTAAAATTTTGGACAGTTGGTGGCGCTAGAGGGATTGAGTTAGAGACTCCAAATTTGCTGTGGTGAATGTTGGACTGTCCTCTATTAGTTTAGTCTATTAAGTCTATTAACTTTTTACCATACAGTTCTATGGGCTGCCATAGACTTCCAGAGCGGAAGAAGAAGCAGAAAATAATAATAAAAAGAAAACTACAATTCGGTGCTTGGCCCCTAATAATGATAAACTATTTAAATGAGATATAAATTAGGTATAAGAGTAACAATAACTTTTACTAGAGTATATAATATGAAATTATGGTTTTCTCGTACAATGTTTGTATGAAGTTTTAGTGTGATCAGAAATGGCGTCATGGTCCAGAATTAGGACAGCTGATTGCTGTGGATTTGATTGAGCTGTAAGTGGCCCATAGCACACTTAACATAATGAATGGAGTTAAAGTCAGACTGCAGTATGATCTCAGCCCAGGTCAAAAGGTTGCCTATAGATTTGTGCCAGTGTTGCATTTAAATGGATTAAGA
The DNA here is from genome assembly GCA_039654105.1 of Coreius guichenoti. NCBI lineage: Eukaryota > Metazoa > Chordata > Actinopteri > Cypriniformes > Gobionidae > Coreius > Coreius guichenoti. Next base: position 21,739,720 of record CM077189.1, read on the forward strand.
TTTAAAATGCAGACTATTATTTTTAAGTTGTTTTGCAAATGTGTTTGCAACTGAGCTTGAGTCTTTCTTCCATGTATGGGTAAAATGTTTACCATGGTGCTGCTTCCATGTAAACAGGAAGCCTTTTAATATTATATTACATGACCATGCTAAGCCAAATCTGGACGAGGGTGAGAAGGAAAACAATTTTCGTACATAAACATGATTTTAAAGGCAGGGTTTTATGATGTGGTGTCATGGAATAAGGATAGTGTGTTTGCTGTAGCTGGTTCTAATGTTTGTTTGTTTTTAAATAGAAGAACATGGTTATTGTAAAAAAGATGAAATTATTTTTTTAATGCAAATACATCATCTCATAAAGGTGATGAAAAATTGCAGGACAAATGTATTGAAGCGAAGATCCTTTATGTGGACACAGCAAAGCCAGACTGCTCTCTGTACACCATGATATGCATCTTCACAATTTTCTCATTTATTAACTGTTCTCTTCAGTCGTTCCTGCTGCCTCAGCTTTTAAATGTTTCATGAGTTTTTAAGCTGTTTTTTCTTCCTAACTCTATACTTACGGCTTTAAATCTTCCACCTTCATGCTCACAAAATCAATTAATTCTTTTAAATAATTTACATTCTGTGCAAACTAGATTTAGCAAAGCATATCTTTGTGTCAGACCTATAGCTGCTTTAAAAGATATTGCTTAGACATTAAGTTGTGTTAGATTGTGGCTCTTGCGATTCATTGGTAATTAGAGAAATGGGTCAGTCTGATGAGACATTAGGACCAGACCTTGAACCCCAAGTGCTTTTGCAGACATTCATATTTTATGATACAGAAGTAGAACAATTAGAACAGTCACAGGATGGGTATTTTAGCAGTCCTGTAATCCCATTTCAGGATGACATCACCTTTAAAATTCAGAAACTGACATACTCATCAGTGTTCATAATAAAACAGATACTTCTGGGACAGAGTTAAAAGTTAAATGCTCGGCTAATTCTTCTGCCAGCTGAAAATGGCGCCAGAGCTCTGTAACCTTAATCACGCAAATTATTATATAAAGAAAGTGAAGGTTTAAGACAGGGTTTTTTAACTGAGTGACACCTCATCTGCAACTGGAAATACAAAGTGACAACTAGCTTTTTTTAAGTTTAAAACGTTAAGCGAAGGATAATAAAACCCCTTTAACATGTGATTTCATTTTTATAAAAGCACATATTGTGTGTGTGTGTGTGATATTTCAGTGCCTTTTATAAAAATGCAATTACATGTCAAAGGGGTTTTATTCTTTGCTTAAGGTTTTAAACTTTATAAAGTTGGTTGGTTGGTTGGTTTTTGTAAAGAAATTAATACTTCTATTGTATTATTGTACTACAAAGATGCATTAAATTAGTCAAAAGTGAAAGTAAAGACATTTATAATGCTACAAAAAAACTTATTTTTTAAATAAATCTTATTCGTCTGAACTTTCTATTCATCAAAGAATGAAAGAAAAAATGTATGGTTTCCACAAAAATATAAACTAGCACAACTGTTTTCAACAATGATAATCAGAAATGTTTCTTGAGCACTAATTCAGCATAATAAAATGATTTCTGAATGTGAAAACTGGAATATGTCTGCAGAAATTTGGCTTTGTCATCACAGGGATAAATTACATTTTAAAATATATTAAAATAAAAAAGTTATTTTAAATTGTAATAATTCACAATATTACTGTTTTTACTGTATTTTGATTAGGGCTGAACGATTAATTACATTTGCGATAATATCGCGATATGATAAAACAAGATTTTTTTTTTTTTAACCGACTCTGGTCACATGACACGAGAGTAAAGCATTCTGCAGAGGAAACATCAACTTGGCAAGCTACGCATATTGGCCTGGCCTACAGGAAAGAACAGTTTATGTTTAATCTATCTAATATTGTGTTGGTCATGATATATACAATGATTTATTGCTTGTCTTTGTTGAGTAATACAAAAGATAAAGAGCTTAAAAAATAATCACATATTAAATTGCAATTGCAATATTGGTAACATTTTTAAGTAAGATTATTTTCCAAAATTGTTCAGCCCTAATTTCGATCAAATAAATGCAGCTTTGGTGAGCATACGAGGCTTCTTACAGAAATCTTACAGACAAATAATATAATATCATAACATATAATATAAAAGTCTGTTGCTTTTTTGTTATTAAAGAAATAAAAGGCCTAGGTTCTCTGACTTGCCGCAAAGATGCAAAGGCAGACGGAATGCCAAAAGCAAGGTCAAGTAACCACAGGCTTCCTAAAAATCTTCAGATTCCAAATTGTCCAGTCGCTGCAGGAATCTCATGGCCTACCGCCTTGTAATGCTAAGCCCAAGGTGACTCTGTGACCCATCTTATCAGTTGCAGAACTGCAGGCCTGAGCCTCCAGTGGGCTGCCTCAGGAGAACATGTTTTATAGCCCGTGCCGGTGTCAGGCATTTGTCATTTAAGGATGCTTGTCAGGACCTTGACTTGGCTGATATAACCTTATATGCGTGTTCCCCATCCATTTTGCAGCCTGAAGATAGGCTCCATTTCCTAGAAAATTCAACTTATTTGTTGGAGTACGGTTGATTCCAGATCGTAAATAACATAGTGGGCACATTGCTGAAATATACAGCTAATGAGAAAATCTGTTTACTTATTATGTCCTTTTGATATTGTTTTAGATAGGCCACATTCTCATTGGCTATTTGTCACAGATGTTTTTTTTTTCTAGTGCACTGTAAACGTGTATGAATCACTGCGCTTCATGTAGGCCAGGTCTTCTGATTACAATAGAGGTAAACACAGCCATTGATTACAAATTTGGCCGATTACATAAGAAGCATAGATTTTCAGCTCTACAGTTAAAGCCCTGTATATTCAACTGCTTAATTTTTATAGGCAGTGCACATTGACAAAAGTGTCTAGTTGTTATATATTTGGCAAGTACTTTTAGTCTGAGAGAACATGTCAATAGTAATCCTGATATTGATAGCAGTCCTATAAGAGATGTTACTTGCCCGAGCTAACATCTATGTGATCCTCTAAATCATAATTACATTACTATTGACAGGCCCTTGACAATAGTCACATTACTATTGATAGGTTGCTGTCAATATTATGTTCCCAAATAAAACATATTCATTCATAACTTGTAAACTGCTCAATAAAAGCCTATGACGAGAACATGGAAAAGCAGTATCCCCAGAGTGGCCTGCCGCAATGATTTGTCTCACCTGGGCGAGTGTCGCCGTGCAGTGAAGGTTTTTTCCTTCGCTGAGAAACTATTGAGCTGGACACATTTGAAACATAATCAGTGGCCCAAAAGTGGTAGTTTTGACTGATTTTACAATAAACGTAACTATAGTTTCCAACATCTGTTTAAAGCAGATAATTTTTCAACTGATTCATGAACATCTTGCACCTTTTTTTATTGTCCATTTCAGTTTAATTCTTAAATGGGTGAAGGTTTTAGGCACACAGATGAACCTAAAGTATTGAAAAAAGACTTTACTTAAGATTTGGACATGTTTTCAACAATTTTTATAAGCCAATTTATTGCAGATATTGTCCAAATCCAGTCCTAAGCTAAGAGGTGGTCACCACAGCCTCTGGCTCTCGTTTTTTAACCATTGCGTTTAAAGCGATAAACTCAGCCCGATACAAACGCATTCCATGAAAAATTGCCAAACGTCACAGTTATTAAATCCCTTATAAAAAGCCGTTGAAGTAAAGTAGTTCCACATAGCGGATGTTTACTGCCTTTTCCAAGCCTGTGCTGTTGGGATAATCTCCTGTGATGTGATTTGTCCTCAGACTGAATCTCGAGAGGGAACAGCGTAAGACCTCCTGTGCCTCTGCCCTGCACAGCTAAAAGGGAATTTAGGATGGGTTTTACATGTGAAAAGTGATTTCAAATCAAATGCAAAAATGCATAACCATTTGCTTCTTCTGCTTGTAGCTGCAGCTGGAGGTGACAAGCCTTTCGCCAAGGCCAGCCCAAGCCCTTTATCTCGGGTTTTGAGAATCAGTCAGCTGGATGCTTTTGAACTGGATGGTGCGCTGGAACAGCTTGTTTGGTCACAGTTCACCCAATGTTTCCAGCATTTCAAGCCTGGGCTTTTAACCCCTGTGGAACCAGAACTCAAAGCCCTTCTCCAGCTCGTCCTGTGGAGGTTCACCGTCTACTCCAACAGCGCCACCGTGGGCCAGTCACTGCTCAACATCCGGTACAAGAACACTCTGATCCTGGGAGAGAAGTACCGGCCCATGAGCCGGCCACAGAAGTTCTGGTTCGCTCTGCTGACAGTAGGTGAAAAGTGGTTGAGAGAACGCTCCAATAGCTTGTTCCTCAACCACCCTGCAGAGTCTAATGCACGCAAGGCCCGCAAGGTACTCACCATCTTGACGGGCCTCACCAAAGTGGCCAGCCTGGTCAACTTCCTACTTTTCCTCCAAAGAGGAACCTTTCCCACCCTTACCGAACGGTTGCTGGGAGTGCAGCCTGTCTTCAGTCAACCCCAGGGTCCACGAGACATCAACTTCCAGTTCTTGAACCGGGAGCTATTGTGGCACGGCTTTGCAGAGTTCCTTATCTTCCTGCTGCCTCTCGTAAACGTGTGGAAGCTGAAGGCCGGTGTCACTGCTCTGTTTTCCCCTCTGAATGACCTGAGGGGAACTAAGGGTTCGGATGAGACTTACTGCACCGAGTGCGCCATCTGCGGGGAGTGGCCCACAATGCCCCATTCCATTGGCTGCAACCACGTGTTCTGCTACTACTGCCTTAAGAGCCACACAATCGCTGATGTCTCTTTTACCTGCCCCAAATGTGCCGCCAAGGTGGGATTGATAGAGCCAGTCAGGATTCACATAGGAACGGAGTTGCATCAGAGTTGAGACTGTGCCGATTGACTTGAGAAACACTGCAGTTTGAGTCTATAACAGAGATTGGTTGATGAAAGCGTATAGCTTGTGCCTTTTTCTGAAACGAGAGCATTTGTTGCCATGAAATATGCAGAAGTTTGTACAAAGAGACAAACTTAATGATGTAAAATTCTAAAACAACATCATTTGTGTCACTAATTTATTCGGCCTCATTAAAGTTTGATAGAAACTGTGTATCAGAGGTCCACTTTTCTGCATTCTTGGATTGAGCGCCAAGCAAATGAAAAACATCAAAACAAGCCTTTGCTCAACTGCCTGCACGATCCAATTCCCCTCATCCCCTATGAAGAGGGAAATTTGCACAAGATCAAGGAGAGGCCATGATAGCACCAGGGGGTAGTTGACTTGGATGCAGATTGACAGACATCCCATCATAATCTCCATGGCCCTTCTTAATACGCCAGTAAACTGTAACAAACCAGAGTAGGACCAATGCAAGTTTCGAGCATATTATGCTTTAAGCCTAATAATGACTGCAAAGATGGGTATTTATTCTGCTGTTAACTTTCTCCAGTGAGCCATGCCTCAGGCCAAACACATCCAGATGGACTCAGACCTGCTGGAAACTCGCACTTCAGGGGTTTTTTCCCCCTGACCACATTGCCTTAATTGCCCATTGTGAAGGCAATCAGTCACTTCTCTGGGCACGAGGGGTCTAGTGGTTTGCCATATTTTGTCATTTTTTTGTAATCGCTGCTCTCAAGTTTACCATGACAAAGAATTGAAAATTGGGACATGGCACACCAGTCTGACCTCATGTGGGTTCATTGACATTATTATGCGTATAGTCGAATACATAGGACCACCAAGAAGTGTAGCTCTCACTACTTGTGCACTGGGTTAACAACGTTAAGAAGATATTTAATGTGCAACAGTGAATGTTTATACCTTTGTTTTGTTTCAGAGGATTAAAGGAATTTGCCGCCACTGTTCTGGAAATGTTCAGTAATGGTTGCCAATTTACAATATACACAACATATGGTTCTGGTGTTTTTCACATAGATAGGGAACATCTGTCCTTCAAAATACATCTGTTTAATGACTTCAAAAGCATCCCAATATAATCTCGTAAAACACTTTATACCAGAAACGATGGACTATTGTATTGTATATTTATGTAGTTACAACAAATGAGATTAGATTTTTACATTTGCTTTTATTAAAACTATTAATATATTTGCTGAATTTATTATAGCCTTGGTGACATAATGTTCAACAACTAGGTTTACAGTTTCAAATAATTAGTTTAAAATTTTGGATGGATGGATGGATTGATTGATGGATTGTTCAATTGGCCTAACTGAATTTCTGTAAATTGAATTTCATCAACTGTGGCATCAGTGTGTTAATCAGAAATAGTATGTTGAGCCAGTGGAAAAATTTGTGTTGTTGGTCCAATTATACTTTATATTTTAAATTGTAGTAGCAGTTTTATTTGTCACTGTCCCAAAAGAACAAAATACAGAACACCGACAACAGGGTTGACTTTTGATCACATCACTTTATTAACAAGTCAATTCCAACACAGGATATTTGATGAAAATAACTTATTTTAAATAAGGAAAAACAATATATTCAAGATGATGGATGGATGGATGAGATTAGATTAGATGAAATTAGATTAGATTAGATTAGATCACTTTATTAACAAATCAATTCCAACACAGGATATTTGGTGAAAATACCTTATTTTAAATAAGGAAAACCACTGAATACATTCAAGAAGTCTTATGGATGTATTTTACAAAGTTTTTCAAACACTTGAATATCTTCACAGTGAGTTGAATGCAAAGAATTTTTAAAATTTTTCTTTGTAACACATCTAAAAAGTCGGCCCTCTTTTTGCACTTTATCTTCTCAAAATCTCATTTACACTCAGGGTTGCACTGTCTCCAATCAGCATTAAAATCTGCAGGCTTTGACACCATTTACTTTGCCAATTGCCCAAGGTTTTTTATTTTTTGTATCATACACGCTGGGTGTTACAGTAGACAAGGCCAGATTCACACTTTGGTGAGTGATCCTGCTCATTACAATCGACACATTCTTGATCCTTTGATGTCTGGCATTGAGTTCTCTGATTAACAGGTTTGAATTTAAAGAGCTCTATTTTAGACTGTGTAATGCTAGTACTTACCCTTTGCTGCTATTCTTTGCTTAATTAAATAGTATTTTATAGCGTACCAAAAGATTTATTCTATTTTATATCTGGGTTTAAATACAGAGACTCTTTGGGAGTTTGTTTTTGTGTGTGCTTGTCTGTGAAAGGCAAAAGTCATTAAAAACAAATAAAACATCTGAGATAAAATACTTCAAGCAGTTCATTGCCATGTGTTGCTATCTGCTTTAGACTCCTAACTAAATGTTATCACCTAAAGTTCATGGTTAAAAAACAAATCTAACACAGCTACCGGACAAACTTGTCAACGGTGGCCAATTATCTGTTTCTTCACTGTTGGAAGGGCATTTGCACTCTAAACCGGGAATATGGGGAATCAATGAGACAAAAAAAGATATATTTCTTGACACCCACTGATTTCTCAACATAAATGGTTCACTTCGGACCAGCGGAACAAACAGCGATCGGTATCTCTTGCTATAATTGACCCAGTTTCTCACTACAGTCAAACTTCCAAACACATTGCAGGAAACATTTAAAATACATCATTGCTTTAAATGCATTGATTTATTACCATAAAGCCTGCACATGCTGACAGTGTTTTTTCTTTTCTTTTTCAACTAGATGCACTTTTGGTCTTAGGGACTATATGAGAAATGAAACTCCCTTAAAATATACTATTTAAACTATGATAAAATAATACGTCCCCATTTTTCCCAAATGGAACAAATATAATTTTCTGATTTTCTAGTGATCATTTTGACAAAAATTTAAAATCGTTTAACTTTTTTTTTTTTTTTAGATTAGATTTTTAAGATTTTAAAAAAAAAAAAATATATATATATATATATATATATATATATATATATATATATATAAAAGGTAATACTTTACAATTAGGTTACTTCTACAGCATTTATTAATCTTAGTTAATGATAATTTCAACATCTATTAAAATCAAATGTATTTGTTAACATTAGTTCATGCATGGTGAAATTACATGAACTAACAAAGTTTAATAAATACTGTAACATATGTATTGCTCGTTGTTAGTTTGTGGTAGTTAATACATTAATGTTAACAAATAAAACAAATAATTAAAAAAAAAATAATAATTAAATTAAAATAAAATTAAATTAAATGAATTGAAATGAAATGCATGGTTTCCAATATAAAACAAAAAGAAAAAGTTGTTAGTTGTCTATAGTTGAAGAAAGCCCCTTTAACGGACAAGCTCAACGGTGTCTTCTCGCTCTTTCTCACAGGGCGTCTCAATTCCAGGTTGATGCTAATGAACGCAAGTCTGCCACTGACATTATCTGCTAGTAACGTCTGAGGTGGAGGGAATGAGTTTGGCACGGTAAGTGATAGCCTCGCTGACTCCTGTGGAGAACTACAAAGACAGACTGCATGCCTGGAAGGAAAAGCCAATACCTGTGTGCCTCCACAGGCCCTCCGTTCATTGGCTGTGCCGGACTAGAGTGGCTTAAAGAGAGAATGAACGACAACGAGGAATTAAGGGGGATTATGGGCCAGTCTGCACTGTAATGAGCCCGAGGTGAGGTGGGTTCCAGCCAAAGTCTGAGCAGGTCCCTCATTGATGTCTACTACGCACAAAATTGCAAATAATCTGCAGACATCCTTCCAGATGTCCCCTTGAATTTCCTGCGGCTTAAGACAAATCGAAAGTGCTTTGAAAGTTTTGATAATCAAATAGCAAGTTTGATTGAAACCTTGCACATGGAAGAATGTAGCGTGCAGCCATCTAAAGATGTTTAACTTGTGCCTTAATGACAGTAATCCCATCTCAAGGGAATTTTACAGGGATTCAGGGTAGAATGATACCTTCTCTTTCCAGACTGTTATCTGGTAATATAAAACACTTTCAGCATATTAGATTTAGAATATAACAATGGTTTAGATTTTTTTCATGCACTAATTTAATGCAATATTACAATTTAAATGAAGTTTTTTTTATTTCAATATATTTTAAAATACAATCTATTCCTGTGATGGCAAAGCTAAATTTTCAGCATTACTCCACTTCAGTGTCACATGACATTTCAGAAATCATTCTAAAATGCTGATTTGCTACTCAAGAAACATTTCTCATTATTATCAATGTTGAAGACAGTTGTGCTGCTTATTGGGAACCGGTATAGATTTTTTTAGTTCAAAATAACAGCATTTATTTGAAATAGATTTTTATTTTTTTGTAAAACCATAATGTCCTTACTGTCACTTTACATGTGTGTGTGTACAGGATAAAGCATATTCAAATGCAACATGACAGTGGCAGAGAAAAGAAGGGCAAATTATAGTTTGGACACTTGCTGAAAATAGGCTGAAACCTCTAATGTGCAAATCAAAGGTGATGACAACATACAGCATACAGATGTTCATTTCAATGCAGCTGGCCAAGAAAATCATTTCCCCCGTTCCCATGGAAACCATACTGCAAAAGGTGTCTGTC